>WEIT01007778.1:139743-224970 GCA_013389985.1 Dryoscopus gambensis
GGACGCAGCGTGGTCTCTGGGGAAAACTGCAGCCTGCATCAAGAGACCGTCCAAAGGAGGACAACAAAGATGATGAAGGGCCTTGACGAGAAGCCGTGTGAGGAGCGGCTGAGGGCACTTGGTCTGTTCAGCTGGAGGAGACTGAGGGGAGACCTCACTGCAGTTACAACTTCCTTGTCAGGGTCAGAGGAGGGACAGGCACTGATTTCTCCTCTCTGGTGACCCGTGACAGGATCTGAGGGAATGGCCTGAAGCTGTGTCAGGGGAGGTTTAGGCTGGATATCAGAAAAAGGTTCCTCACCCAGAGGGTGGTTGGGCGCTGGAACAGGCTCCCCAGGGCAGTGGTCACAGCACCAAGCCTGACTGAGTTCAAGAAGCATTTGTCTGTTCCCACTCAGCTTTTTATGTGATTCTGTATCATGTACAACTGTTTGCACATAAATTTCCTTTTCTAGTATTTCTACTATAGTTTTTACGTTTGACTCAAGTCAAAACTTCACTTTGTTCTGTTTCAGACTAAGGTGGTGTTTTATATTTGAAAATGCTGCCTGCCTACAATCTCAGAATCTGGAAACCTCAAATGCAAGTCAGTGTTTCCATAAGCAGCTATTAAAAAAGAAAAGAAATTGATTACACAGGCTAGCAAAGTTACAAGCATCTACAAGTCTGGAACAACTCCCACTGAAGCCAAGGAATTGTGCTGTCTGTGCTTGGATCAGGGCTAAATCTGCCTAATTGCAAGTGCAATATCGCTGCTCTTTATTTTTATGCAGATTGCTGATCCTGTCTGATCCAAGCAGAGCTTCCAAGAAAAAGAGATTCAGTCCATACGTGTGCAAGTCTTTGTATCTAAAAACAAAACTTCCCCTTTGACTTGAACTTTAAATAACAGAGCCAGGCAAATAATGTGGATAACGTCACTGAATGTGGGCTCAGATTTCAGTGGTTTATAGTTCTTCCTGTCTTCACGCCACTTATTAGTTTCCTCTGAATAGTCTTCCAAACAAATTAAACGGCAGGAATGTTAGTGGAAGCAGTGAGATATAAACAAACACTGAATATTCAGAGCCACTATTTTTATTCCCAGCAGAAACCTAGTTTTAAGATCAGACTTTCTCCAACTGTGGAGAAGAAATATTAGTGTGAGTACAACAGTGTGTGTGTGCTGTGGTTTTACTGGAGTGCTGCTAGAGGCATGCCAGGAGCAGGATGCTGTTGAGTGAGTACACACAGAGTGAGACTTGGGAAAAATCTGTATGTGAGAGGGTTTTTGGCCAGTTTGGTGAATTCACTGCCTGCATCGTATGGACTACACAGAGAAAGGAGTTTGCTTTCACACCATTCCCACCAGGATCTGTTGAAATAGGTTTGAAGAGGGGACAAACACATTGGATATTTGAATTTAGTAATATTTATGAGGAGCTGTTCTGCTTGCGCTGCTCTTTCTGCAGACCTCCCAACCTCCTCCAGCCGCACTGTGAACCTCACTGCAGGAGGTGAGCACCAGACTCCACAGCAGCTGTCCTTGCTGAAATGCTACCTGCCCTGAATATGCGACAGAAGAAATGCAGAATCCTGAGTATGGAATAATTTTGGAGATGGCTGTATTCTGCATTTGGCCATGTGGCAAGAAAAGGTGTAGAAAAAAAGAGAAGTACATAAACTGCAGCTAGAAAATGCTTTGTTCAGAGTTATCCACCCAGGGCTGTTGAAAATCTAGCTTGAATTAACATCCTGTCACTTGCTTAGTGCCTCTGCCCAATTCTGTATCTCTGATTAATTGTCCAAGAGTAATTCTCAGGAGCTTGCCCAATTTTTTTTTATTGCTATTTAGACCAGTGAAAAGTAATCATCTAAAACTTTCTCTTGTCTGTCCCCCACCCTCTTCCACATTCATTTCCTCTGGAGATCTTCTAGATCTGTCTGTGCACCATTGCTGCATTTGACTTGCTGATACTTTTTTCCGCTTTTTCTGCCCTACAGGAAACTGCAGAACTCTTTTGCAGCTGGTTCTAGAACCCACTAGATTGACATTTTGTGGCCCAAAGCAAATCTGTGTTCTTCTGTCACCTGCTTATGAGAGTACAGGCTCTGCTTCTACTGGCACGGAGAGCGGTGAGTGCACAGAGACAGAGCAATGGGCTGAGCTTCTCCAACTGTCATTTTAAAATTTATTACTGATTTTGGGGTAAAACAGTGCTAAAAAAGATTTTCTGCTTGTGTTACCAACTCACTTTCCAGGCTGTTTGTCGCCATGGCTGTGGACACTTTTGCTCTTGCAGCTCTGGAGCTGGCAGCACTCTGCATAATAACTATCATGGGGTTTGTTTAGGAGGATCACTGCAATATATTTTCACCTGTGGAACAGCCAATTTGAGGATCTCAAATTGCTCTGCAAACAAAAGTGCAAAATCCACCGAAGGTCAGTAGCATTAACCCTATCTTGACACTGACTAATTTAACGTCCAGAGAGACAGAAGGCCCACACTGTGGAGATGCTGAACAAGTGCACTTTGAATTGAAGTCTGGAAGAGCTGTGGGTGTTTGATGTCTGTGTAAAGCAGAAATCCCACCAGGGATTTGTTTAAAGGTAAATAGAAGAACAAATGGGGAAATCTTGACTGCCAGTCCTCTCCTCTGATCCCTGAATCACTCCAAAGGGTAACTTATTTAACCATCCTATGTCTGTACAATACCAGCCTGAAGCTTGTAAAAGGTGTTTTGTATTTCAAGGGCTTTGTTTCTTATGCTGTGAAAAATACTTGCTCGTTATAAATACTCCCAGTGTCTGTGCAGTTCTGATGTTTAAACTGAGCACATTTAGGTCATTCACTGTTCCTGTGTGAACACTGAATGGAGCTGATGGAGATTTTTTGCCATATTGCATCATCGTACTCGGTAGCCCAGAAGTTTTCCTCGCACAAAATTTTCAAATACCCTGGTTTATGTCCCCAGACTTTTATTGACATCTTCAGGTCCTGGCTGACTCCAAATTAGGAAGGAAATGTTCTGAGACAGAAAGCACTCATCAGCACATCCTGCATACTGAATAATTACAGTGAAAAACCATGTTCATTAGCAGAGGTGAGCAAAATCATGGAAAAAAGATAATGGAGTCCACTGGAGCAAAAAATCCATTTCAGCAGAGATCTCTGAGAGCTGAGGGAGCTGTTTTCAATGAGAAAATAACAAATTGCACATTTTAAACTACATTTTTCCTAGTAGAAAATTTGGAGAACCAGGTAGATATTGCCTTTGGACGGACTGGATCCAGGGTCCCACAGTCCTGCTTAGATGAACTGGAAATTTGAGAGCTGTTTGGGATGGGAACAGCTTCCCAACATGATGCTTTACCAGACACAGGGCAAGAGGCAGAAATCAAATTTCTTCTGGAGTGACTGATAGCCTCTGACAACATGAAGCAAGTTAATCACAGATTATGCTGTAACCTTGCCATTAGGCAACTTAAAAGTACTTCTGCATGTCTTAATGGTGCAGTACGGTACACTCAGCACAGCAGCATAGAGGGTTTTTCCCAGCTAAGCATTTCCTTTTTTTTAATAATCTCCAGCTTTTCATGAGAAAACATCTTTTAATTAGTGTTGTCTTATGTACTTGGACATTTGCCCATTGTTGCAGCATCTGCTGCTTGCTTTGTAGGTAGGGACCTGCTGGCACTCACAGGAAGAAGCTTTTTGCAGGTCTCTGAAGAGGCTCAGGGAAGTGTGGTCATGGCCCAAATCTGTGGCCAGAGCAATGTGAGTCATTTCCATATGGTGCTTTGAGTCTGACGGGCTGCAAACAAAGGGAAAAAGGAAAGAGCTCCCAGAGCACAGCCCTGGGGGCTGAGATGGTGACCTGATGGGACCTTTCCGATGAGCACTGAAAATACCCACGATCTGCATTCTGGAGAAAGTCCTTTCAAGCTTTTTTCCCCCGCTTCTTTTCTCCTTTTGCTTCTTCTCTCTTTCATCCTATCCTTTTCATTTTCAATTTCAGCTACATGATCTCCAGATATTTTTGAAATGGCTGGGAAAAAGGGAGACAAAAAAATGAAGCTGACATAAGGGAAATTGAAGTGTGGGGAGAAACCGCAGCAGTTTATTCCAGACCTTGTTTAATGAAAAATAATTAGAAAATTTCAAAACGCTCTGCAAACTGCAATCCCATTTTCTGTTTATTCACGATGGACGAAAGCCTCGAAGCTTTGGTTTCTTATGATAAAAACAAGCAATGCTTATTTTTTAAAATAATTTTTCCCCCCTCATTTAATAACTTGAAGGGCTTTTGCATGTGATACAGACAATATCCAGAGGTCTGCATTCCTTCTAATTGTTGTCTTGCTCCTGTAGCCTGGTTGACATTTACCTTCATGACCTCCATCCTCCCTGGGTGGGCTCAGAACTAAAGCCATTGCTTGAAGTTACTGGTGAAGCGGATGTGGATCATTGAAGGAGATGACAACTTGTGCTTATGCCCTGTTCTCCATCACAAGGAAGAGTGGGTGAGATTGGCCAGGCTTTTCAGTCTGGAAAGCAGATGAGGGAAAAAATTAGAAGGCATCAAAATCAGGAAAGGAAAAGAGGAAGCAATAAGCAAACAATTATTCATATTCTCTCAAAATATGAAAATATTTTTCTCAAAATATTTCTCACCTTGTTCCAATAAAATAATCAGGTGGTGCACCCAAAACAAGTAAAAGCCAATATTTTTCTTCTAAAGAAACCTGTGAGACTTGTTGCCTCTGGGTGCTACAGAGACCAAATGTTTAAGCATTCTTAAAATAGGCTAAACAGTAATGAAAAATGTCATTACAGATGACTGTTAGACTGTTAGACGTGATGGTTCACACCCAGCTTCCAGCTCAGGAAGACCTGAGCTGCCACCTGACAGAAGGTGGAAGGATAAGCCAGGTTCCCGTCTGTTTCGTGCAACCTTTCTTCTCCTCCTTCCACCTCTATTTTCACTGATAGGATGGACTTTTCATATGTTGAAGTTGATGAGTCTTTTGTATCAACATGCCATTGCCCAGCCCAGCTGCACTTAAAATCTGTAATTAAAAATTGAGGACGAATTAGCTGAATCAGTAGGTAAATTTAAACTGCTGAGCAAAGACAAAGACTTCCTTCACAATTATCCACCCCATAAGTGCACCAAGTGCTGTGGCAGAAAGAGTAATTTAATTCTTGACTCTCTGAGCACTTGGATAAGATTGTTTCTTCTCTAATTACTTTCTTTTCTCACGTATGTTGCATCTGGACTGTTTGGAGCAGAACCTCTTCAAAATCCTGGATGTCTTCAACTGTTAGTAGCAAGACTAGTACAAGAGAGCTTTAACCTTCTAAAGAGTAAATAATTCTCATTTCTATAAACTACACCATTTTCTGCTAAGTCTTCATAAATATCTTCTAGTAAAACAGGGCTTGTAATAAAACTACTCTTTGATCTTACACTTACAGAGTCACGAGAAAAGTTCTCTCTTTGATGCTATCTCTCTACTTTCTCCTTTGAATAAAGTGGGAAATGTACAAGGGCTGCTTCCTGTGCAGGTTTATTGTTTTGCAGGTGGTGGAGTATTTTTAAAGACATCTGACTTGAGAACCAAGCTGTGTGGTGCAGTCACACACTGAAGGGAAGGGATGCCTTCCAGTGGGACCTGGACAGGCTGGACAGGTGGGGCTGTGTGAACCTCCTGAAGTCCCATACGGCCAAGTTCAAGGTCCTGCACATAGACGGGGGCAGTCCCAAGCACAAGTACAGGCTGGGTGGAGAATTGTTTGAGAGCAGCCTTGCAGGGAAGGACTTGGAAGTATTTGTTGATGAGAAGGTCAAAAATGTGGAGAGAGTTTTTTCAGCAGGGCCTGTTGTGATAGGACAAGGGGTAAACTGAAGGGCAGGAGATGTTGCAAAGAAATTCTTCGCTATGAGGGTGGTGAGCCCCTGGCACAGGGTGCCCAGAGAAGCTGTGAATGTCCCATCCCTGGAAGTGTTCAAGGCCAGGTTGGATGGGGCTTGGAGTAACTTGATCTAGTGGAAGGTGTCTCTGCCCTAGTGGGGGCTGGAACAGGACGGTCTTAAAGGCCCCTTCCAACCCCCATCACTCAATGATTCTGTGATTCTATGAACCCCAGGAGTGCATTGATTGAACAGAACTAAATATACCAATATCCATGTCAGAGAAGAGGTGTTTTTTTGCTGCTAGAGATCATAGGCAGAATGGGTAGTGGACGCTTTCCATATAATGATCCTTGATCTTATGTGTAAAAGAAGTTAAAAATTGCCTCCCATGAAGGTTTTTCCTAAGTGTAAATAATCTCCAAGTGCTATTGTGATTGTCTCTCTTCACATATGGTTTTATTTGGCAGCACCAAGTTGTGCTTGGTTGTAGAGTGCCATGTGGAAGACATTTGACTGATCAGGGTGTGATATTTTTGGGGCTGCTGGTGCAGGAAAGGGAAGACAACCTTCCATAGATGTGAACAATGAGGGACTAACCCAGATTTTTCTTCTGACAAGCATGTAACTCTCACAATATGAAGTTTTTAAAAAAGGGCTTGGTAGACAATTTGGATTCAAATAATGTTTTCTAGGAGGAGCTGCCTGCTGGCATTGTGTCTCAGTCCGCTGTGTGTTGACAAGCCCCAAAGCAGAGTTAAGAGGCCCTCTGAAGCTGACTGAAGTCAGTGTCAACAAAGCTGGGATTGCTTCCAACCAAAAGCTGTGCAACCGGTGTGAAATGTTTGTCAGGCTGTAGAGAGGAACAGCCAGAGGAGCTACCAAAATATTTAACTGAGGCTTTCCGAGAGACATTGGGTTTCTGCTAAAAGATACTGAAGTGGCATTCGACACTGAGTAGTGTCGGATCCAGAAATTTCCTTGAGTTTCCTCTTTGGAAAGATGTCACTGGGAGGTATCCCGACAGCTGCTCCCTCTGTCACTCACAGACAGTTGCTACCACACTCACGCACCACAGACATCACATTTCCCTAACTCCCCCAGAGCTCTTGGTGTCAACTGCTTGCCAGTAAATGGATTCTTCTCTAACTCCCCCACTATCCCAATGTTTAGGATGATTCCCAAAATGAGACTACTGCACAAGAGGCTATTGACTAAGTATGAATCCACACACAGGCTGCAGCACTGATGTGGCCTGGCCTTGAGGTGGGGATTTGGCTGATGGCTTTGGAACAGCACAAATGACAGTCACCTGAAAAGCTGGGAGAAACTCAACGCAAGCAGATTGGTGAGGGCACTAAAGATAGCTGTCCTGCTCTTGAGAAACTGTGTTCTGCTGTGCTCACAGTTGCTCACAATCTCAGCTTTATGTCCCATCCAAAGGACAGGGCATTGCTTGGGAGCCAGTTTCTTGCTCTGTAAAATTGTCCCAAATGCCCACTGAGGCCATCATAAGGAATATTTGCAATGGCCTCAGTGGGTGTTTAATTGAAAATAGGAGATGATATCCGTTTCAAGGAAGTAACGTTTCCTCAAACAAGGGGCTTATATGAAGCCATTTCTACTTGCTTTGCCACCTAACTAAAAGATTCATGGCTGATTGAAGTGCATGCTTCCTCAGCATCTGGGATAGTGATGCACTGGGGCTTTGATGGTGATTATCTACAGAGCTTAACCATGAAGCCAGGATAGTTGATGGACTCGTGGTACCAAAGATCAGTAGGGTACAAGGCTAGAAATGACAATTAGGTCATTACGTTCTATTCTCATGAACATACAAAGTAGAAGAAGTCACCTAGTGATGCCTGCACTGAGCCCAAAGTCTTATGCTTGATTAGACCATCTGTGTTGATTCAAAATCCCTGTCACCCCTGTTTGTGGACTGATTCAACCAGAAGTCCCACCCTGCTTAAGTATTACTGGAGTGAAAAAGCAACTGACAAGTCTATAAACAGACCAATATTCTATCAAATATTATTTTGTGAAAATATTGATTGAAACATTTGCCACTTGGCATAGGAAGAAGAGGAAAAGCAATATTTACACTGACTGGGGGAAGCATAAGTGCTGGATTCTCACGGGCTAATTTATAGGACCCTGTGGAGTGCTGAGGAGTGGAATGACCATGCTGACCTGCCAGGGTTGAAGACAGTTCTGTCCAATACACTACAATGAAAATGTTTTTGAAAGATTGTCCTTGCTATAGCTTGGTATTAAATGAAAGAAAAAGGAAAAGAGACAGAGTAAAATGGAAAATAGAAAAAAGGATCAGAGAAAAACATTGGCATGGAGCTCACCATTTTTGGAGGGAGGAGGGTA
Organism: Dryoscopus gambensis; assembly: GCA_013389985.1. NCBI lineage: Eukaryota > Metazoa > Chordata > Aves > Passeriformes > Malaconotidae > Dryoscopus > Dryoscopus gambensis. Next base: position 148,018 of record WEIT01007778.1, read on the forward strand.
GGGGGGAAATAATCCCTTTCCTCAAAGATTTTGGGGAGAAAAAAACCCTGCTGTGCTTGCTAAAATTCCCTTCCAGCTCCCATTGTCAGTGTTAATTGGTGATAGCCCCCATCACACAGAAGCACTGTGGAGGTAAAATGAAAGGAAGTATGTAAGGGTGTGTGTGTAAGTAAGAGGCTGCTGTATCATGTGAATGAGGAGCACAACAATGGCCCAGAATAAGCTAATATATATAAATGAAAATATCAGCTTGATCCTTCACTGGACTTTTTGATGCTTTGAAAGTTCACGTTAATTCCAGCTGCGTGGGTCCCTTTAGTAATTAAATGGTCAAGGCAAGCTCCATGTGCAGTACCAGCTCCACTAGCAAACGATGAAAGCACCATGTTGACATCCTTATTCTAAGCTCCACAGTCACCTTCAGGGCCTGCATTCAGGGTGAATTACTTTGGCTTCAGTGAACTTAAAGAATCCCAGGCTTCTCTCAATAGGTTTTAAATCCCTCAGTGTTGTTCACCTAAGAAATGAGAAGGTCTCTTGCTGACACCCTTCTTGATGTTCCTGATAGTGAAAAAACTTTAGAGCCAAGTAGGTAGATCTAATTATTTCAAAGGGTTCCCAGCTGCACTGCTTCTTAGCTTCCCCTTTCATCATTTATTTAATTCGAAAAGGGCTTTGTTTTATTTACTTTTACGTGGTATGCAGTAGAACTTTATTTTAGACTCCTGATAGGTCATGGTTTGTCTGTGTGCTGGGGGCTGCAGCACGGGTTCCTGTTGTGCTTGAGTAGAGTTTGGGACCAAGTGTTGACACTTCTCCTGCAGACAGAACAATCTGCACATTCATGGATGGCTTTGGTGATGTGAGAGGATTTGCTTTGTGGCTGACCTGAGGCACTGCGTGGAGCAGTTACCTGTGCTCTCTGTGCACAGGTAGGACCGAAATATAAAAGCTCATGGTCCTTGCGATTATACTCTCAGTCCAAAGGACACCTCTGATGAATATGCAGCCTTTGCCCTTTATCACTTCAGTGTGTGGTGTCTCTGTGTGTCTCTGCAGAAGCATACTGAATGCCAACGCCAAAGGTTTGCTGAGCAGGAGGAGGGACAGCTCTGTGCTTAAGAAAAAGAGAGGTTCCAGGGCCCTGTGCCTCTGTTTCATGGAGAAAAGAGTGTAAGGATTGTCCTCTCTCACCCTTCTCTGCCTGGTCAGGTCTTGTGACTTTTCCTCATCATCTTTCCTGCAGTCCTGAAGTTCTGCAGGAGCCAATTCTCTCTGTAGGTGAAGTGCAATGTTCGGGTGTTGGTCTCCTTTGGAAATAACAAAAGGTTTTTCCACCCTTGCTAGAGGAACAGGAAAAGTAAATGTCTAAGCTAATCTAAATTTGTGACCCTCTGAGTTGAAGGAAGGACTTCCTAACAGCTCTTCTTGACCCTTGTCTAGATTTTGTACTCTCCTGGAGACCTTTTGTAACAACACCAAATTGAACACTAAATTAAGACTGAAAATACAGGCAATGGCAATGACATAAACCCCTCTGTGTGAGGAGGGAACACAGCTCCAGCCCTGGTGGGAACCACAAGCAGAGCTTCCGTGGGGACAGACTCTAATGTAGCTGCATCCCTCTGCCCCGGCAGTGCTTGGGCAGACCCAGCACTGATCCACTGCAGCAGCTCCTCAGCACCAGTGTCCAGGTTTGGGTGCTGTGTGTTGGGCTACTCAAAGAATCACAGAATCGCTGAGGCTGGAAAATACTTCTAAGATCATCTAGTCCAATCACTGACCCGGCACTGCCAGGTCCACCACTAAACCTTGTGCATAAACACCCCATCTACATGTTTTAAAAATACCTTCAGGAACAGTGTTCAGGTTCCACCACTTTCCAGGGCAGTTTATTCCAATGTGAAGTAACTTTTTCTAATATCCAATATGAACCTCCCCTGGTACAACTTGACACCATTTTCCTCTTGTCCTAACACTCGTTACCTGGGAGAAACAACACATTTTCCTACACATTATGACAAGTTTTGATCCTTAAGTGTCAGAAAATAAAACCTGATCTGATTTAGAGATGGATCTCATTATTCTACAATGATTAGACATTGCGTGAGCTATCCCTGATTTAATTCACTGTTATTTTACTCTGTCCTATCATGGCTCATCATCTGTGGTTTGAATCAGTAATGTAACAACTTCTTCAGGGGTCAAGTCAATTGTTCCTCCTGGATTTTTTTCCTTTCTCTTCTTATATTAATAGCAGTAGGGCAGATGAAGGCCCTGGATTAACAGTTGGACCCAGTGGCCGTCCAAAGTGGGGATGGCTTTTTCCCAAGCCAGCATGTGCTGCTTGCTACGTGGTTTAGCATGCCAGGTGTCCAGAGGGTAGAGCCAGCTCTAAGCTGCTTGTCATCCCTGGGTGGCATCATTAGTGCATCATATGTTTGGGAAAGAGAGATCCTGGTGAGAGCCCCGTGTCGCAGAGCAGAAGCTGCAGTGCTGGTGCCTTGCCCTTCTGCCGAGGGGAAAATGTTGCAGAGAATGGTTGAGTGGATTTGGTGAGTGGGAGCATCTCTCCCATGCTGTGCGCACTGGTTGTCTGGAGCACCAGTCCTGCCTCTCCCCCCACAGCAAAGGACAGGGCAGAACTGCCCCCAGAAAAGGACTTGACTTTAATTTTCAGTGTGAGGTTTGTGTTGCTTCTCTCGTTTCTCCCTCTTTTTCCATGTGCTTGTGCACATGCTCACACACATGCACCCTGCTCTTCCTTGGGTGCCTTTGTGCATTTACCTTCTCCTACAACACTAGGAAAAGCTTTACAGCACCTCAGTCTATTTTAGAGTATGGACTCAAGCTGCAACACTCATGTCTTGGTTGTTTGATACCTTCCTTTGACTCTCCTGCATGGCCAGAGGACATGAGCAGCTCTGCAAGAGCTCTCCATGGGGGTACAAAATGTGGTCCAGGGGTGTCCACAGCCTCCTGTAATCCAGCATTGTCCCAGGCTTGGTGATATGGGGTTGGCCCCTACCAATGTGGTTGCCCCCCATAATATCTCCTGCCTCATTCCACAGTGATGACAGAGTCAAGGCAGCTCAAAGGCAGGAGTAATTGGCATTAATTAGGGCTCCTGTGAGCTGTTGTGTTCCTCAGTGGCAGCCACGTGGCCTTCACAAATGCATAAAATTCCTTGGGTTTTGTAAATGTAAAAAAATGCTTAATACAAACCTGCAATGAACCCCACTGTGCAAGAGTTCTTTGGGATATTAATAGGGGATTTGTGTTGGCCAAACATTATGAGGAATCAGGAAAAAAAAAAAACAAAAACAAACACAGGAGAGTGTTTTCTGCATGCGGATTTTTGGGAGGGTCTGTGGTTATTTCCCTGTGAAGGTTTCTGTTTCTCCAGTGGCAGGGGTCACCTTCATGTGGGCTTGTAACAACACTGACGTGTTTGCAATGGGAAAATCCTTAATACAATCACCTGCACTTATATTGGAGGTTTGCCAGGGTAGAATCATAGAGTGGTTTGGGTTGCAAGGGACCTTAAAGATCGTTTAGTTTCAACAACAAAGCTGTGTGAGTGGAAGAACTCAGCGTAGTCTCACCTGAGTGACCACTGCTCCACCCTTTCCCACTCTGTGTCTCAGTTTCCCCATATCTAAAATGATGGGACTCCTCAAGAATTACAGCACAAAAAAAAAATCTGTGTGGGAATTGAGTGTTAATTCAAGGTTAATACAAGCAAGGCCACTGTCCAGGCTCTGGGGGTCTGGAGGCTCTTCCTTTCTCACACCTTTTCTTTTTTTTTGTGAAGAAAAAGGGCTTTGTGCATTCTTGAAAACAGCCAGCTGAGGAACACAAATGCTTGGGAGAGGCAGTATAAGTGTGCATTTCCGTGGGTGTTGCACAGCCCTGCCTGAGTCTGGATGGTGCAGAGGCAGAGGGGACTTGTGCAGAGAGGAGCAGCTCAGGGGATGCAGAGCTGCATCCTCCTCCTTCCACCCTGCGTGGTGGGGGGAGAGTCATAACATAACAAAGAACGTCACCTTTTGTCATTCTCAGCAAAAACAGCTGAAATGAGATGTATTCATAAATGTACTCTGTGTTCTTTAGGAGGAAAAGCCATGTGGACGGAAATATTTTAAGGAGTAACATACAAAATTAGATGCTTCCAAAATGTGTTTATGTTATCTAATAGCTTAATAATGAAATGTACTGTCATCAGGGCTATTTGCAGTGTTTGCAGAATTAAAGTAAGTGTTGCCATGTTTTGTGGTTTTAATATTTTTCTGCTGCTCCTGGAGCACAAGGCCTCGTCCTGGCTCAGGCCTCTTCGTGGCACTGCATGAACACCAGCCTGAATGGCGAAGGGTGGGTGAAACCAGGTGGGTAAATGTTGACAGAACCCTTGGCTAATTCCCATTTTGGCCCTCTGGGATTCCAGGCCCTCTGGTGCCACAGGGTGAGGAGGGGAGGCAGTGCGTGTTCACTGCACTGGCACAGAGGGCTCCTGTGCATGCAGCATGCGTTTGCTCTCCCATTATGGCTTATGCCACCTCTCTGAAGGGACACAGTACAGTTTCCCACTTTGTCACCAATAATAATTATCTCAGCAGTAACCTGTGATGGGAGCTTGCCCTGAGGAGGCTGCTCTGGCTGCAGGAGGCACAGCAAGATGCTCCAAATGATACTTTGTGCTATTCTGGCCGTGCACTTCTTGCACCAAGGGAATCAGCATGTAGCAAGGGGCAAGAACTCGGTGCATTTAAACATCAGGAAATTTTTGGGTATGTCTGTTTGTAGTGGTACAGGTTGTACCACAGGTTGTACTACAAGCCTACAGCTTGTAGGCTTCCCTTTGCCTTCTATCTGCTCTCTGCACCTGCCCAGGTGGAGCAGCCTTCCAGCTTAAGCATTTTTCTGACCTTACGGAGTGCAGCAGCTTCTTGATATGTATTAACCTCACACTCTGGCACTGCTGGTTTGCGTTCTGTCCCGATGAGTTCCTTACCATTAAAACAACCATTCATCATTCACCATGTACAATAAACCAGGAGACTGTATTTTATTTGGTTCCAGCCCCAGGCATCCGAGGCAGGTATGAATCTTTTAAACGCACGTTCATCTTTAACTTCTCCCAAACGTGCCATGAATTACTTATTTGGTTTGCTATCTGTCTGTAAAACAATCCTGAAATTGTAAATGATGTTGTAGCCCAGGCAGCTCTTTAATACTTGCAGAGGGAAGTTTGGTTCTATTGTTGGACAGAACTACCTTTCAGATAAGATTTCTAGAGGGCTTGAAAAAATGCCAATAACTGTGGTTGGTGCCATCCCAACAAGATTTGGCTGGTGTGAATCCAGCCACTGGAGTTTCAACCATATATGGTAGAAAATACTCAGACAGAAGATTAAGGAATTAGGAAAATTGCAATTTACTGGTTTTGTGGTGTTTAATGACCACAAGAGGTCAGGGCTTCTGCCTTCACATCTCATGTGAGAACAGTCCTGTCAGAATGCAGCACCTTTAAAGGTACTGTTCCCTGAGCAGCTTGAAGTTGAAGAATGTGTCATCAGCTGGAAGAGGCATCTGCACCCTTTCACCATCCCAGGGCATGTTTTTTTGCCTCCTGCTTTGCCCTGACAGCTGTAATTGCACTGCCTGGTGAAAGTCAGCCCCAGTTCCTGATCTAGCTGAAAACTCAGGGGTGAACCTCATGTTTGCAGTTGGTAGAGCAGAGGAAGAAGATGGCTGGGTGAGGAGGCAAGGGGATCGTGGGTGGTGTTGTTTTTGGTACCAATATAGCACTTAAGGGGCGCATTATAAAACCATTATAAAACCATCTCTCTGGATCTGCAACATTCTCTGGAGCTTTGATAGGCCGTATTATGTGCAAATATTGACCAAAATTAGCTGTGGGAAGCCTGGGAAGTCTGAATGGCATCTATCCAAGCAGACTGGGGTACCCGAGATGACTAGCTTTGATAGGAACCAAAGGACTGGATGGCAAATCTGAATGTGTAGACTCTCATGGGCAACTGAGAGCATGTTTAGCTCATCGAATATTCAGCAAGGAATGAAACTTCCTCTCTGGAATATATCATGCTTCATCTTGGAGGCATGCAGGTAATTTGCCCTTCTATTCCTACTGGAATTCTGTCATCTCTCTCTTGAGAGGTTAGGCACTGTCTAGTGATTTCTAGACTAGGTAAGGCATTGTATGCCTTTCACCCATGGAGAAAGGAGGTAGACAGAGCAGTTTAGAGAAGCCTTTGTCCTGGTACTTGGGTGTTGACGGGGACTATGTTGTCCTGAGTTTCACCTGAAATTGCATTGAAAAAATCCAAACTCAGGTAACCTCACATGGACTAACCTCAGAAAGGAAAGGTTACTCAGGGGAAGGCTCTTGAGAGGAAAGGCACTTAGGGCACTTTATAATCTGGGGTAGAAGTGCACCCAGTATCTCAGACCAATGAAAATCTGAAGCAGAGTACAATGCACAGAGCAAGTGGCCCTTACAGCAGGAATTCCTCTTCTCCTGTGTTGGCACACAGGTTTATCCCTCCAATTTGTATTCCAGAGTCTTTTGTATGTCACTACTGATGGCATTAAAGGCTTTTCTATTCAAACCTACCCTAGAGCATGCCCTCCCTAGGAGGCAGCCTCAGTAACACCCTGTACCAGCACTGTCCTGACTTTGGAGTACGAGGTCGGTAACTGCTGATGAATTCATCAACTTGATGTTTCTGAGCTGGAGACTGAAGGAATGTATACATTTTGCTGTGTATCAGGAACAAAACGCCTGGCCATGGCTGCACTAGGAACTTTGCCATCAGTGAATTCATGCTATGCCAGAAAAGTCATTTGCTACCAGCCTCCTGCTTCCAGAGCACCACAATGTAACACCTATTGGGTTTCTGTTTTTGCTTTATAGTGTGCGTCAGGCCCCAGGGACGTGATTGTTTTGTAAAGATGAAACTCACTGCCTGCTCTCCGGAGACAGAGCAAGAAATGTGAATTTTAAAGGACCTAGTGAAGTCCTAAGTGGCTAAAATGGATAAAACACCAGCACTGGGTACTTTAGCCTGCTATGCTATGAGCAAACAGGAGCTTCAGAGGCAAAAGAGCCTCCTAAATACTTATGGTAATGTCTTAACAAGAATAGAAGATGTCAGACAAAACAGCAACTACATATCTTGAGGAAAAGCCTTGATGTTTCCTTAGCTCATTGGACATTTATCAAAGCATAACCTGTAGGTTAGCCTACAAAGCACCAGAAAACAAAGGCTCTGTGTTCAGATCTTTCAAGGGAGGAGGTTAAACAAAGGACATTGAAATATGCTGTGTCAGAAGATCTGTGTTTCTAGACATCAGTGGAATAGAAGATTTAGAATAGCCTTCTCACTTCCTTCATTGTCTTTGCCCATGGGTGTTGTTTTTTTTAAACTAATAAAACAGATGAAGAAGTGAAAACAATTGATATCTGTTGATGCATTTATTTGAGTAGCCATATGTGCATCACCTGGAACATGAACTACTTATTTTCCAGAAAGTAAACTTGACGCCCTCTGCTGAGATCTCCAGAGTATTCTGCTGCCATAGATGTAGGATTTTCAAGATAAACTCATTTCCTCAGGGAGTAATAGATAAAAAAATTGAGTAAAATTAATCTATGAGCAAGTTCCACAAATGCAACACGTGTTATGTATGTTAAAGGGATTCATGCTGTTTTTTCTTAGTTGTAGTAAACCAGTTGTACCTCCAGTGGAACATCTTTGGATTCCATAAAATACAACCACTGCCAAGAACTAGCCAGTTTTAAAAGGATTATCATGTTTTTTAAGAGTCTTTGTTTCACAGGAAATCCATCTTCTGGGGTTGACTATTACTTGTTCTTCTTCCCTGAGTCCTTCCCAGTGAAATTCAATGGCTAATACCTTCCTCTTACCTCAGAAGTCTGAGCAAACAGACCTTCCCAAAGTCCTTCCAAAGCTCCCTTCTCTGCACTATCAGGTGGAAATGTCTTTTCTTTCTTTGTACTCCCTGCTCTGGAGCACAGGCACCGCTTTTCACAGCAGCCTGACATACGACTTTACCCCGTGGGTAGCGGCTGCTTCATGTAAAGGTTAAGAGACTCGTGTGGGTGCCAGGTAATAGGTCTGGTCTGGCATCAGCCCATTGCTCCAGTTGATGCCAATGCCAGATGCTCTACAGGGTAATTTGTTGGCATGCAGTCACATCTAAACAGTCGCTGAACATTTCATAGAATGAGCAGCTCAGAGAATAAGAAGAAATGCTTTGAAAGCGGGAAAGCCGTGGTGAAACCACAGAGAACCGAGAAGGTCACCTTTAAATACAAGTGACATGCCTGGTATTAAAGAAACTTAGTGAGGCTGCTTCTGGGTGAGGAGAGGTGTCCATGCAGAGGGATTTAGGGATGCTGGTAATGCCCTGCTCGTACAGGCTGAGCTAGCATTGGTTGGGTATCTTGGAGTGATTCCTCTTCTCCAAAGCAGCTGCTGTGGGAGACCGTAGCTTAGACTGGCTATTTCCCTGGGATGCTTCAATGCCTGCTTTGTGCCTATTCAAAACCACACAGTTCATCTCCCATTGCCTTTCAGACCAAGAATGTGCTATTCCCTGATGTCAGTAAAATCTGCCTATTGATGCTACAGGTTTAAAAACCAGGGAAGTTAAAAATTGGCCTTTTTCAAATAGGGAAGGTTGCTTCCTGTGTTGCCTGCAGGTTTCACATTTTGAGAAGCAAGTTTCCCTCTCTAATGGCTAATTCTTAGGAGGTGATCACACAACCTGGTGATGATTACAGCTATTGTAATGTCTGTAATGTAAAATTGAATGGGTCATTCTGAGTATTTCAACTATAGATATAAAATACCATAAAAGTTGGGCAACTGCAGCTGGAAATTATGTTTTTTACCTTTTTCCACTGAAGTGAGTATAATCAATGTACAACAGAGTATAAAAGGGTTTAGCATGTACATTTTGATCATGGGTACAACTCTGCTGTACGAAGTTAAGATGCTTAACTTTTAATGTGATTGCTTGAAAAAGCCTCTACAGGGGAGTTTTCCATTCCCTGGAAATATGGCCAGGATAAATGCTCCATAAATAAAGGAGGGGACACTTAGTGGAACTTGAAGTGATCAGAAGAGACGTGAGAGATGGCCCTGGGTTTCAGGTACTGCATTTCAACTCCAAATAGCTGGCTTCACTAGCTAGAAATCTTCACTTCCCGCAGGCTTCCTGTGACTGAGAGCAGTTACCTGGGGCTGCTCTTCCCATTTATAAACCAAAGGAACAAAGCAGCTTTAATGCACTTTTACAAGCCCTTGTTTACTACAATCTCAGCGGCAAACGACCATTTTTTTTCCTCTCTGCTGTTGCAGGAAATCTGCTTGAAGAGCGACCTGGATACAGCTGCTGTATTTTATCTCGTTTTTTCTTGATGCATTCTGTATTTAACATACAGGTTTTTTAGCATTTTGCTAATTTATTTTAAAACTGTCATTTAAATATTGATTAATGAAGCCATTTCTATTCTCCACTAGTCCTTCATAGACACCAAGGGAACCCAACAGCCAAAATCACACCACGGCTCAAACCCAGTGAACTTCTGTCACACCTGGTCACAGTGATGGGTCAGGGATGAACCTCATCTACATATTAATATAAAGCGCATTAATGCAAGATTCAGCATGTGGAAAAGCTTTTCCCTAAAGCCTGCAATTCCCAGACAGGAAGGAGAGCTTTACCTTTAAAAAAGCAACTTTTGGGTTTTGATGAGTAGATTCAGCTCCTGTGGGCTTTGTTTGGGGTGAGGGGGACTTTGGTGGCTTGGGGCAAGGCTGTGCAGCCCTGGTGGGATGTTGTCTGGAAACGAGGAACATGATGTCCTGAGGACATTTGACCTTGAAAAAACCCTAAATAATTGATATAGGGGCATCCTCATGGGCAATCCAGCTTGGGCTGGGGATATGTTTTAAGGACATTTTTGCATCCTGTCAGCAGACTGGGCAGCAGGGCAGCCTTTTGACCCGGGACTAGCAATGTACTCACTTGGCAACAGCTCAGATCAGTCTGTTTTCTTTACTTTCCCTTACCTGTGACTTCAGCCGCCACTACAGGCAGCATAAACTGGATGTAGTGCAGTTCCACAGGAGCAGAGCTCCAAAAGAAATAATTTGATGAAAAGGGCAAATAATCCTCACTGTGGTTTTGAATTTTACTCCAGGATCCCTCCTAAGTATCCGTTAATGGTAGGATGTAACTAGATGTGCTCCCAGGCATCTTCCAGGGCCCTTTAGTTGAGAAGGAATCCCCTTCCAGTGCTTTGTGCCTGTGCCACGATGCCACGATTACCACATGGTAAGCAAGGACTGTAAGAGGGTTCACTTTCAAAGTGCACATCTGCTCCAGAATAAAAAGCTGCTGTCAATGTGCTCCCAGGCACCTTGATGGAGAATGCAGTGATCCTTAAACCTACGCTGCTGGATCCTTCCCTTAAAGTGGAATTCAAATGCCTAAATAGAACTACGATGCAGGACTGAGGGCAGACCTGGGGTAGGAGCAGGAGGCCAGACAGCAGCACCTAAAATGGGATTAGGTGCCTGTGCTGAAGCACCTGAAGCCCATCCTCTGTGGCCAGCATCCCAGCACAGCTCCAGGCCACCCAGAGAGGACCAGATTGCATTTCTGCTCATGCTGTCACATCCCATGGGAGCTGGATCAGGCTGCTCTAGCTGGGTGGCTTGGGAGACAGCTGTGGGTAGAGACCCAGAGATTTGGAGGCAGCTTCTAACTGTGTGCCATGATGGCATCTAATGCAAATGGGATGGTTTTTCATACATCTGAGGCGGTGACTTGCAAAAAGTTTATTGCAGTGGAAATCCTGTTGCAGTGAACATTTATCCAAGTCCCTTGGGGGTTTGCTATGCAGGGAAGTTAGATTGCAGTCTCTTTTTTCCTGTCATGTATTAAGACTATACATGATTTGTGGAGCATATGTCAGCTTTTCCTCCGTGCTCAGCGCTGTGAGACTCAGGTCTCTGCTGAGCCCTTGCTATGATGGTGATTAAAGAAGTTTGGGGCAGAGGGTGGTTTGTGGTGTTAAGCCAGAGACCACAAATAATACAAACAAGATGCAAAGTGAGGTCTGGCTTGAATTCTTGGATAATGCTTCCTCGTGGCTAATTTAGAAGGACTTAGAGTTTCTGTGGTCAGTTCTGCCACTGTGATCTGGTAACAAATCTGTCCTTGAAGAGGCAGAAAAAAATAAAAGTCACATCATCATGTCCTCTTCCACAACCCAGATCCTGTGGTGATTATTTAGAAAAGCCTCCTGTTGACTCTCGCAGTATGAATGCACAACATCCGCAGGAATGCAGCCCAGAAATGTGACCCAATAAATGCCTTGTCTTCAGCCATCAATCTGGTTTGCATCATGTTGTTCTCTCAACTGTTAATCCAGATGTTATTTACATCAGTACAGTAACATTAAACGCTTGTACAAGCAGTATTAATAGCATCAATAACAATACTAAACATAAATAGCAGCAGCACTGATAGTAATACTTCCAAAGCAGCTTGTAATTGTAACAACCTGTCATTCCTTTGCTAACTCGTGCTGACTCAAGATTAAATTGCTCTATGTGTGGAAAGCAACATGCAAAGGAGCCCATCTGTGCCAAGGCTGTTTTCCTCCCTTTGTATTTTTGTTTGTTTGCTTACACTGACTAGCCGAGAAAATGTCACCGTGCTTCACCCTCTTTTATTATGTCCATGTTTTTGACTGACACCATTCGCAGGCTGTTAGGAAATGTTGTGCAGAAATGGAGTAGCCATGAGTCCTGAGCAAAGTCTGGCTCCTGATAAAACTGCACTGACTTTGGGGTGTTGGATCCTGATTTACAGTGCTGTAATCTGACATCCCTGGCCAATTATTTTAAAAAACCCCCAAACTCTAAATGTTGTCAAAATATCCCCTGGTGATGTTTCCTGCTGTTTTGGTTTTGAGCTGTTTCTAGTAACTTCAAAATATCCAAAGCATCCAAATTTCCCTAAAGTGGCTCTTGTCTAGAACAAACATGACCCATTTCTTGTTCTGGGTGCAAATGGAGTCTCACAGGAAAATATTTGAGACTTCTGATGTGAAACACACCAAAAGCACCTGTGGGTTTTACGAATTCCTCCGTTTTATAAAAGGATTGTGTCCTAAAAGAAGAACAGTAGGCTTTTAGCTCCTAAAATTTGGGTTTTTTTCCTTCAGTGCAGTATGGCATTGTTTCTCATTCTTAATTAAATGGCTATGTTTTCATGTGTTAAAAACATGCAGAAAGCAGGGTTTTCCTGTGTTCCTGCATAGAATTTGCTTCGCAGCCCCATTCACTATGAAGCAGATAAAGAGTAATTCCTATAAGATGGGAATTTGATATGCCTTTTTCTGGTACATGGCTTATCACAGATCAGAGAATATGTCTGCATGCCTTCATTATACCATGGATCAAGCCCTAGGTCATTAAGTTGTTGAAAATTTCCCACTCTGAGATGTAACTAGGATAACAGAAGGATTGAGGGGTAACATGTATTGAGAAAGAGCTGAGAAAACTTTCTCAGTTTAATGCAGATGCAACCAAGGTATTTTACTGGATTCTTTTAAATCACTGTTACTTAAATTTGTTGGCTTGGGCTCTACCCTAAGTGAACAGCTCTGCTAGGCTGTATTCCTTGCCCCATGTAGCTCATAAGTATTCTCCCATGGATTTCCAAGGGAGCTAAACACCTTGGTACCCATATCCACTGCATCAGCTTTGGGCTGGTTTTCTTCTACACTTGCAGTCATGAGATGGAGCCAGGGGATGGTCCCTGTAGAAGTTGTGCACTGTGGTCATCTGTCCTACTCATAATATGGAGACAACAGTGTTTAGCTGCAGAAAAGGGAAGTTGTGAGCTCTGACAGCTGGTCCCTGACAGACCCTGTAGCTGCAGTTTCAGATGTCATCGTGTTTGAGTATCTCTCTCACCTAGCAAAAGTGGATTTGTGCTAAGATGTAAACCAAAGCAGCTGAGGGAACACCATCCGTCATGGACTGGGAGGGTCGAACTCGAGGGAGCAGCACTTTGAATCACCACAATAAAATTCATTAGGATATATCACCCACTGTTCTTCACTACAAAATATTAAGTGCCTAAACCTATCTACAGAAAATAGCTAAGTAGGGAAAAAGTTGCATTTGCATGTCCCAGTTGTATTTTCTGACAGCCTCACCTTGAAAACCACTGTGGAAGTCACCGTTATCTCCTGTCTTTCGAATTTTCCATTTGATTATGTCATATAAGCTATAAACAGAATTGTAAAATGAACACTAAAAAGCCCAGCCCAGAACACTTTCCTTAAAGAATTTAAACTATTGCAGTTTCATAGGCCCTGGTGATGCTGAGTTTAAATTGGTGGCTGGATCATTGACAGTTTGCCAAGGGACTGGTTGTCCCATCCTTGTTCTGCTCCCTACCCACTGTCTCAGCATGTTTTCAGGCAGCTGGTGGAGAATTGTGGTTCTCCATATGTGTCAGAACAAAAGAACAATTCTGTAAGTGGATGTTGCTTTGAGGTGTTGGAGTCAAAGGTGTTCATCTGGCCTGGGTTGTGACAGAAGCCAAATGAAAGGATCATTGTAATGATCTCCTGGCCATTAAAAAAGAAGTGTCAGTATCTGGATTTTGGACGTCTTGGAAGATTTTACACAATGTTTGCTCATAATAAGAACTGTAATGAAACTTCACTTTGAACTTTAATAACCTTAAAACCCCACAAATTCAGAAGTCAAAAACTTAAATGTAGTCTTGGCATAAGACATACCTTTGTACCTCACAGTTTTAGTTTGATGTAAATGAAGCTCTGAAAATCTTTTTCTAAAGAAATGAATTGACTGGGATTGAGAGAGCTCTTCAGAATATGGAACAGGAGTTTCAAGAGGCAGGGGGAAACCCTCCTTTGTACCATGAACTGTATTTTAACTGTACTAGAAAAGTACAGCTCAGTTATGTAGCCAAAAATTAGTGTGTTTACTGAAATCTTATCTCACCTACAGAAATCTCTGAGAATGCCAAATTAGGCAACATCTTTTTGATAAGAAGATTTTTCAGGAAAATTACAGTATTTCTGATGGGTCCCAAAATAACGGCAGCATAATCTACTGCGACGTATTCAGCCCACTCTCTCCTGATCACGAAGGGATTGCAGGAAATAGAAAATGTTGATAACGTTGACTTTTTTCGTCTCAAAAATATCTCCAGCTGTGAAAAATATTGTATTTCACTTGTCAGTTCCAGGGGGTTTCGTTTCCCTCCTGGCAGTTGTGGCCTATTTCCGCTGAGATGGGGTGGTGCCAGACTCTCTTTTCCCAAGAAGTCAGCCCATCCAAATTGCTTTGTGTTTGCTGTGGGATGAAAGCAGAGGCATAAGCTCGCATGTCACCTGTGATGTGGCTGCCTTACCTGCTATCTGGTCCCTAAATCCCAGTGGTGTGGAGTTTTAGGAGCACTTAGCAATTCCAACATGCAATTTGGCACCTAAAGTATTTCTGAAAATGTCTCTGAACGATTCAGTATGTAATTGTCATTGGAACCTGAACCCAGCTACTTAAGCCCCTCTTCCAAAATGGGATGTAGGTGGCTGTAGCCTCTGAGACTTGTACTCCAAAAGTGCACAGCCCTGCACCTCACATTCCCAACAAAGCAGTGCCCTTCCCCACCAAACACCAGCAAACAGCAGAGACACAGTGCCCACCAGGGCGGTTGATGCAAAAGGCTTTTCCTCATCTGTCCACAGGAATGGGAGCTCAGCAAGATTTGTTTTTTTGGTCATGTGAGGGATGCTCTGGGGGCGGAGATCACCTTGCCTTTGCTGTTTCTGTACTGCCTACAGCAGCGGCCACAGAGTCCTTTGGTCTCCAAACCACTCAAAACACTGCTTTTTTGGGTTACTTCATCCACCTGCATGGTTGTGGGGCTGAGTTAAGCAATTTTTGCAGCCTCTTTTCTTGAGTCTCAAATGAGAAAAATCCCAAGCACAGCCAGCCTGTGAGTGCACACACAGCCTGGGCCAGAGCACCACTGGAATTTCAAATGCTCTGATTAGATTGGAGAACCAAATATGAATCACTTGGTAGTACTTGGGTGTTGCTCTGCCTTCAGTATCTTCTAAAAAATGCCCTTCTCTGGAAGCAGGATCTCCACAGCACTCCTCAAGTGTTCGAGTGTTTGAAGCTCATTTCGTCCCTAATGTAAAGAGCACAAACCCTGAGCTGGAATTTGAAGGCTCACGTTGCACATAAGTAAACAGGTTTTCTTTTTTACTGCTTGGTAATGAAATGTCACTTTGCCTGGCCCCACGAGAAGAGGGTTTTGCTGTCCATGCTCCTGGGAAATTCCTCTTGGCTGGCAGTCAGGAGAATGGCGACGTCTTAAGCTCTGCCACAAGATGCTGCAGTTACTGTTCTCGTATTTCTTTGCATTTCAAGCCTCTGCCTTAATGTCAGCCAGTGCACATTAAACTTGACAGTTCTCTGTGATATCACTATATCCCTGATAAAAAAGGATTCCAGGAACATGGCTAGTGGGGAGATTTTTGCTTCTTCTGCCCCTGTCATTTTTGCTGGTAGGACTAGTGGCAATTCAGGCATGAATCTGGAGCCACTTTAAAATACACCAAAAACCTGAGTGTAGCTATGCAACACACTAAACAAAACACAGGAACATTTCACAGGAAGGGATTGTGTGTGCTGCAGTTTTTTGATTAGATTAAAGAACTAGAAAGAAGCAGTGTGATTCAAAGTGGCCACACAACAATAATAATAAATAATAAATAAAAGCTGCTCTGAAATCTTTTAATTGGAAATAAAAATCAGCTTTTGCTAAGCAACCTGGAGAGAGGATACAAAGAGAGGGGAGGGACCGTGGATTTGGAGCCCCTTTGAATGATCTATTATGCTGAAACTGCTTTTATCTTTTGTTTGGTGCAGTTGTTGAATGCAAAGTTGGCTTCATCTGTGTGACATGTGTGGCAGACGCCTCTTTGGTCTGTGCATCCTACAGGGTGCAAAAGACCAGCTGGCTCAGCAAATTCCTCCCAGCATTATTTGCTTCTTATCTTAATACCGGGCGCAGGGATCCGCTGACATCCTTGGGAAAGATGAACTTGCACAAGAAGAGGGAGGCTGGGACGGAGGGCTCAGGGGGCCGGGAGATGAGGTGCAGGGAAGCAGCTGTCTCTCAGCATCCCAAGTAGATTCTTGCAGTTCTCACATCCTGGCATGGGTTGTGGAGATGCTTTCCCTGCCTCCCCCTTGTCCTCAGCCCACCAGCAGTTTGTCCCATTTGATGAATGGACAAACCTGAAGCCACATGTACACTGAGCGCTTTGGTTAGGCAAACTTTGCTAAAACCACCTCCCACAGTCTCTCTCCAGGCTGCTTAGAAGAAGCAGAGCCTTTTCTCTTCTTACAGGCTTTCCAAAAAGCTCCTTTTTATTCATAGTCATCATTGCTTGGACACTTTGGACCCCTTGTGCCACTCCAATTTAACTTAAAGGCAGCACAAGCTGAAGGCAGCAGCAGAGGTATTTATCCATCATATGATGGTAAGCAACCTCTTGAGAAATGCCTGACCTGGTACTTAATGCCAACTTGGACTATGGGCGATGAACATTCTTTTCTCCTCCTTTTATGACTCCACTGGAAATAGGGGAAACTTCTGGCAGCTTCTCACAGAAGCCACCACTGTAGCCTTCCCTGCCACTGAAACCTTGCCATGCAAACCCAGCACAGGAGGTGGTAAATGTGAAGGTTGTTGTAACCAAACTGATAAAAAAATATTTATTTGTACAGAACCACCCTGGAAAACTGTGCAAGTGATTCTGCTCCAGGAGGGGTCTGTCATGGGACATCTGCAGAGGGCACATGGTGTATGTTTCATTTCCGACCTGCGCCTGTAATAACCTTTATGGCTGAAAGAAAAGTCGACAACTTGCAATAAAGGTGCTATAGCCAGAAAAAAGAAATTCTAATTTATGGTGATTTAAACACACTGTACCTGCACTGCCATTTGAAAACCATGATTGTAAAAGAACTATAACATGAAAAACGTGGGGAGGAATTTATTAAAGGCCAGGTCACTTTAGCAAAGCCAAGATCTGAGCTGTCTGAGCTGTAATGTGGTGCTTATAAACTAAAGGCATAAGTTATTAACTTAACCTAAATGATTTCAGATTTGTGTTCAATGGACTTGGTAATTATACCAAGGAATTTAAGCTGACCTCATCAGGTCTGCTTTCTCTTTTAAAATGTATTTCTGTGTCAATTAAAATGCCTGGGTATAAAAAGCAAAGTTTTTATAGGCCCAGCCATACAAATTCATTATCGCGCTATTATATACTTGGCAGTCTACAAATATGCCAGTGATTAACTTAGTGTGCATTAGCTGCCAGTATTGCAGCATTTCAGATAAGTGTGGCTATTGTCTACACTCAGCTGACTGAAATTGCCGTGGATATAGGACTTGGATCTCCTGGAGAAAGTATGTCCTTTCTGGCTGTCTGCTAGATGAAGCTTGTGCTGGATATGGGAGCATCTCAGTCAATAGACAGGTAACTGCTCCTGGAAAACAGCTGCTGGAGAGGTTTTCTGCTGGATGCTGGACAAAGATGGTGAATTCCCAGGCTGGGATCACTTCTTGCCTCTGACCATGCACGGCTGGATAGCTTTAGTCAACAGCTTCCCCACTCCATGTGTTTCCATCATTATACTATTCCCATTTTTGTTCCATTTATATGTCTGCTTTACATTGTAAATTTTATGGGGCAGGGACTGTTTTATGAGTGGCTGTTATTGTATTATTGTGAAATATTATCGGCTAAACTGAATTTTCTCTAACACTTGTTTCTGCTTCTCTGTCGTAGCACTGTGGTGGCAGTGGTGGTGGGGAGATGAAGCAGATCACCACTGGACACCAAGACACAAGGGAAAATGCCCCCTCCATTTCCATCCCTTTATTATAGTGGCAAATCAGTTCAGGAAAGGCTAAATATCATGCCCTGGGAACATCCAGGAGGGCAGAAGCAGAGCAGGGTACATCCCAGTCCCCCGGAATTGTAAATGGGTGCCATGGCTCTAGGTGGGCCCTTTCCCTCTGTGCCTTCAACATTATTTAGTTAAAAAATAATACTTAACCCTGCTGGTAAATATTTCAGAGTACGTAATATAAAATTCAATAAATATAATGTCAATAGGGGAGGAAACTATTTCCTTGGGGTAACAGGCTCTTTGTATCAAATAAATGCTGGGGAAAAGTTGGAACTGTGATGGTAGGAAACATCAGAGCAGGCCCAGGGGAGAACTGTTTGATGCTGTGACTGGGGAATTTTTTGCTGGTGCTTTATGTATTGGCATCTAGGAGCTTCTCTTCTGGAGGTACTGAGTAGCCACATTCCCTATGGGAGATGGTGGTGCTCAGCACTTCCAAAAATTAGGCCTCTAAAGATGAATACTGCTGATTTTGGCAGTGTCTGAAGGTAAGTGACAGCTGCTCGGTGAAGCCATGTTTTGGAATAAATCTGTGAAGGAGACAATACAGGGCTTTTCATCTGCTGTTTTCCACCCTTGGGAAGAGCTCTGTGCTTCTGGCTTCCAGCTGGAACAGGCAGTGCAGTGGGACAGGCAAACCTTAACCTCAGCTGCTCAGGAGGCCAACCTGTCCTTCCACCATTTTTGCCTGTTGTAAAGGACTCCCCAAATGTGGACACAGTAATGTGGGGAAGCATGAGATTGGGATTCCCAAACCTGGTGTTCTCTTTTCCTCCAACGGTGGCAGCTCTTGGCTCTACACATCCCGCTGGGGTGAATGGATCTCTCATCCTGCGTGAGCCACTGTTGGGAAGCCAGTCCTAGAGAAGCCATTTAGGCTTCACATCCAAGTCTGGGCTTCATGTCCGTGTCTGGGCTTCCAGACGTTATGTAGGTGAGCTGCCACGTCCCTCTTCAGTCAAGAGTGAGGCAGCTACAATGACAAAACCTCCATCTTAGACACTGGCTTTAGGCTACCTGTCCTCAGGAGGTGCATAGACATACAGGAGAGACGCCCACGCTGCTTGCTGATGTTAGAAATTCAATTTCTCTGTAAATATAAGGTTAATTCCACCCTGGACTGGATTAGCTGATCAGCAATATGCATTAGCCCTCAAAGACCACCGAAATATGAGCATGCTGGTCTCCAGGTGTCTGACCTGAAACTGAAACCTGTAACTGATAACCCCTCCAGGCACAGAAGAATAGCCCAGGACTAAGAAACATCAATGAAGTCATGTTTATGTATATGAAATGATCAGTTCTGTCACAGACTATAAACAAAATCAGGCAATGTAAAATGAGCTGTGTTCTTTTTCTTCTTCTTGTTTTTGTTTGAAAAGTACTTGATGAATTTATCTGCATATGAAGTCTGGCTATGATTAGACTAGACCAGCTTGGAAGGAGCCTAGAGATTTCCATCCCAAGTTTTCCATTTTTTTTAGTAGATCTTGCTTTATATTTCAGTTAATGATGGAGCCAGAAGACACTGTTTTTACCACTTAGTAAAATGCTGCAGTCTACAACCATATGAAGCTCACACTTGTAGGCCATGGTGAATTTTAGATTCTCCCAGTTTTAGCCAGCTTGCAAAGAGTCTTGTTCTGGAAAGACTTACTGCTTATGGCAAAGTGAAGACAAGAGAGACCTGTGAAGGAGATAGGAGCATTATTAATGCTTAGCTGTTTGTGGCAAAGACTAAATGCAAATTGCCAGCTTTGCTTCAAGGTACAAGATGACTATGAACATCTCTGGGAAGGAGACCAGTCCCACTCAGGAGATAAACTCTTTGTGATCACGAACATCTTTGTGGGCTCCTGCGGACAACATACTGTAGCTTAGGTGTGGCAAATTCCAAGGCATGAGTGGAGGGTGATGTGCTACAGGTTCTGATGCATATTTTACCCCTAGGTAAATAAAACTCAGTAACTGAAGTTTTTGGAATGCAGGAGGACAATTATGCATGCAGGAGAATACTTAACCCAGCTAGACACGTCACAAAACGAGACTCTCACTGATTCATTATTATTTAATGAGTATTCTCCGTTTAAGAAAGGCCATTTGTACTTGTTCATAGCACAAGCCCTCAATACAATCCATTCAGGCACAATAATGGTGCAGAAAAACAATTTTTTAAGAAGTACCTTTTGCAAGTGGAATAGTAAAAAGCCTGCTCTGGGTGCAGTGAGATCCTTATCTCTCAGTAGAGGAATTTAGCTGTTTCCACTAAACACATTTAGAGATGTATATAAAGTACATCTGATGGTGTCCCTACTGCAGTGCTCTCAGAATGAGGTCATATCTATTCAAGGCACTTCTGGCACCATCTCTGCACTCCTCTGTGCCCAAATAACTCTCTGTTGGACATAGCAGAGGGAAAAGATGGGGATATGACCTCCAAGTCACTGTCCTGAAACATCTACATGTCTGTGGGGAGGAGTTCTTGAGTGAAGGGATTCCTGTTTTGTTACAATCCAAAAGGTGCCAACCTGTTCATGCACCTTAATCCTGCACAGATGTGCTTATGTGAACTTTGACCTTCCTTTTTCTGTATTTTAAAATGCTAGAATTTGATTTTACACCTAAAATACAAAACAAAAACAGCCTAGTCCTTACCACTGTTGCTCTCACCAGACATGGATGTGCAGTGGTGCTTGCCTAAGCCTGAAGACAGCCTGCAGGTATCTCCAGGGAAATAAAGTCAATCCTCAATTTGGTGCTAGTGCTGCAATGCCGTGGTACTCATTTTGATCTTGATATTAAGGACTATGTAACTTATCAAATTGTCTACAAAAAGAGAATGCAGCTGACCCTATATTTGGAGGAGAAGTGATCAAAATCCCTTCCAGTGCTATTTTCTGTGATTTTTATATGAAGACTGTGCTAGCATAGTCAGCAGCAAGATGGAAAACCTGGGAGAGTATCATAATTTATTTTTTCCTCTGGGAAATCATGGGCTTTTTTTTCCTTGTCACTTCAGCCATTCATTGTCCTTGCTTAATCTCCCCTCTCTGAGGAGCTCAGCAACATGGCAGAAACCCTAGTGCCATTTGTATTTGATGTAATACCTTGGGACATGTGAATGTGTTTTTCCCCCAAACTGGGAACAGGCTGTGAAAGTAGGCGCCTGCTCACCCCCTGCCTGCTGAGCCAACGGAGTGAGCTCAAGAGAATGTTTGCTAATCTAGTGGGTTTCTGGCATAGCCCCAGCCCCAGTTCCAGCTGTGTGAGACTGGATCTGTCCCTGCTGCTACGTGGGTTTTGAAAGGTCTGCGTTAGAGGGGTGCAACCTTTTCATGCACATCATCCCCTTGGCAGGGGATGAGACATGGAGAGAGTAAGTTACAGAAAGAGGGATGATTGTGCAGCATGCTGGAAGGAGAGGGAGAAGGGCAGTTCACTCGGCTGCTGATGATAAAACTGCTCGGAATATCTCCTGGTGCCTAAATCAGTGGCACTTATAAGGACTCGCATGAAAGTACTGCAGTGCCATGACAGGTGAGCATTTGTTTTCCTAGCCCAAACCTAGGCTATGCCGTGAGTGATCTGGGCCAGAAACCTGCCCTGACAGCCTTGTTTGTCATTAGAGAAGGTTGTGACAACATCCATTAATCTTTTTTAAATTCTTCTCTTACCCATGTATTTTCTTTAAGCAGGGGTTTGTAGAATGAGCAATTTTGTCTCTATTTCCAATGATCAGTCTCTGTGAAGTCAAGACCTTATTTATTTATATAGGGTTAATATTTGTGAGGCTCATTGCTAAAGTGGCCGATGGCTTTCTGTCCAGTGCTGCCATCCATCTCAGCTGGGTCTTTCAGAGGATGCCAGTGGCTGAAGTGAGAAGTGCTTTTATTTTCCTGGGTAATAATTTGCCTGGTTCATCAAAAAGATCAAAATTTGTCCCTCAATAAAATAAAATCATTCGCCTGCTTGTGTGAAAGCTGCCTATGTAGCACACACTGCCACCAAGAAATGCTTTTTCTTTCTCCTTTCCACTAAGGAGGAATTCACATCAAATAGTTAATCCAGCCTGATTGTCTCTCCTCTCCAGCTTGGTCTGGGCACCAGATAAGGAGCACATTTCAAAGAGATACATGCTGCCATGCTGTAACAGTGGCAAGTTTGTTAATTATCTGTAAGCAATAATTATGAGTTAATTATCAGCTAATTATCAGTATTAGTTAATAATCAGTAAGCAATAATATAAGCTGTATTTGCCACTAGAACGACATTGTAGTTACTGAGCTCCTGGCACCTGAACTTCATGTGACATTATTTATGGAGCTCAGAGTGCTCCCAATAGAGCAAAGTTTGCTTTGTAGAGGTAACATCTCCACAAGTGTGTGTCAGATGGCTGAGTGGGTGCTGCATGACTCGGAAATACCTTGGCCTAAACATAAAAAAGTTAAATACAGCATGATGGCGAAGAATATTGCAAATTGTAATTCTAAACATAACCAGCATGGAGTTTGGCCTTGCAGGGTATTGGCTTAAATAGTCATCATCCACACCAGCCCTCTTATTAATGAAAAATATTAAATATTTGGCTCACTGTATCCAGTCAGTGCCATCGTGGATGTAATGTATTTATGCTGAATGAAGATTTTCGAGAGAGCTGTCAGAGAGAAGGAGCCTTTGAGAGATTTTTTTCCTGCTAAATATTAGGTCTATTGTTGTTGAAGACAGTGGACTTTGAATGGGTTTTGTGTAAAAATATTTTGGGGAGGATCCAGAACCCCACAGGTGGTGTGCTTTGGGATTTGCATTATCATGACTTCATCTTTTGACAAGAGGTGGGAGAGATCACTGGGGCACTCAGCTTCTCTGAGGCAAGGGAAGCAATTTACCATTCCTTCTTCCTTCCTATGAGGATGCTGAGGCACTGGCACAGGTTGCCCAGAGAAGCTGTGGGAGATGTCCTGGAAGCATTCAAGGCCAGGATGGGTCTCTGAGCAACATGGGATTAGTGGAAGGTGTCCCTGCCCATGGCAGGGGGCTGGAACAAGCTGATGTTTAAGGTCTCTTCCAACCCAAACTATTTTATGATTCTGTGAATTTCTCACCTGAGCTCCTGAGGAAGTCGGAGAGAGTAGCAGTCCAGGTCAGGTCCTTCTCACTCTTTACATTTATTACTCTGTACAATACATGAAGGTTGATCTGTTGTGCCTCTTGTTATGTGTATGTGAGTAACCCAGTACAAAAGGCCTCAGAATATTCAATAATTGATACAGTAGACATGCTTTTCAATATTGCTTTTGTCATGCCCAAAGCCAATGACTTGTTAAATTAACTAAAAATTGAAGGGGAAGCTTAACTCCAAGCAGTGTGCAGTGCACTGTGGTATTGCTGGGGTTGGAGTACTGAGCTTTCACGATGCTTAGACTCCACCGGCTCTCTTTCCCATAGTCTGAACACTTTTGGGGGGCCCCACACCCCCAGGATTGCCTTTTCATCAGTGGCCAAGGTGGCAGGTACTGTTTGATCATTACTCATTCGTTTTTTATTACCTTTATCACATTAAAATATTGTTTAGTGATTTACTCCACTTTGTATTTAAATACACTGATTCAAATATCTTTCTATATTAGGCTGCACTTTTGCTTTGAAGATGAAAAAGTGCCAGGTATTAAAGTACAGTGCAACAACTCATGAATCCTGTTATTCACAGGCTGCATAACCTGGGCTTGAGAAGCACCTGGTTGGACACTCTTCACATGTGTACCTGGATGAATTTTTTACTCCTAAAATTGCAATTTGCAAGGAACTAACTGAAAGTATAAAGACTTTTTTGGTCCATTTGTGTCCTCACAGCTGATACCAGCAGAGCCTTTAGTTTGCCTCCGGAAGAAAGAGGAAACCCAGCATCCCACCAAAAAAAAGTATCTACCCATTTTTAGGAGAAGGTCACAGACTAGGCAGGCTGAAAAGGCCATTCAGCAAAAAATAAACAGAGGGAAATAGGACCATCTGTGCTCATCTTGGATAAGCAAATGGTATTTGGCATAGTCATAGTCACAGCTGAGTACCATTACCTTCTGTCCCCTCCAGAGAGGGAGTGTGAACTTCACCATTTAAGCACTAGGAGGTTTTGCAGTTGAACTGGCACCGTGAGCTGTGAAAGCCTGTCTTGTGAGCCACAGCCTTCACTGCCCAGCACTCCCGTCCATTTGTGGCTTTTCAAACCCTGGTGTTTATGTAAACCACACAACATGAGCCACCTCTGGTGTAACTCCATCGCCTGCTGTGGCTCACAGTTGTCGTGGGTTGACCCCAGAGGGCTGTTAGGGAGGCTCACAGTCACCCCAGAAAACCGTGAATCTTGGCATTTAGCGGTGCGTTACTCAGATACTTGTGATACAGTTCATAGACACCCATCTCACAGCTCTTGTCTCCAGTGCTTGGCTTCTTCACTCTCTATAGCTTGTTGGTTATATGTCTTCTTGAAGAAATAGTCCAGAAATTGAGGAGAACTCCATGAAATAGGAGAGAGCTACATGAAAGAAAGCAGAATGGTGTACCAAGGGAGCTCTGGTGAAAGATAGCAGGTTTTCCTGTGGAGTGATGCTGTGAGGTTTTCTCCTGACCAACGCCTGCTAAAACTCAAATTGTCATGCAGTCTTGGTGTGCAAGACCAGATAAACTGTGCATTTAACTGATGGACTCTGAACATCTTCAGGCATGAGGCAAGGACATTTTTGGGAACCCATGAGCCTGAACTCTCCTGGTAACAGTGTTTGGTTCAGCTGTCCTGTAAAGCCTGAAATACAAAGTTTTTGATGTGAAGAACTGGTCCAAGGCTGAGACATCAAGTTCAGCACAGCCACTTTGTTAACTTATTTAGGCATTTTTAAAATCCCCAGACCCCGGAGTCATATGGTTAAATCTGACTCTCAACTTTCATTAAAAGGAAAAAGGAATGTGACTATTGAAAACCTATCAGGATGAGTCTTGTTCATTGATAACCACAGAAAAGCAAATTGAATTAAGGTAATCCTGTCTGACTTTGAGGTGGCCTGATCTCTGGTTAGGCAAACCTGGCTGGGGGGAGCTCGGGCTGCAGTTGCAGATGTCTCTTCTACAGATGTCTTCCAAAACTGCTCACCTTTGGCTCCACTGGATTCTTTCCTCAATCCCTAGGGGGTTATGACTGATGTGGCAACACGTAGTCACCTCTTTGTACTACATCTTTTGCCAGATTTGTGAAGTAAAGTATTTAAAGAAAAAAATTAATACAAAAAAATACTACCATGCTGATAGGCTGAAGGGAGTATAGCTAATAGTAGTAGAAACTATACCCCTATTTCAGCTGTTGGGTGTGCATGTCTGGCTGTAGCTCCACCAGGGCTCACCCTGCACATGGTTCAGTTTCCTAAATACAATATTCAGGCAGCTTGTCGTGCCACTTGAAGTGCCGCTGTGCAGCTGAGATGCCCTCATGGATTTGGGCAGAGGTAGATCCACTCTGCAGTGGCAGCTGGGTCCAGACACAAGCAGCTAAGACAGCCCAGATGGCCACAATTACTCAGACACCTAAATTATAACTGATGTGTCCACACTATTTTCACTGCTTAGAGAAACTGGTGTGGCTTCTGCAGCATGCAGTCAGTTACGCTGACACGAGGTGGCCGGATGGGTCTCAGCCACACAATTGCATTTCCACAGCCAGCGTGTGCAATCTGATGTTCATGCTGCCCACCCGCTGACCGTGAGAGGAAAAAGATCCTAACCTGGCATTAAGTCTTCCTGGACTACGTAGTTTCCTTGAATACATGTAGAAACTTTTGAATATGGGTTTGGTCGTGGGGTTTTTGAATAGTTTTTGGGTGTTTTAGTTACGTTTGTGTTCTCTGGCCACAGGGCTTTTGCTGGAGGACTAGACACCCTAGAGCTTGGTTTATTGGGTGGTAGAGCCATGACCCATCTACACTGTCATCAAGGACAGGACATGTTTATAATTGAGCAGCTCCATCTGCGCTGAGGTATGTTCCAGTGAAATGTAGCTGTTTTTAAATGAAAGGACCACATGGATTTGTGTAACATATATAGGGATACAGCACACAGGAACATGAAAAGTAGCAGTGGGCTTGTCTAGTTCCTACCTGCAGCTACTCCTGTGTATTTTCTTTGCCTCTTTCTCTTACAGCACCTGCAGTTTAGCTCTACCCCTTGTCACTGAGACGTCCACTACTGAGCTTAACTCACAACAAGAAGAAATTAGTTTTTACCTTGCCACTTTAAGATGCTGTAATTCTATTGACTGATGGCATGCTGGTGTTTTAGACCAAGTCTATCATGGCTGCAAATGTTAACTTAATTTAGGCACTCACCAAATGCTTGTTTCTGGCTGGGGTCCATCTTTCAACAAATGTTTCAATCCTGAAAGATGTATTCATGGAGGATTGCTGATTTGCAGCCCTATTTGTTAGGACACTTTCTATAGCAAGTGCTTCTGTTGTGGAAAAGTTTTTCTGCTCTCTGCAGTGGGCCGTGGAAGCACCAGCCCCCCGGAATACCTGTCCCATCTCTGTCCTGTAATATTTGTGGCTCTGGTCAGCCCTGCTGGCTCCCTAAGATCACCCAGGCTTCAGATAACTCTTAGCAGCAAGACCTTTGCATGGATTTGGACTTTGCATGCATTTGCAGAGATTTGGAGTAAAGCTACATATATGCCTCAGTCAGCTGCCATGTGTAGATATGACTCAACATTGCGCCATGCCCTGGCTGTTAAGTTGTCCTCTGGTGAACCAAGAAAACAAGAGAATTTTGGGATTTAGCCCCCCTCAGCCTAAGCCGCCTGCTTACTGCTCATGGTTTTCCTGGAAGTTGCTGAGAACTTCTTACGCCTTGTATGGGGGCTTGAAGTGACAAGTGACAGAGTGAACCCCCTCGTCAAAGAATTACACTTCAGTTTGGATATGTCAAATTACACCTTGAACAAGAAGCCAGAACAGTCTCAGGAGCCTCGGCAGGGAATGTTATTCCGTGGTCACTGTAACCCCTGCAGAAGGGAGGGGTTTCTACACAGACTTCAAAGGTGGCCTTGTTTAGGGTCAAGTTCTACCATCCCAAATGGACCTTGGCTGAGCAAGGGCAGCTGTGCATAGCCTGAGGTGCTGGCTGCAGGAAGAGCCTTACAACATGTTTGGGCAGGACCCAGCCTTCACAGGGCACACCAGAACTCAGATGTAGAGTCCAGAGTGGCATGGACATGTGGGCAGAGATGTCACTGGAAGAAAAGTCTTTCCAAATACACAAAACATGGGATTTGGGGCATAACTGGGGATTAAAAATTAGATGGAATCTGATCGGAAATGGATCAGGGCAGGTGATAAGGGAGGTGGGACCAAAGATTCCCATGCAGGAGAAGAGTGCCAGACCCTCTCAATTAGGCAGTTTTCCACAATTCTCAAATCTTAACCTGTTTCTACCCATGTCACAAGGTATCCACTGTGTTGTGTCTCACGTAAAGGAGAGAAAGATTTGCCTGTCCTAAGCAGAGAGACTTCCACTGCTGCCTTTGGGAAAGTCTGTGCCAGAAAATATTTAAAGGGAATATTCAAAGCAGCAGCAGTTCTAGTGTTTAATTTCTCTAGTGAGAAAAGCACAGGGTGGGCTGCAGATGATCTAAGCATATCAGTTGTCAGATGAAAGCATTTCCAAATGGTTTTCTGGTTATATTTATGTCTTCTGGCTGAAAATGCATTTGATATTTTTTTCAGATGAGGAATTTTTTTTCTTGCCTGTCTTAGAAAGGGAATTTACTGATTAAAAGTCACTGCATTGACAGCAGTAGAAATTGAAGTTCCTTTTTTATCTACAGAACAGGTACAGCATGTACAGAGGCACCATACATGCAGGCTGCTGGTGTGTCTAAGCTCTGTCCTGGGCTTAACAACCTGGAAGGAAGAGGGAATAAGCTGATCCTCATGGTCTTGTTAGGTTGTGCCATTGTTCGGATGGAGAACCCTGGAGTAGGATGTTTTGTTAATAGGATTGTCTGTTCAGCAGGAGCAGGGCTGAAAACCTCTCTGGGTGGATTTGCAAAGAAGGTAACTGGATAGCTGGCAGGTACTGACAAGTGTTGGTCTTCTGAGTTGGTTTTGAACTGCTCAATAATTGGCAAAAGACTTTTCCCACTTCTGAGTAAGCGCCTTTAAGAGGAAAGTGGTTTGACTGCAGAGGAGATCCCATTACATACTCACAATGAGGATATCGCTTTACATGCAGGTCTCATTCTTTAAAAAACCTCAAAAGAGGTCTTTGTGTTGTGATTTAGCAAGGTCCATTTTTTTTTCCTTTTGAAAGATCTATGCCAAGAGCTAAACATTTGTAAACTGATTTGGGCAAAATAATTCCACAACGGGGTAATAGGCTGTGCCATGAAAACTGGTGGTTGCCTCACTGTTTGGTGTATAGCTCTTGTCTCTGTTTGCAAACTTAGCCAATACTGCAAGCCTCAATTTTTCTTCCTCTAGAGAGTTGAAAATACCTTAACAAGTTTTCTTCTGGGTGGCCATCAGGACACTGGATGCCAGTGTGAGGACAGGACAATTTTTTTTGCATATGGAAACAAAAATATAAATAAGAAATTAATGTCACTGACATTTCAGCAGGTATCTGTGTGCATGTGGAAGGATAGGAGGTGTATTTCTAGCTTCTTTTCCTTAGGAAATAAGACTTATTTGATGGGAACTAAAAAATTATATGGTTTCTGTGTCTGTATAAGTATCCCCTTGCTACCTTCTAAACCTCCCGGCCTGTTTCAATCAAATTTGTCACAAGTCACAAGACATTTCATTCCTAGAAGTTTCACTAAAATAGACAGTACATAAGAAAAACTCTGTTAATGCCTTCCCTGGAGAAAGGTTTCAGTGTTAGTATGGCTCTCCACAGACACCAGAAAATTCCACCAGAGATGTGAAATTTGTGGGAGAACAGATTTCACTAGCTTTGTGGAGTTATTTGGTGAACTATATGGAAAGGTGTCACTGTAGGACCTGCTCTGTGTGTCCATATGTCCCTGGGCAGGGGTGGCTCAGGAGCTAAAGCAGCACGGATAATGGTCAGCCAACAAATCCACACCGTGGTACCTTTAGGGAGGGAGTGGC
This sequence comes from Dryoscopus gambensis, assembly GCA_013389985.1. Lineage (NCBI taxonomy): Eukaryota > Metazoa > Chordata > Aves > Passeriformes > Malaconotidae > Dryoscopus > Dryoscopus gambensis. Next base: position 177,263 of record WEIT01007778.1, read on the forward strand.
TTTGTTTTTCTTGCCTTTAATTTTCATGTGAAACTTAGTGGCCACAATGTCTCCTATGACCTCGTGAGGCTATAGGCGTTCATCAGTTTAGGTTAGGTCCCTGGAAGTCCATGATGTTTTGTACCAAAGAAACTTTGTACTTCAACAGGCAGTACAAAATAGGGGCAAAAACGAATGTACAAAATTGAAAATGCTAATACTTAAAGCCCCCAAAATACTGAGGGGAAAAATATCCACAGTTTGACTTGGTGGAGAACAGATGCAAATTTTTGAAGCTTTTTTGCTCAAATATTGAACTGGGTTTTTTCCAAAGTCTTTCTTTGAAAGCTTTCATTTCTTCTTCATCTTCATTTTTAATGCACTCCAGTGCAAAGAGCATAAAGTAAGTCCTTCAAACGAGTAAATTCATCATTAAACCTGGATAGTGTACTTTATAGAAACCATTACTCTCTCGAGCCATATTAAGTCCATATAATAGGTAGGGGTTTTGGTAGGGTAAGCTTTACATGGCATGCTGTTTTCACTCTGCATGTTGTACATTACTGAAAAACAAGTGGTGGTCACATAGCTAAGGTGGTACCTCGCATGCATTGCTGTTGAAATGGAGGGTGAATCCTTTCTTGGCTGTAAAAGACACTCCCCAGAGAAAGTTCAAGCTGCAGCCCTAACAGAGGGCAGAGGAGGGCTTTTGGTGGCTCTGTGTCACCTGAGCTGATGTAAGAGTGGCTGGAAAGTGCCCAGTGGGAAAGGATCTGGGGGTGTTGATTGAAAGCGGCTGAACAGGCTCCAGCTGTGCCCAGCTGGGCAATGGCACCTCGCCTGTATCAAAAATAGTGTGGCCAGTGGGACTCAGGAAGAGATTGTCTCCCTTGGCACTGGCGAGGCCACACCTCAGATCCAGGGCTCATTTTTCTGCCCCTCATGACAAAAAGGATGTTGAGGGGCTGGGACATGTCCAGAAAAGGGCAAGGGAGCTGGAAAAAGTGTCTGGAGCACAAGTCTGATGAGGAGCAGCTGAGGGAGCTGGGGGAGCTCAGCCTGGAGAAAATGAGCTTCGGGGAGTCCTTCTTGAAAGGAGGGTGTAGCGAGGTGGAGGTTGGTCTCTTCTCCAAAGTGAAGCAACAGGACCACTGGAGACCATCACAAATTGCACCAGAGGAAATTTAGATTGGATAGTAAGAAAAAAGTTCTTCACCTAAAGGGTTGTCAAGCACTGGAACAGGCTGCCCAAGGCAGTCATCATCCCTGGAAGTATTTAAAAGAAATGTAGATGTGGCATTTAGGGACAAGGTTTAGTGATTTGTTGATTTAGTGATGGAGTTGGACTCAAAGAGCTCAGAGGTCTGTTCCAACCTCAATGATTCTATGATTCTGTGATTGTGTGATTCTATGATGAGTAATGGGGAGGTGTGGAGAAAGGGAAAAGAAAGAGACCAGCTGAGTAGTTTCGGCTATGCAAAATGCATGTGGTCAGTAAATCAGTTAATAAACCTGTCTGCTGGAAATGCCCCAGCCTACACTGATCAAAACCTTCCAGCAGGCAGTGCCTCCGAGACCTTACAGCTCAGCAGAGAACTGCAAACTGTTAATCTGAAAAATATGAAGAAACAAAGCTCAGAATAAAACAACCCTCTCCCCTCCAAATCCCTGAAGATGAGTGTCTGTGGTTCTAAGTGCACTTTTGTCTACATCACCCCAGCTGCTAAATGCCTTCTGTTGATTTCTCTCTTACAATATTCCCCCCCCATATTTCTTCCTTTTTTTCCCCCCCATCTCTCTTTACGTTTAGTTCCCTTGTCCTATAGGTACAATGCACAGCTTTAAACAAAAGCCACAGAGTGACTCTTTGGAAGATCACAGCCCTTTCTCTTGTCTCAGCCAGCAACAATTTGGGAAGCAGATGCATTTATTTTTTCTGTATCTGCTTCCATCGCTTCCATCCATCCCCTCGAACATGGGAAGGGGCAAAGAGGGGGGCATTTCCACTGCACAAATCCCAGCACCACCCTGCACATCCTAGAGACCCCCAAAAGCTCAAACAACCAGACCTTTCATGCTACTTCATACCCTTCTACTGGCTTCACTGAGATTGGAATTTAGTAAGTACCCCATAAAACTGGGCTCTTTTGGGACCAACATGAATGGTTAAATAACAGGGAGCTTTAGAAGCTTTCATGCAACAGCAATTTCGTTTGAGTGACTCTGTAGCATCATATAACTGCTCCGTCTTTTCCCTCGCCTGCTTCCCGGGGGAAGGAGCCTGCAGAGATTTTCCAGCTGAGTGGGAATGGCAGGGGAGTACTGGTCAAATGACATGTGAAGCAGCACTCGGCAGTACGGGTTAGAGACATCAGAGGGGATATCTCAAAGGAGGAATTCCCTCTACAGAGGCTTTCGTGTTTGTGTGGGCTTTTGTGGCTGCTGTTGTTTTCTCCTTTGTTTTCTGCAGCTCAGTCTGTTGTGTTGATACAGCAGGGCAGCATGGGAGTTGTTCAAAAATAAGGTGTTTCTCCCCCTCCCACTCTTTAGGAGTCAAAGGGAATACGATTCCTCTAAGGTGGATGTAAAACCTGGTGTGCAGGGGTATGAGCCACCTGGCTTGAGGTATATGGGCAAGCTGCTCTCTCCCCCCTCCTTGCTTTCTCACCGTCCATCAGAGTTCATATCAATTCAAGCGTCTTGGCCACAAATTTGGTTAGTGAGTGGGGAAACTATGCCTTTGTTCTGATGCTGGCAAAGCTCAGCAATCTTGATTACTTAAAATAAAACCATCTGCAACCACTCTAATCAATGGCACATGCATAGAGCAAAAGCTCCAAGCTCGTGGCTCATGTAAAGTGTTCATTACATCAGACTGTTGTGCCGCAGGAAAGAATTTATGGGGTAGAGCAAGTGGCTCGGTATTACCCAAACTTGTTGGTGGGACACGTGTACCCCTTGTCCCCTCGGGTGGCTGGCTCACTCCTGCCGTTCCTGTCTGGAGGAAGGGCTGTGAGTGCCCTGGTTATTCCTACGGCACTGCAGATCCTGGATTCAGGACTCTTTATATGGTGATGTCTCCAGGCAGGCTTGGAAACCAGAAAGGACTCATGAAGTTAGCTCGTATGACTTGAGGGTTGAATGAGATTAGGATAAGTATGTCACTGGATTTGTAGGAAATGGGTTAATCTACTTCTTCATTCACTGAACCCCCCTGCAAACTGAGAGCTCATGTTTAGCTCCTTGTCTCAGGGGTGACATGCATCCTGTTGATCCCACACACCATGTGGGTCTAACTGGTGACCATATTCTGGACCACAGACTAACTTTTTAGCTGTGTTTTCACAAGCTGGAGCAGATATCCAAGGCGGTTGACCAACAGAGGAATCAGCAATGCAGTACCTACAGTTTCCTTATCTTTTAAATATGTGTATGCTACCCTGGACCAGAGCACAGGGAAAGTTATTTTGGGAAGCTCAATGCAGGTAATGAGTTTAACTCCAAGAGAGTTTTCTTAAAATCTGTTGGCAGATCAAGGCCAGGAATAAGTTCCCATGCTACTCCTATAATTCCCTTTCCCCACAGCCTTGTGCAATGCAGCTAATGATCCACCTGTCAGGACCAAATAGTTCCTTAGGCATCAAGGAAATACTTCACCACTGGAGCTCACTTTCCCTAAAGTTGTTCACTGCCATCGTTTTCCATTTGCACTTTTCATGTCAAACTATTGTGCCAAAATTGACAGGCATGGCAAAGCTGGGAAGCTGTACACATTGTCTTGGCTGATGATAATCACAGCATCTGTTCCTCTCAAAAGTATAAAATTCTGGTCCCCCATAGTCCCTTTGGAGCCACATGTGGCCTGATACTCGTTAAAATTTTCTTTTGACTTATCTTTTTCCTCCTGTTTGAACAAATGTTGAGCCTGGGAGATCCTCTCAGAGTTTGTGATCTTCCTCCTGCAAAATCCACGTCTTTGTTCAGTGGTACGTGGAGTGGGGGTAGACATAGTTGCTTTGTATTCTGAGACAGTGCTTAAAACTAGACTTTTCCCTTCAAAATCTGATACACAGGTCAAAGGGGCAACTGATCACGTGGTTTCATCTGCACGCTCCTGACAGCTCCCGTCCTCTTCTGCATATTCATCGCTGCCTCTTTCACTGCAAAATGATGTATTTGAAAGTCTAGTCCACATCTGACCACTTTGGGGACTGATTTATGATAGCAGAGAGGTTTTTTTTTTCAAATTGTATTAATCTTTACATATTGAATGAGGCCCTGGGCTACAGCACGTCGGTTTTGGGCTTGCATGCTTCTGGTTTTTGCAGGGATATTATGGTAGTTTTTAGTAAAGATTGATTTAATCAGACAAAATCTCCCAACCTAGAATCAAATCCTAATTTAGCAAACCAAATCCACTTTGCAAAGCATGTAAGCTTGTGGTTTACGGCAAGGCAGTGCTTAGATTGCCATAGGGTCAAGAAGGTTTGAAGGATTTTGTTAGGGAACTCTGCTGAATTGGGTAGGGAAAGTGGGAAAGGAAATCTCTGCTGCTTCTCACACTACAGCCAGGTCACTTAGGTACAGTGAAAGCAGTGGTGGGAACTATGGTGATCAAAAGCAGGCTGGCTTCTTTCCTCTTATTGTAGAGGCCAGTGCAGTATTGGTCATGAAATCTTGACAAAACTGCCCCAGCAGCTTTCCGGCACACGGTGGATCTGAGCCCTTCTCAAGTAATTTCCTTACCCCAGTAGAAGACTTTGCCAGGGTTGAGATCTTCTCCAGAGCAAATAGGGTAGCTAGGTGGAAAGAAGCCCCTCCAGCCTCAGACACAGGAAGAGCTCACCCTGTGATCACTAATTTGCATCCACAGGAGAACTCTTAGCCCGCAGTGAGAGCAAAATGATCTAGCAGTTTAACCTCATTGGAGGAGAGGCTCAATTAACCCAGGTTTCCTCAGCCTGAGATCATTCCCAGGGGCAGCTATCATGGACCAGCTGTTAGGCTGAAACTTATCACTCTCCAGGAACTTTGCCCATGTTTCCAAGCCCTCAGATTTGCTACAGGTGCACGGGCAGCTTGGATATTTACATTTCTGTAGCACTGTTTGACCCTTTGTGGAGGGGAGATTCTGAATTTGACAACAACACTCAGCAAGGGTGTGAATTTTCAAGTTTTACGCTCATATGTGCCATTTGAAATTCATCCTGTTGTTGGTTGGTTACATAAGGCTTTCCAGGGAGGGAACAGGAGTGTTACCTTGACATTCCTGCAGTGAACCCACACAGCATGAGCTGCAAACTGTGACTGCTCGCTGTGTACGGCTCGCAAACGATCTGCAGACTGGTTATGATTCACCAAAAAAAAATCTGAAAATAATTTTAGATGAAGAGTCCAATCAAGAATCTATTTGCAGACAATTCACAAACACAAAAAGAAGTGAGATTCATTGGAAAAATTATGCACTATGAATTATTCATTTGGCTCTAGTTAATGAGGTAAATGGTACTATCAGTGTTTAAAGTTAAGCTCATTTGTATATATTGGACAGATGAAGGCTGAAGTAAGAGCTGAGGTTTTGGGGGAATAACCTAGACTTCAGAGGGTTCAGCAGAAGAACTGCTAACCCTGTGTGCAGCCAGGATTTCATTCCTTCAGTTTGAACTCAAGGGCTTGTCCGTGCTCTTGAAATCAGAGGAGCAAGAGAATGTATTCCCAATTCCAGGTTTGGATCTCTACATTAGAGACCATTCTATGGGGCTTGCAATCAAGACAGAATACGTAAAGAAGGAAGGGACGCTTGGGGTGGTTTCTTTAAAAGTTTTGTGATGTTTTTAGTATGGGGATTGGCACGAGCTGGAAATCTGGGGTCTTCATTGATTTTTTTTTTTAAATTTTTTTTTTTTTTGCAAGAGTTAAGTGATACCCGGGTGCCCATATGTGTTACAGTATGGAAAAATCCCATTGAAGGAGGAATCATGAAAATTTGATTCTCTTCTAAGTCATTCCTGTTTAAATGATCCTACTTTCATCAACATCTTAAGACTTTCATATGTAGATTTTAGACCACCAAAGCAAAAGCAAAGCACATGCCTGACTTTTTTTCACATGAGTAACTCTACTGAAATAGCAGAGAATACTTCTATGGCCAAATGTATATGAAAACATAAATTCACCCAGAAGATCTGAGGTTTAGTTTTAGCCACTCAGAGATTTAATCAGAATTAAATGAGAGGTCAAGTGGATATTAACTTCTTCCAAAACATTTTTCTTTAAGAGTCTCAAGGTGGATTTAATTCCTTCATTTAATCATGCAAGTTTGACAATTTGCTCTTATAATATTCTGGAACCTCAAGCAGAAGAATTTGGAGAATTCTTCATAGAAGTGATCACTACTTTACTGGAAAAGCCCTTAATTTCAAATCGAGATTTCCTTTTGTATTTTCAAATTTTGAAATTTTTAAAACTGATTCCTTATTGGTGCTAGGACTTGACATTTTTTACATGAAATGACATTGTCAAGAAACATTTTTTTGATATTGCTACAATAAATCTTTAGCAGGTAATGCTTGAAATTACAGGCCACAAATCTCTGTAAGTGCTATTTACTAACATGATAATTGTGGAACATTCAATGATGTGTTAAGTACCATGGAGTGGCAGTATAATTACAGTACATGGCACGTTACAATATAAATATAAAGTAAATACATGATTATTTCTGGCTTAGGTCACATGGTAAATACTAAGTGCAATTACGGCACCAAGTAATCTGCAGGAACGTGTAATTACTCTTGGGCTCAATTCATTTACAAATCCTTGTCCAGCTTTTCACATCCTATGGGTTGTTGAAACTGTGGAAAACAGATTATTCATGGCTGCAGTGGCCTCGTCATTACCACAGCCAAACCTCATACATGGATGATGGCTCTTCTGCCCTCTCCCATGTCCCAGAGGATGGAGGTGAAGATTGGCATTATCAAGGCAGCACTATGTAGCCAGATGTCCATGGCAAGCTGGGCCAAGAGCTCTCCAGCTCATTTGATGAACTCAGCTGATGTTATCTAATAGTTGTCATCTGAAGAGTTTTGCTTTGGTGACATCATTTCACCCCATTTTTGAGTTATCCATCAGCAACGTGGGCTCTGCCTTACTCTGCATCCTGGGAATCCAAGGCTATGGCTGAGTGCAGCTCACCACCAAGGCTGATCCAGGAACTTGCCATTTTGTAATCTCCACTTGGATCCCTCTGCTCTCTTAGCTGGGAGGTTTGATGGGCTGAGAGGGATGGTTTGGATAACACAGCCAACAACTCCGCAGGTTCAAGAGAAGAAATGGCAGCAGAAGCAACTGGGGCATATGGAAATGCTGTACACCTAATAGAGAGCAGACATTTGATTCAGATGGTGTGAAATAGTCAGTCTATGGACAGCCACAGTGTGTGATAATTGGGGGAAAGTCTACCAGAGGGAAAAAAAAAAAGCAGGAGAAAAAAAATTTAAAGCCACCAGAACATCTTTCTGTTTATCCAGCCAAGAGGACAACATGGTGCCACAGACATCACCTGCTGCCTCTTCTCCCCGGCACCCGGGGCCTCAAGAAGGTGATCTCCACTGTATTTTGCTAGGAGAGATTAGCAGCATTAATCTTACAGTCTGTCAACAGGACCTGAACCTGGGATCTCCACTGTTAAAGCCCAGATCCCCCGAGATAACATTAACAGCTGCAGCTGTTTGCCATTAGCCAGCCCTGCTCTCCAGGGATTGCTTCTGAGGTAGCTGGGATTTTGGCCTGTTTCTTTTAGGGTCAGTTGCAAAGCATTTGAAGCAGAGACAGGAGGTGGAGAACCGAGCTGGATGCAGCAAGAAGCTGCCATGGTCTGTGCTGCTTTGGGACTTACAGGAGGGGCCAGCTCCCAAGTTGAGGTGGATGATGCTTGATAGGGTCTGATGAAAAGAAAACTTCCAGAACTCAGGATGGACATCTCCTGAAGATTTGAAACTCTTGTGGTTCTTGGGAGTGCGAATATCTCAGCTGAAGAAGTAGGCACAGGTTGGCTAAAGGGCAGTGTGACTCTGGAGAGACTGAGTATGGTTCAGAGGAGACACCTCTGCATTTTGGCTCTCCTCAAGAGCTAAAATGATGTTCCTTGTCTGAAAATGGCTTTCCTGCCCTCAGCAGGCCAAACACAACTTCCAGGCCTGGGGAGGTAGATCACCCCAAAGCACAGCAAGCAGCTCATGCTGCATTACTCTGCCATGATCTCCTTCTGCTTCCCTCTCCCAGCAAGGGGAAAGGCTGCCCTGGTGAGCCAAAATACTGGAGCAGAGATTAAAGGATGTGATCTCTCAGCATTTTTGTTTTATCTCTCACTCCCACCTGTTGTGCTTTTCTTTTGGCTTGTTCAGTCTTACTTGGTTCAGTTTTTCTCGCAGTCTCCCTTGGCCAGAAGAGAAGGAGAAATAACAAACAGCCTGAAGAAATATTTCCAGTTATGTGGCACACACTGCAGTGTGCAGGATAGTTAAACAGGGCCTTGGGGCTGAAACGGGAAAAATAAGGGAAACACCAATGATTCTGATTTAGCATCAAAATGCATCTGTGTCTTCCCAGTAAAAGCACTGAAAACTCCTCTGAGGTTCCCAAAACTTTGCATCATGCCTACAAAGAGGTGTCAGTTTAAAATTTCTGCCTTGCAGTAAGCTGGAATATGTAATTATATATAAAATGATTATGGTGTCAAGAAAAACTCCAAAGCAAGAACCTTCTTATTTGTTGCACACCATTTGCTTATCATGAAATATGAAACACACTTAGTCTGTGCTGCAGCCTTGAGAAATCACTATAAAAATCTGTCACTGCAAGCAAAGGCTCTTGCTTACTCCAGCCACAGCTAAGGCAGTAACGAAGTCATGAATTACGTGTTACCTAACTCAAGAGAAAAGTTCCTTGCCCTAGTTCAGCAGACTAGTATAATTTTTGAGATGCTGTGTCTAATGCTGAGTGTCTGAACACTCTCAGGTTGTTTAGAATCAATTGGCTTAAATCTTGTGTAATGAAAGAGTATTTGCCAAATAGGTTTGAGCTCATTGCCATGCAAATTAACATTTGCAGGGACAGATTTCTAAGTCCTTCCTCTCTTTGTTACTTCCAAGATGTTATGGATACAATTTTGCACTTGCAGTTATGTGTGGGTGCAGTTCGTGTCATTTAAACTTCTAATTACAGCATCTGATTGCACCCACGTATCTTATCAGCTAGTTAGACACGTCAGTGACACGCACCAAAACTGCAAATAACTGGGGGTATAAAATTGCACCAGCAATTATTTGCACCCACTGAAGGCAAGGATGGGTATAAAGCAGGCCATTAAAGTGTTTAAAATACTTTTCTTACAGTAATATAAACCACTGCTATGGGTATATTACCTGTGGGAAAGTAGAGCAAACATTAGGCCGAATTTTGAGCAGCAGCTGGATTGGCTTTGTAGCATGAATCTAACCAAGGTTCCCTTTGTGGGTGCAAAGTGTGTCAGCCAGGTCTGAGTTTACTTACCTGGCTTCCTCCCTCAGCCCTGCTCAGGATCCCTTTAGCACCAGCACAAAACTCTCCCCTGATTCCAGCTGAAGCCAAATATGATGCCTACGCTGCGCCCCTTATAATATGTGCTCTGGCAGTGTCTGAGTCAACACCACAAATTCTCTGTGAGTACAGTCTGATTTTTTAAACAGCCTGGGGGCTTCTCTTAGCAGCCAGAAGAGATATGTTGATTGGGTTCATACTCATATTTAAATTAAGGTTTGCAAGTGTTCTGCTGAAAAGGGGCGTAAATGGGCAGTTTAGAAAGAAAAGAAAGCTCTACTCAAAATAACAGAAAACAACTTCATGACCTGCCTATTATTAATCCAAATAACAAATTGTACTTGTCTTTACAACGCGCCCTTTTGCCCCAGTCTCTGGAGATCTTACCACTATTTCCTGGAACTCTCAGGGGATGTCACCAGCACCACGGCAAAACGTAGAGATTGCTGTGTGATTGTGCTACAACTCTGTGTTAGTCCAACCCTTTGGCACCTGGATTAGAGACTGATCCTCCTCCGGTGCAGTATGGAAGGATGGTCCCTGTCTCAGAAACCTTCCAGGCTGGTCCCATTCCCTGTATCAGGCATGAGACACACAAGCATTTTTTGCTCTCATAGATTCACGAGTAGCTGAAGGTAGTAGAGTTACTAACAGGAGCTGAAATACTGGTGGTTACATTTCTTGTACTGCATTGTGAAACTCTATCTGTTTTAAAGTCTTTTTTTTTTTTTAATGGTTGTCTGTTAAATGATAAACATCCTCACTCAGAAGTGGTGTACATTTTACCAAGGATGTTTTGTCGTCTGGATTGTAGTCTCTCACAACAACCTAGATATTGTATTTTTCCCTATGACAAATACATGCAATTATTCAGAATTAGATCTGAGCTTTCCCAAGCAGCTGGGAACATTACAGGAGCTGAGCTGGAGTGGGGTTGCTTTTAGAAAGGAGCTCTCTCAAAAGTGGAAGACTGTAGGGAGCACAAATATTTTGATCCACACAGATACCAGTGGTGATGAAGAGGTCCTACCTTGGAGCTGTATGGATATTAGCTTTTTTGGAGTCTGACCCTGATAGAAAACCTGGGAGGATTGTCTTCTGTTTTCATTTACGCTGGGGTAAACCAGAGCAAACTCAGTGATCCAAATGGAACTAGTCCAGATTTCTGCTGACCTAAATGAGAACATTGTTTTCATACAGTGGTGGCGAATTCTGCCGCCTTTAATACCATACTTTTAAATTTTGCTGTCACCATGGGACACTGAAGCTTTATTTTTTGGCTTATATTTTACCCATGAAAGAATTAATTATTTCAGCTTCCTAGAAATCATTGCATGATTCAAGTCACTCTTTCTTCATGGCTTATTCAAAAGTTGGGCTTAGTTTCCACCACAACCATTCCCTACTCTAAAACATTATTTATGTCCATAAACCACTGCAGGTTGGGAACAGCCAATGAAGAAGTTAAATAAACACAGTATTGCCTTTTAGCTGGAGCTGTACTCTGCTCCCCAGAAGGGAAAACAATTGTAAATTAAACACATGTTTAATTAACTTTCCGTCTTTGCACAGGATTGTGAGGGTGGGCACAGTCACACTGATTTGAAGATGCTAGGTGCTCACGTGACTCCCTCACAAAAGATTCAAACCAGTAAAATAAATCATGGTTTAAAAAACTAAGGGCTGGTTTTGGGGCTCTGCTGTTGCTGGCCCAAAGCTGTAAGAGCCACACTGAAGAAATTTCAAAGCAGTGAGATCAGAACATGGCACTCAAAGTGAGTATTTCTGGGTTTTACATGGGAAAAAAACAATTTTTTTTTCTTCAGGGGAAAACAGTAATATACATCCTGGGATCTGGAAGGTGGTTTGCAGATACTTTACCACCTTGCAGTCTGCAATCATACACAGTTAACCTGTCATCTCAGTGAGTGACACTGCTTTAGTCAGAACCGCATTTCTTCCTGTTGTGAGAGAGGGAGAGAGGGAATTCTCCTTTGCTTTGATAACATGCTGTATCCCAGTTGAAAGGCATCCATCCTGGGGAGACCCTGTTTGTACGAGGAGGAAGTTCAGTAACAATTCATAGCCTAAAATTAACAGTGTCAGATCAGTCAAAGAGGGTAGCAGTCCCTTTTGCAATGAAGTTAATTAACGACATTAATGAAGGTTTGGGTGCCTTTTGAGAAAGAGAGCTCTAGCTGAATCACAAGGTGTGAGTGTTTGATGCAAGAAGCCTGGGGCATGTTTCTGGGTCTGTCACAGTAGGGTTGTGTGAGATGTTGAGACTGATTCCTGTGGCCTTTAAACTCCAAATCCACCAGCTCTGCCTGTGCTGGGAACACTCTCCAGAACATTTTTGCTATGGATAACATCGTTGGAATGACAGTATTTCTAGTGGCAAAAGAAAAGGCATGCTATCTACAGGTCACCGTTTTTGCTGCTGTGCCTCTTACAGCCGCTTGGAGCTCAGGCTGCATGAATCAATCCTCCAACCTTTGCTAGCCCCATGCAGGGAACTGGAGCTGGCAGAGGAGGAGGCACAGAGCTTTGCCTGCTGTGGATGAGGCATGAATATTTTCAGAATCTCACCAAAGAGGTCTGCAGATGAAGATTAATGCTTACAGAACTGTCGGCCTCAGTTTTCTGACTGATCCAGAGCTGATGTCCACCTGGCAAAACCTGTTATGAAGGTGGGCTGACACCACTGCCCAGAATCCCTGATCCTTGAGACGGCTTCACTCCTCCACACCCACTGGTGACTGCACTGGTATCAGCAGGTATCAGCTTGGGAAAGTGTTTGGCACTGCCAGGGAGCTCTGGCAGGATGGGTGTCTATGCTTTTTGCATAAAACCACAGTGATGCCTGGGAGTCAGGCAAAGCATCTTGAGTCCTGGTCCCCAAGGCTAGGAGAGTCACAGAACTGAAGGGAAGGAGAGGGGCTGCTGGTTGGTGAGGTGGATTTACTCTTTGGGAAGAGTTCAATCCTGCCCTGATATCCACTTGGAGGGAGAGAATTTTCTAGTTCTAGTCCTTCTTTGTTTGGATTTAAGAGAAAACCCAGATATGCATTTCTCCTTGGTTTTTGTTGCAGGAACCTGGCAGGACACAAGTCCAACCTGGCATTAATGACCTCTGCCACTGGGCAGACACCTGGCTGCAGTTCCTGGCTCTGCTGAAGTATATTTAACAAAGATTTCCCCTTTTCAGTGTTTCAGTTTCCTTTCTCCTTCCCATTACAATGCTGCTGTATTACTAAGAGTTTGAGGAGCATATAACTGCTCGTGGTGGGGGGGAACCCAGCTATCAGCTGAATGTCCCAGCCTCCCTGGTGAATCAGGTACATGGAATATAAAAGGGTGCACTGCAGGGCACTGGGATGGGGCACTGGAAACCCAGCCACAAGGGCAGGTAGGGAAACCACCAAACAAATTGCTCTGCAGTGCACGGTGCACGTGTGTGTAAAGGACATGTTAATTCTAACACCATTTTGTGTTTCTTCTCCCCAGTGAGCATTGCTGACGTCCGATCTGTGTTCCTGGCTTGCTATTTCCAAGGAGTTATCAAGTTTAAGTGCTGTCTTTTTCTGTCTCACAAGAAGGGGATACTTGAGCCTGCTGATTAAACACATCCCTTGCTTTTCCCTGTTCAGGCACAAATTTCCAGACTCAAACTCTGAATGTAATTTCTATTCCTCCCACACTGTGTGCGTGTTGCAGAATTTTACTGTCACATTCCAAATCTTGCAGTAAAAACTTTTGAAAGTTATTAACAGACAGGATGGGTACTTCAGCTTTGACTGCTCTAGACTTTTGGATCAGGATGGGCTCTTTATTTTGTTTGTTTTGATGTTTGGGTGTTTTTTTTTTTTAAAAATGAGGGATTTCAGCCCTTGGAGATCTGGAGAAAAATGGGTTGAGACACAATTGCACGGATCAGTCACAGTTCCTTGCACCGTGCTATCAATCAAGGTAAAACAACATCCTAGATGACCTTGTAGAAGTTTATATACCAAAACGGATAAGCATGTCACTTGGGTGAAAAACAGCCACCAAAAAGATACTGAAACTATCTGATCTTATTACAGTGTGTTGAGCAAACTGTCTATTATGGTGTCTGTATCGCTTTGCTATTGCCCACGTGGACATGGACATGACACAGTGCATCACACACATTATTTTTAATTTGGGGAACATCAGCGGGGAAGCCATCAGATGAGGGCCGAACTTGCAGCGTGTGTGCCTGTGAGCAGAGGAGTGATTGACTGATTTGCGGAGGACCTTTTGAAGGTTTAAGATGATTCTCGAGGCCAGGCTGTGAACTTCATTCTCCAGGAGATCCAGCGCTGTTCGCTGGTAACTCATGGGAATGCTCTCCAGGGGGAGTGGGTGGTGCACAGTCTCGCTGTAAATGCTTGTTTCCCTGGGCTTCTCGCCGCCAAGCAACACTGATAATTATAGTCACCCGCAGGTTGGAGACATGCAAAACGAGACACTTGGGAGCCCTCCCTGGAGCACCTATACTCCAGGAGTTCCAGTTCCTCCTATTCTGAATTTGGGCTTCAGGATGCTTTCCTGCCTCCCACGTTCGGTCTGGACACTGGATTTTCTTTTTCAAGCCCTGGCTCTGGAACTGTCTGATTTACAAGTGACTGATTAGGGAAGGTGGGAAGTGAAGGTGTAGCTCTCAGTAACATGCCCTGCTGTGTGACCCAAAACATGGAGTATGCCCCCACGGCACCAGCACCCTCCTTGCATCCTGTTTGTGTCCCACCACAGTGAAGTTGCTCTGAGGTTTCTTTACGAAGAGTGACAGGCGATTTCTATCTTCAGTGGGCTGAATTCTCTCAGGGATTGCCTCTGCCTGGAGTACACAGAGCAACTGATGTGACTGTCTTCAGGCCACACTCAGATGCTTCATGGCTCTCATAGACCCTGAATGGGTCAACCTGGTGCTCACAAGGACCAGTCTGCCAAAATCAGTGAGAAAGAAGAAAATTATGAGTTGTTCTTTTCTCACCTGCATTTCAAATGTGTGCAAGAGCTGGATATTCTGGACTTGATAAAATGAACTTCTGCATTCAGAATGGTGGGAAAACAGGATGCTGGGGAGCCAGTGTGCCCCTTAGGCAATGGACAGAGAGCAGAACTGCACCAGCAGTGCCTGCATAGCCACATCCCAAAGTGACCGAGTTGGGAAATTTGAACACCATCAGGAGAGGATTTCTGCCAAATGCCTCACAGATGGCAATGCCCTAATGATTCTTTGGGGCTCAGCACAGTAGGAAGTACTTTGTAGACAGTCCTGGGGCACCTCTGAGGAAGTGGCAGAGCTGAAACTGCTCCAGACAAGCCTGCAGAGAGCAGCAACATAAAGGCTGATCCCTGGGGAGGACCCTTTAGTCAATCCTTCCACTGGGGATGGATTTCCTGGGTCTACCAAGCCTTGTAAAGATGGGTTTGGATTTGGGGTCACAGGGTGGAAGTATCTGGGAGATCACATTGCCCTGTTGGTTTCTCAAGACTGGAAGAACACTAATGCAAATAATGCTGCCAGGACATCCCGGAGTCAGGGTCTTCAGGTGAGATTATATTGCTGATCTGTTCAGTGCTGGGCTCCTAACTTGACTCTACTTTTTCACCTCCCACCCCTGTTTGGAGCCAAAAGATGTTCCATTTCTTTTTACTCCTTGCATAGTACTTAGGCATAAGAAAATATTGCACATCAAAGAATCTCCTGAAATGAAATGTTCCTCTGGAATAGCACTGAGGTAGCTGGTGTTTTTCTATCCTTCTAGGGAGTATATTCAGCCACTCTGAGTCTTTGGGCTGAATTCACTGGCCACCCCAACCCTGTCCTTCCCAGAACAGCAGCCATTCAGCTGCATGAGCTGTTGGAGAGGAGTAGTTGGGGAGCAGATGGAAACCATGTGCGAATCCTCAGCTATGCTCCTGCTGAGCTTTGGGCCAGAATCAAATCCTGTAGTTGAGCAGCCTTCTGGCTGTGGAGGTGGCATAGACAAGAAGCCGTGCAACTCAGCTCACAAAGCCAGAAGGCGAAAGTGGGATATATTTCCTCACTTCCCCTTGGAAACCTCCACATTTCTCTTTTCTTTATTCTTATTCTCCTTTGTGAATTCTCTGCTCTCATCTCCCTTCACATGAGTCCTGTGTGACAAAGGGGTGAATATCTTTGATATCTTCCTCTCCATCAAGCTGCAGATATGATGAGAGGGAGATTCACCACAGTCTAGATTCACTCATCAAACTTCAGGCGCTTCACCAAGGCTCCAAAATTAGAAGCCTCATTGTACTGACTTACTGCTGTTTGTGCCAGCAGCATCTTGAGAAATGGAGAAATACTGGCATCTTGAGAGAATGATTCACCCTCCTCAGATGTGAATCCCTCTCCTGAGGTGTCTCTCTCTTCTCTGTGACTGTAGCTGGTGCCCAGATAACGACAGTCTTCACTTCAGTGTCTCTGCCTGCTATCAGGTGGGATCCATCTGAGCTGAAATGCCAGATAAGCAAAACAGCCTGTCAGAAGTAAGGTGGGGAATATGAACAACAAGACTGATTCAGGCTTTACTGTGAGAGGAAGAAAAGTTGTCAGAAGTCTTTAAATCTGTTTCTGGGATGATTTTTCCGTGGTTTTTTTTTTTTTTTTTTNCAACTTTCTGGTAATTCACTTTGAGCAAGAGCAATGGCAGGTTTTTAGTGGTCACTTTTCAGGACCAGCACAAGGAAAAGCACTCCGGCTCTTCCCCACTGCTGACAGATGATGTGTCCACTGAAGAAATCAACAAGTCCCAGTCTCCCCTCAAAAGAAAAAACAAAAATTAAATCCCTCCAACCCCTACCAGTAGGTAAAGTTTAAAATAAATGGAAGCTGCTTTTCAGGAAAGGGACCTAATAGGAAATATAAAAACCTCTTGAATGACAAACCTATATCTAGCCTGCTAGTAGGTACTACTTTCCCAAAATATTGATGCTTTTAAACCTTAATCCATCTGTCAGAGCTGATAGGATATTTTTTAAAGGAAAACATCGTTTCAGGCTATTGGGGGGAAAATGGAACAGAGTATGTTAGCAAGATGTGTTAGCTGTCTCTGACAGCTAATGTATCTTCCTTCACGTCACCGCGCCTTTGTCCTCCTCTGGTACCAGATAAAAACAGAATCATTACGGACGTCCCCAAAAGACAGCTTGGTAAACACAGAAGATAAATTAAGTTCTACATTCTCCCAGTGGGATCTCAGCGTAGAAAACTCAGCTTAGAGCCTCAGTGGAGTCCAGGTACCTCTGCTCCATGGTTGTGTCTGGAGCCAGTGGGAATGGCAGGACCTTACAGTGGATTAGGGGTTTTCTTCCGTATTTGTCACAGTTCACTCTTGCCTTTTTGCTAAGGCTCTTCTGCTCATGTGCATAGTGAGATGATTTGACTTTCAAAAGCCACTTAAGCCATTTAAAGCAGGACTGATGAGCCTCTCAGGTTAAGGCAGCATCCACACAAAGTTATGGTCTGGTGAAAGGAAAAAAATCAAATGGAAAAGATGGGTTGGAAGAAGCAAAGGGGAAGAACATGGGTCTGCAGCTGAAGGGGGAAGAAGAGAACATACTCTCAAGGCAACTTAGAAACTGTCTTCTGGTAACTAAAGAATAGAGAGGTATATATTATTTTGAAAAACCCCAACTTTTACTTGTCTGGTGGCAGTACAATGTGAAACCTTACAAATAAATAATTCAGAAGAGGACAGCATGGATTTAACCACCCAGATAATGGTTCTGCACTGTTTTCTTGCACTGGGGAAGAAACAGGATAAGCCATCAGAAGTGATGATTCGGCTTTCAGAAGAAGTTGCCCTCAGTATCTTCTTACAGAGAAGAATTTTCAGCTGAGCTTTCAATTACCCACCTGCACAAGTTTTTCAAGCAATTTATGCTCTGTGATTTGTTCTGCTGCCTGCTTGAGGGCATGGTCCCAGGTCAGTCATGTGAGACACAGGAAAAGCGAATGGTCCCTCAATGAGATATAAAGAAAATGCCTGACTTGCTTCCACCCAGGAGAATTGATCTGTGGCCTTGCAGGTCACCTGCTGCAGTAGGACTTGTGTGTTTGGGTTCACTTTCCAGCTCCATTACAGATGTCTTTTGTAGTCTTAAGAGACTTACTTTGGAGCATTTCTAGAAATCTATGCTATTTAGTTAATAAACTGATTTTATCAGTCTCTTCTGGCCTTAAATTCTGCACCTTGGCTTCCCACGCTCATATTCCTGTTTTTAAAACCTCCCTTGGGCTGCACTATAGGATAGCACACAGCCATCCTCAAGCTGGATTGACTTCACCTTTATGGATAAGATCAAAATTTTTAGCAGGAGTAAATCACTACTATTCCTCTGTAGGGTGTAATGTAAAAGGTTTTACTCATTTAAATATGTGCAAATCAAGGGTAGTTTAAGACAAGTTAAGAATTATACTAGCCAAAGAGTAAACACGGAGAAAAAGGAAAGCAAAGAATGGGTTTTATTACCAATACACAATGGTATGATGATGCTTAAAGTGGACTTATTTCTAGCCATGTCCCCTTTATAATGTTATTTTCACCTCTGCAGAGCACACATAAACCTGTGGCAGCTCAGGAAGGTCCCTTTCACATCCAATTGTCACTGCATTACGAAGTGCTTTAGGATGCGGGAAGGTAGGAAATCCCTTCACTGGGAAGCCTTTCCCTGACATCCTGACTCCTGTCACATTTTGTTGAAGGCTGCTGGTCCTCCACCTCCTTCCCAGAGGCCTCCTACAAACACTCACCAGCCCTGATAGCCTGCTGCCTTCCTTCTCTCCACTTCCAATGAAGCTTGTGTGTGGTTGATGTTTTCCCATCTAACAGACTCATATTCCCGGGCTGCTGCTGGAAAATAGCCATGAGAAATCCTGCCACTAACATATATCCCCACCTGGTTTCTGAAAATCTTCTTGGTATCTGGTTTTCTCGAAACGTATATGACTTTTTTTTTCTGATTCTCTTCTTTCTTCCAGCTTTTCATGGGCCCTTAAATACTTTCCTTACCCCTTTTATTACTCCATGACAAGTTTCCTAGTTTCTGGGGCAATAAATTAACAATGCTAAGCCTCTCATAGTGGATGTCAAGTGACTTATTTTTTTTCCCCTTCCAGCCTCAATGACCTGAAAAGAAGCTCCTGTGAAGGCTACAATTCCTTCTAGAAATGCAAAGTTATTTTAGGCAGCAGGATATATTGGCCACTGATTGTGGCTTTGATGCTTGTACTCACATGCACACAGCGTTGTCCTGGAGATTATTCCTTGTGGCTATTCAAGTTAAATCACAATCACAGCACAAATGGCCCAATACTGCAGGAGAAGTTATTTTTAAAGGCATTTTGAGGATGAAGACTTAAGAAAATGTGTGGTAACTCTAGGAAGATCCTATCTGAAAAGGGTTGTGTTGTCACTGCTGTTTTGTGCCAACCAGAATGGCCATACAGGAAGCCATACCGAGTTGTAGGTTTGGGGGACTTAAAATCCACAAAAGAAAATACCTGGATGTATTCAGCTAGTTAGAGGGAGATGGAAAAGAGTGGGTTAGAGCTCAGGAAGGACTGGAGCCTTCTGCACTTCAGTCCACTGTCTCCTTGCCACATATATCAACAAATTTAAAAAAACCTCCAACACTGAACGATCTTTTAAAAAGAGGAAAGGTTTATGGGTAAGTGGTATTTTGTCCTCCAGTTTTTTTCTTGATGAGGTCAGAACATGTTTAAAAATATTTCCTGAGGTATCTTGCTTAATGTGTAGTGCATGTGTTTAGATCAGAGAATGGTCAATGAAATGTACAGTTCTCCATCTCTCTGTGGTTTTTAGCTTGTTTAGAGACATGGACAGTTCCCATAAATACTGTGCCTTTTGGGGCTGACTCCATGCCGGACATACTTACATGTTTTGGTTTCCATGCTGTACCACCTTGAAAAGCTCAGCCTTGAGCGTTGTCCCCAGGTCACCTCTAGCCCTGCTCTGGGCAGAGGCTGAGAGCAGCAGCACTGACCATTGGGAGACATCAGGTCTCCTGCTTGTTGCTGATTTTCTGCAGCAAACTGCTCACCATCATTCATATTCTCTGTCTTGCTTTTACTTTGGGCAAATTCAGTCTTTAAGGTGTAGATTAATTCCTATGGAGACCATAAGTTCATCAGGACATGGCTGGGGTCTCACTGTCCAAATATACTGAGCTTAAAACAGCTGGTACCTGCCAAGAGCTGGGCTGCAGAACCAGGGATTGCCTTGAACCAACTTGTACTCTTTTTTCCTAGTGTCTCTGCCTGCCTTCCTAGAGCCCCTTTGGGATTTGACCACACAGAGTGCGTGCGCTTAATTAAAATTAGTTTAAAAACAGAAGCAGTTTAAAAGATGCGAAAGATGCTGGGGACACAGCTGGCAAATGCAGAGCCTCAAGTTAAACTGAATTTTAAAAAATAGGTTTAAATCCACTGAGAGTATCCACACAAGGGTTTCCACCCGTTTAAGTTAATTGGTTTAAAAGAATGCTTTTAATTAATCCTGTGTGTTCCTGCAGGTGGCTGAGACCTTCCTTGGAGGCAGTAGAAAGTGGCCAGCATTCTCAGACAGGGCCGATGGCAGGAAGAAGCATTTTTAGTCACCCGTGTCCTCCTCCCATGGGAACCCATCCTCAGTGCCAGGGATGCTGATTCAGGCCCACGAAGTATCATAACAGTTTTTGTGTCACTTGGGGCAAGCTGTTTAACATTTTACCCATTTCTCTGCCCAAGGAGAAAAGGATAATTGCATCTAATTCCCTGGGGTGCCTAAGAATAAATATATAAAGCATTAGGAGGGGACAAGATACAGCAGTAATGGGGGCCATGTTAAAAGTACCTCTTCCTTTCTATGAGCTGGTTCTAATGATGTATTTTGCTTTGCAGGGTAGCTGCTGGTCATACATTACTTTTCAGACAATGAAGGCTTTAGACGTGTCACCAGAATAATTACTGCCAAACTTGTGATGTATATTTTTATGAAATTTAAACGTTTATAGTGCCCTGCAAAAATAAAGCCAAAAAAAGAGAGGAAAATTAAAAATCTACAAACCTTTCACCCCTAACATCTTTCAACAGATCTTGTGGTGTTGGATGGAAAATGAATTTAACAGGATATTACAGTTCTGTTGCAATATTTCTGGTGTACAACAATATTATAGTTGGTGTTAAACTTTATTACTAGCCCTGTGATAAAATTAGTTCAATATCGGCTGCTTTTATAATGTGGTTTTACAATTGCAAACATGGGATAATGTGATAGTACCAAAAAAAAAAATCAGAAACAAACCTAAACCCCCTACACCCAAAAACATGGAGTGGAGGGAAGGAACAGAAAGCTACCTAGCATGAAGGTGCAGGACAGGGGCTGCATTTTAATGTGGGGTGCTGTGAAAGTTTTTTTCTGACATGGCTTGAAGCCAGAATCAGCCTTTTGATTATATTATACACAGGCTGGTGACTGTTGCTGTGAAAAGTGTCAAATGGGGAACAGGCAGGAAAGACAGGAAAGAAGGTGACAATTTCATGGCAGTGACTGGTTTGCCCAGAGGAGAATTTAGAGCAACGTCCTTGTGCTGTCACTGGCTCCCCAAGGAGCAGAGGCTTCCAAAATGAGGCTTTTTGAGGTTATTTGTGTTCTTAAGTTGGGTGAGCTTAACCTCAGAAGGGTTTAGTACATCAGGGTGGAAATACAAGCCTAAACAGTGCTGTAACAGCCAAATCAGTGTGTGGTGTTCAGACACCCAACCTGCAGCACTCTGCTATGTCCCATCGGACATCTCTCTGTCGCTGTGGTATCATTCCCTGTTTCATTTAGAGTCATGGAATCTTAGAATCCTTAAGATTGGAAAAGGACTCCAAGATCATCAAGTCCAGTTGTACCCCCAGTACCACCATATTCACCAAAAACAATGTCCCCGGGTGCCACATCTACATGGCTTTTAAATATCCCCGGGGATGGTGACTCTACCACTTCATTGGGCAACCTGTTCCAGTGCCTGACAACCTCTTCAATGAAGAAATTTTTCCTACTATCCTGTAGGTGTCCTATCATCTGATGCAACTCATGGACACTTCCTATTCTCCTGTTGCTTCTTGCTTGGGAGAAGAGACAGACTCGCACCTGGCTGTCCCCTCCTGTCAGGGAATTTTAAGATGGTGAGGAGCTCCCCCCTGAGCCTCCTTTTCTCCAGGCTGAGTCCCCCAGCTCCCTCAGATGCTCCTCATCAGACTTGTGCTCCAGACCCTTACCCAGCTCCATTCCCTCCTCTGGACATGTTCCAGCCTCTCAATGTGTAGTGAGGGGCCGTTTCCTTTTAGTGAACTTCTTCAGATATTACCTCGTACTTCATGTTTGTGCAGGACTTGGTGCAACAGAAACTATTCCCTGGTGTTATTTGTGGTTTCTGGATGAGCATAAATCCCAGAACAGCTAGAACTGGATGGCCTAGATCTGAACTGGTACAGACCTGGGCAGCTCCACTGGAGCCAGGATGAAGCAGACAGAGAATGAGGCAAGAAAGCTCTACTAAAGGTGACTGAAAATCTATGTCTGGAAGCAGTGACTTCAGAGTTATGTTTAAGATGGTGTTTCAAAGGTGTGTTGTAGCTGGTGTCTTGCTGTGTCTCCTTGGGTCTTAGGGATACCCTTCAGGGAACAGCTGGCCCTTGCTGCACCTTGTCATGGAGTACAAGATGAAATGATGATGAATAATGTCTTCATCAGTAGTATACTATTATATCATCTTCTTCTTCTTCTTCTTTTTTTTTTTTTTATGTGAAAGTAGGAATTTTACTTCTTGGTAGTTATGGCATCCACTGGATGCTGCTATTAGAAGCAAGGCTGGAGTTACACAGACTGTTACACAAACAGTTACTGCTGTCTGTGCAGAGCTCTGTGCTGATTTCCAAAGAAATTTCTGCTATAAAACTATTGGGCCAACATGGCTGTAACGTTTCCTCTGCTTCAGCTTAGTCTGTTCTCATGTTGGAGCACATCTCTAGTAAAAAGGAGTGGAAAGAATCTGGAAAATGTATTGCCTATACGAGCAGTATATGCAGCCAGCAGAAGCAGCTTTTCCTAGTAAAGAGAGCTGGGAATAGTTAGGAACACTCACTGAAGAGTACAAAATCCTTTGGGCTTTGTTGTAAAGATCTAGTGATACAGATATGTGGTAGTTTCCAGAAGGAACACACAGCTAATGAAAAGGCATGGCAAAGTTTCAAAACTTGGAGGTGAAGTTGAGACATTCCCAAATTAACAGCTAAGCTGCAAACTGCCTGTGGAAGCCTGCGCTGTGCTAGCACTTTTTTAACCCATCAGGCGCTGAAACCTGGGAATGCTCCGTGCTGGATACTTGAGCTAGATGGCATCAGCACAGACCTGGTATGATAAACACTCCTCAGTCCAGAAAGACAGCAGGGTAGTTGTAAGGACCTGCTCAGAAGGACATCACTACCAGAGTCTGTGTCTAGTGTCTGGTGGTTCTAACATGCCTCAATCTCACTATGATTGCCTTATTTTGCTGCTCTTATAGCTCAGACACTTTGGTTTTCTCAGACCTTTCTCAGATGAGCTGGTCCTGAGAGCCTCCTCTCTCTGAGACTCCTTCTCTCCTCCAACCAATCTACGCAGAAGATTTGGGTTTGTGCAGGACTTTTTTTGAAGCAATTTGTTTGGCTCTGAATTGCCAGATTCTCCACAGCACTCAGTCCATTTTATGTAGCTGAGTTGCACCTCATTGGATGCATTTCAGCGAGCAAGGTGATGGACTGGAGAGCAGAATCATTCATTGCTCCATGATCTTAAGGGTCTTTTCCAGCTGAAATCAGTCCATGTTTCTATGAGCAGCATTTAAAGGAGAACATAGCATTGTTGTGGGTGATTTGATTAAAAATAAAAGTAGCTGAAGGGTACGTGAACCTGTAGGTGGGGAGAATTTAAAATGGTGAATAATTAAAGCCTGCAGATAAACTGTCTGCTTAACACTGCAATGGCCTTGGTAGCTAATAGTATTGCCTCCCCCCATGTCTGGGACTGATGGGATGCCTAAGCTGCACTGAAGAGGGGAAAAACTTCTTGAAATTGTCCTTTCCCACAGATGTATATTCGACTCAT
Organism: Dryoscopus gambensis; assembly: GCA_013389985.1. NCBI lineage: Eukaryota > Metazoa > Chordata > Aves > Passeriformes > Malaconotidae > Dryoscopus > Dryoscopus gambensis. The sequence continues at coordinate 201,013 of WEIT01007778.1, forward strand.
CAGCAGCACTGTCCATTGCAGAAAGAACAGCAGAAGCTCAGCCAGAAGGACTGCCTTCACCCGTGGTGACACTGATGGACCTGAGCTGGGTGGCACCACCCCCTCTCTGCTCCTGAATGTGCATCCAAGAGCCACCTGCCTCCGTGTCCCAGCTTTTGCCCCTGGGCAGGGTGTCTCCATCTCTCTGGTCACTAGGAGCCATCTCTCTCCCCTGCACCATCCTCCGGGAGCAGCTGGCAGCCTGCAGCATGCCAGCGCAGGAGCAGGGCTGCCTTACCCCTGGCCCCACATGCAGCCACCCCAGGGTGCCCACCAGATCACGGGAGAGAGGCCTTTTCAGGGGTGATTAGGAATACAAAGGGCTGTGCCTGACAATTAGAGAGAGGCTGTGGGAGTGTGACAAGCATGACTGGAATTTGGAGCAGATGAGCACTAAAATCACCCATGGCCTCAGCCTCAGCTTTATGTTTCAGCAGCAAGTTTTAAAGTCGGGGGACAAGTCTTGTTGGTTTTTATTTTAATGTTGACCACCCCCCCCCCCCCCCCTTTCTNTTAGGCAGTTGAAAGGAAACTGTGGTACCGAATCAGCCCGTGGTGGAGGTGGGAGGTTTTGCAACATTTAGACCTGGAGTAAAGAACGGTACCCAGAAACAAACTGTAATGAGAGCGTGTCCTTTCAGAGCCAACCATCAGGGAGAGCAAATCAATCACGCCCTGCTCTCCGCTGGGACCAGGGATGATTGATTCAGCTCCTGTCGGCTGTCCACGGGCCAGGATGTGCGCGAACATGAAAGGAGCAGAACAAAGACCCCATTACCGCAGTGGGCAGAGAGAAGGCTCCCCTGCTGCTTGATGCATCTCTCCCTCTCTAAGCCATTGCAGCCTCCCCCTCTTTGTCCTCCTTTCTCCTCTAGTGCTTTGATCCTTCCTGCCCCTGCTTTCCAGCCAGCCTGGCCCCAGTTCCCTTTTCCAGTTACTCCCAATTGTGATATTTTCTTGTCAGGGAAGTCCCAATACTTTCATGTTCCAACTGCCGTTCCTGGCTTGTCCTTGTGGTCAGTCCTTCTTTCCCATCTATTTTTCTTTCCTCAGCCCTGTTCATCCACCCTTGCAGAAGTGATAATAAAACTAAGGCTCAGACAAGTGTCTGCATTTTGGGATTCATTACTGGTGATGCACTGGCCTCCCAGTTCTTGCCTGTTGTTCCTAATGTATGTTTCTCTCCTTCTGGGATGCTCCCATTTTTCTTTATTTATTTGTCACAGTTAGGACCATGGAGTTGAGTCACAGAAGTGGAATGGAGCACAGTTATTTTGGTTTCAAAAGAGTTTCTGTCCCTTCCCACTGCACAGAGGAGTGTGAAGGGATGAAAATTTGCCTGTGATTTTTCTTCCCTACACTTCTTGTTTTCATATACATTATTCATAGTCTCCTTCTCTCCCCCCTCAGGGCTTTTCTGGGTTCCTGTTTCTGAGGCCCCCCAGAAAACTGATGGCTGCAGCTGGCAGTGCCATGGCACGAGCTAAATGATGCGAGAGGTGTGGTGTGCCCGGAGCTGACTCGCTCCTCTGCTGAGTGGCTGATGAGTTTCTGGTGCCTCAAAAACAGTGTGAACCTCCAAGCTGTAGCACCTCAGGTGTTATCTAAGGCCAAGGGCCAGTGGGGGTCTTGTCCCAGCTCCAGCTGTCCCCAGGTGTGGCTGTTGATGAATATTGAGCCCAAGCAGCTGGAGTTCACAGGCTGTGGTATCTTGGGCGCTGCTTTCTCTGGGGCTCCCTGACTGGCCGAGGAAGAACACGGGTGCTCAGGCCTCCAGCAACCCAAATGCTGCTCTGGTTGGCCTTTGGCTTGTGAAGGCAGATCCTGCTGCTTGTTTTGCCTGGAACAAGCACTAGAGCTACGAGCATATCTTCATAAGGCCAGGGGAAGGTTTGATGCTCCAGGGTGACTGGTCAATAGCTCTTTACTGCTTCCAACACATGTAGAGTGGATCAAAGTAAGGAAGACTGGCCCTTCCTCTGCTGATTCCTGGGACAGCCCTCCCTCTAATATGTCCTTTCTCAGCTCCGTTTAATCACCCCTTCATTACTCATTCAGTCTAAAAGAATTTTCTGGTTGTGCCGAGTGAAGAATTTTTATTTTTCCAATCCATATGCCCGTGCAAGCTCAGCAAAATCCACTGGCACAGAGCAGCTTGGTTAGAATTCTGCAGCTCCAGGGGTAGGCTTTGAGCGTGTTTTTTTCCCCTTTGTCTTTGTGTGGACACATATACACACACAAGGAGAGGGCAAAGGCTAAAACCTCAGAGGAGCTGCTTACAGTTTCATCAATATTTCATGATTAAGAAGGTGACAGAATTCTGCTTTATTTAATAAGAGTATTCCCTTGGTAGGTCCTGTTTTCCCAGCCTGCTCCCGTAATTACAAACTGTTTGTGCATTAGCTGAGCAGCTTCAACGAATTGTTCCCCCCCTCAACTGTTTTAAATTAAGGGGTTGACTTTTGCTGTGGTCAGACCCATGCTTTTCCTGGAAACCAGTGACATTTTTCATAGATTACTTTAGATGAACCAGGAAGGGAAGAAAAGAAAGTGTGAGAGAGAAACTGGGTGTGATTGGAGGAGCTGAATTTCACCCTCTCTGAGCACAGCTTGTGAGCATCAGGCCGTAGTAGTCAAAATGTCAGAAGAGACTTTCTAAATTAAGAATTGTAATCTGGGGCAGCGGCGCCCATCAGCTGGATAAATGGGGGCCTGCAGAGAGGTGGGTTTGTAGTAATGTTCACCACTGCCAGAGGTCCCTGCAGCAGAAGCTGTCACTGGGGATTTCCACAACACAGAGTGCAACGGGCCAGTACCTGGTTGGCTTCCCAGAGCTACCACAAAATATCTTTTTGTGAGTATGCTCAGTGCTCTGCAAGTCCCTGGTACTTTACAGACACAGGAAGTGTGCAGAGCATGGCCATATTTTGAGCTCCCAGCACAGAGATTGGAAGGGGCTACAAAAAAGCACCACAGGTCTTTGCCTCCCCTGCATTGCTGCAGCTCAGTCTGGGGATGGGCACAGCTCCAACGTGAAATGGGGACAGGTCATGTCCATGGGACTGTTGGCACACCATGGGAGCTTGCAGTGGTGCAAATAAGGGGAAAAGGAGGGCTTAAGGCTCCTCAGCACTGTCACCTAAGCAAATCTGTGGCATGTTTAGAAGTGTTTTTGTCACTGGGTCCATGTTGGTTCATCTCCACCTCCTGATGTTTTGAGGCACAGGATGCATCAGGGGCAAGCACGGGGGTTCACGCTGGGGGCTTTGACCCTTGAGGAACTCCTCCTGGTTGGTGTAACACACTCCCTCGTGGTCCTCTGAGAGAAAAGCTGATTTTCCCCTCAGACAAAGCAATGGACTTCAGGACCCTAGGAGCTCTGCAGCCCTTGGGATTACCCCCTTAACAGGATATGTTTCATTAGCATCTCCAAGGGATGCTGTTAGATCGTCTGGGGGTGTCACTGTGGGAAAGCTCCGTCCTTTCAGGACTCCCCACCACGCTCTCTCTTTTAGTCCACAGTCACAGCTTAAAGGATGCAGTGTTTGCAGTGAGGACATGGCAAGCAAATGACAAGGTGATCCACCAAGGGGTGCGGGAGGACGTGGGCAGAATTTTGGGAGGTTGCTGCTGCTGTTCTGCCTCCCCACATTCATCTGACTTCTTTGTTCCAGCCTTAGGAGGGCAAATTCCACAGGCGATCAGCGATTCAGCCTGCGGCAGGATCAAAGCAGCCCCATTTCCAGGGTTCGTGTCTGATGTTTGAATTCTCTGGCACAGGGACAAAGTGAGGATTTTCCATCAGCTGGGGCAAGGAGAGCTGTATGTGTTCATATGTGTGTATGTCTCTATTTGGCTCCTCTCACATCTAAGACTCCTTGGGGTCTCCACTCTTCCTTCTGCTTGGAGCTTCTCATCTACCTGGCTGCCTATTTTTATGAATCTTGAAGGAACCTCTGAGCTTTGGGAATGCTTCATCTCTGTCTTATTGGTGTGAAGTGTCTATTTGGTTCAAAAGTTATTTGGGTTGAAGATACACAGGTTAGGATTTCATCAGTGAACGAGAAGTAACCCTTCATTTTCAGTATCACAACACCCACCTTGCCTCTCAACAGGAGCTAAGAGCGCATTTTACAAAACTGATTTCCCCCCCGCCCCCCCATTTAAATGAATATTTGAATACATGCAATTGGAAATGCTCAGTAAGTGCCATGAACATGTGCTCTGGGTAAAGATAATTAGTGTGATGTGAACATCACTGGTCACCAGTCTTTTCCCTCTGAACATATCACAGCTATCCTCCTTCTCCTGGATAGTCTTCCCTCAGCCAACACCACATGGAGTCAGTGTGGTGCAGCAATAGGATCTGAACAGAGAGGGAAGAACCCTAATCTGTGCCCATATATCCCAAAGAACATTTAAGATCTCCTGAAAATATCTTCTGAGGCATGGGGACATCCTCCAGGAACCCTGGACATATGGTCTCCCTGTGGGGCAGCAGCATGAGTGGCTCAAACCAAGGGGCAGAATTATGTTCCACAGCTGCCTACATTTATCTGGGACTCTGATGATGTGGTCTGAGGTTTCCACCTTCTCTGTGCTGCAATTTTCCTTTGGTGAAATGAGGTGCTGCTACTGACCTTGTGTAAAGTGCTTTGGGGTCTTCAGTTGGGAAGCAGCCCATGAAAATTGTGTATTATTGGGAAGAAGAATGTAAAGCACCAAGTTCAGAAGGTGGCTAAAAGAGCTCCTGGCAGTTCAGCTGTCATCTGCAGGCAGGGATCCTCTGAAAACCTAATGGCAATAAATGGGCACTGTGATGGCTCTGAAAGCTCCTGCTGAGTAAAGGCAAGATGGGAGCGACTCCGAGAGGCTGCAAAGGTTTCTCTTGCCTGTGGCAAATCACCAGTTAAATCTGAGCTGGGATTAGGCAAATTTACTGCTCCAGGTTTAGAAAAAGACTACCAGGTTCAAGAGGGTAGGACATGCCTGGTGGGGATAATGCTCAATCTTTTTTTCTGAGACTAAAATTTATAAATGATGATGTCCTCAGAAAACAAGTTGCCTTAATGAACATTTTCACAGATCACGTACAGCTCTTATCTTGGCCCACGATGTAGGTTTGCTTTTAATGGAAGTCTTGAAACTAAACAAACAAACGAACAAAAAATAGTAACTTGTTATTAACTGTTTATGCTCTAGTATAAACAGTTATGAGAGCTTATGGCTTGAGGTGTTTGCCCTTATTTCACGGGTAATTTTCCTACATTCCTGCATGAGGAAGAGTTTGTACCATTCTGTTTGAGCTTTTCAGGGGTGGAGAGGCAGCTGGGGTCAATAGGAGGCACAGGCTGTGCTCTACTTCATGGCAGAGCTTTCTTGCAACAATTAGAAGTGGATGCAGTTCTGCAACAGCTGTAGATGGGACCTCCAGTTTAATTAGGCTGAATAGCCCCTTAGCAGATGCACAAGTGTCTCAAGAGTAGGAGAAACAGCTGGACTTCATGCACCCATGTGAGATGCAGGACAGTGATCTTGAGGCATCGAGTAGTTGGGGAGTCTCTGAAGAAAATTTGGCTGTATTGCCTTTCCAAGCTCTCCCATGGCTCCTGTGGCTGATCTGCAAGGTCGGACCGTCCCGTGCTCCCCAGCAGTTCTGGAAGATGAATTTGCAGAGTCAGTCTTGCATGTTAAGGGAAAGGAGGGAGCCTGTTTGCTCTGTGGGGCTTTAGTCCTTCAGACTCACCACTTGCTTTGGCCAAGTGAGATTCTGCGACATGATGGAGCACGTCACCAACTCCAAGGGCGGCTCCTAGAGCTGGGAGCAGAGCTGGGTGTCCCAGACAGCCCCTGTTGCACCATATGGCAGCACAACGAGGTCTGAAATCACCAACTGGATCCATGGACAGCAGGTGTCTGATCTCATGAGCTAAAATGCCACCCACCTTTCAATTCTACAGGTGCTAAAGCATCTGTAGGACGTTAAAAGGTTGTCTAGCACTCCAGGGGAGTCCCCAGCTGACTCAGGGCATCTCCAAAGAGGAGCCTTGGTGCTGGGCTATGAAGGCTGTTGGATGAGCAGCAACACTTGAGTGTGTGCCCAGGGACACAGCCTGTCAGCACTGATTGCTTGTCTCACTCTTTTCAGAGGGTATTTTTTCCTGCTTTGAATGTACAGGCAGCATTTTTTCTTTGGAAACCAGCACTGACAGGACTAGAAGTGGAGCAACCCAGCTTTGTGGGTCTATAAAACTGGCTGTGGAACAGACAGGGTCAGCAGTGGTAGAGTGGAGGCAGGAAGGGCAACTCCTTCAAAAGATGGGTAAATAGTCCCAGTTCTTCCATCAGTGTCTGTCTCCCACCAGCCAGAACGCAGCAGAATGACGTCCATGACTGAAGAAATACCAGGCATTATTCCTAGAGTTCCTTGCAGCCTTTCAGAAAGAAAACCTAGCCCGGGAGGGAGAAGTCACAAGTTATTTTCCCTTATAATACCGGAAGATGGGTCTCACGTAGTTTGTGCACAGCTCTGAAGTTCTGTTTGTGCTGATGACTCAGTTTGTTGCAGTGATACTCACTGAGACAATGAGAAAAACCTTCCTAGAATACAATTTCTCAGAAGAGGTGGGCTCACCTGAAAATCAGCTGTTGGTTAATAAAACTTGATCTGCTGACTCACATCGTTGTGCAGTCTGGGCTGGTTTGCTGTGACCCAGGGAGGTCTTTTTTTATCTGAATGCAGAAATCTTTGGCATCCCTGTGCTGCTACAGAATCCTTAAAAACAGTTTCATCAAGAGCAGCTGTTACTGTGAAAAACTCTTCCTCACTTGCAGTATGTTTCACGCAGTCAAGGTCTAGGAGAAAGTTATATAGCAGACAATAAATCCCACCTATACTTCTTTTTTATTTTAGATTTTTTTTTTCTTTTTACAGACAGATGTCAGTGCCTTTGAGTGTATGCTACTTTTCAAAGGGGCTTTGTAAGCTGATAACACATTCTTCCGAGGCTACACAATACTTAGCACTGCTCTAACAATTTTTATCTTCAAAGTGCTCTCCCCTGTGCGAAAGGAAAGTCAGTCTCGTCCCTGAAGAATTTCAAATCTAAAAAGACAAAAAGGGGTTAGTGGAGAATGGAGCTACATGAAGCAAGTTCTCAGAGAGTAGTTCACTTGTTATAAACAAGTCATTTTTGGTTAAACTGAAACTTGGAAAATGACACCACATTTTAAAGATTTTTCACCCCCAAATACATAAAGAAAACATTTTTGGAAATATTGCAGTCTTGCACCTTGCTGTTCGTGAAACCAAAATTTTACATGTCAAATCAGTATTTTGCTTGGAAATATAAATAATTTTTTTTCTTCAAAAAATTATAAATATTAAAAAACCGCATTGGATGAAACAGATAATTCATTTTATATTTCCTGGTTCAGCCACTGAATCACAGAAAATAAAATCAGTGCAGGGAAGAGCCTTTAAAAAAGAAAAACATTATAACCCCACCTGTAAAATGGAGAAACTAAATGGTGGTGAATACCACGGCACTGATTTTTACCATCGACCTTCTGGCTACCCTTGCCCTTCCCAGCCCCATGTCATGCATCAAAGCCAGCTTTGCTGTGCTCATGATTGCTGGAGCACGGCACTGAGATGCAGCTGCATTCCTTCATCCAGTGCAGACCAGGACCCTCGCAGGAACGGCTCTGCACAGCACTTCTGCCTCTTAGCTCCTCTTTCTTCAAGATCAGCAGACAGCAGAAGGAATACAGGAACTTCTGGAGGTAGTAAAAAATACCGTGGGATGGCTTCTGCAGATCACTTCTGTTGTATGGTCCTGTTTGGGGTATGGGTAATACCAACCCCACGGATGCTGTTCTGGGCAGCAGTGAGATGTGAAACATCAGCCTTCACCACAGGATAGCTCTCAGGTTTGGGCTAAGCAGCCACTAGGTTAAGAGATTTAGGTATTGGGTTGCCAGATAAGAGCAACTTTCCCTTGAAAATTCTTCTTCAGTATCAGTGGAGACCCAAAAAACAGCTGTGTTGGTTGGAGGGAGAGTTTGTACCCTGGACAGGGTCCTGGTCCTGAGTTACGGTTGAAAACTGCATGAGCTGTGTCCTATAATGAGTTTGGCCATGGCCAAGGGAACTCTGCCTTTGTGAAGCATCTTCCTTGATGGAGGAGTGTGGAGAAGGTTCCCTCAGCGGCACTGATTCAGGAATATTCAGTCTCCCTGCTTTGAGGTGGCACCAGTGTTCCGTTTGTGGATCTCGAGCTCCTTTCTCTCCTCATTTGTAGCTGAGGCTGCTTGAAGGGACCTTGAAGGAATCTTTTCTCCTAAAGCAAAGATCTGAGCATGGTCCTATCCTTGGAGGTTTTGGGAACCTCCCATCCTGCAAAGGGCTTGTAGTATGAAATCCATTCCTCACTGGGGTTTGCACACCCTGCTGCAGACAGAGGTTGTACAAGGGTGCTGGAGAGCGTGGTGAGACTAAACAGTGGGACTCCCCCTTGCCTCAGAGCACCCTTGCTCTGCACACCACCACAACAGCTCACACGGCAAATTTACAAAAGAAGCAATAAAAGATCACCATGAGCACTCTGAGAAGCCCCAGCATAAGGCCTCAGCCTTAAAATAATTAGTATTGATTTGCTCCAATAACTCAGGCTGCATGTGATAGTTCCACAAGCTACATCTGCCTAGAGGCTTTGTGCTCAAAATAGCTTCCTTTTCCGCTCTCCTTCAGCTCCCGCTTCCTTCGCTCCTCCAAATCACTGCAGAGTAGCATTCTGCAGGGAGCTATGGGGAAAATCCCATTATAGACTGTGTGGGAGCTCAAAAGATTTTCAAAAAAAGTGAGCCAGGTTAAGTGAGGTTGGAGTATTAGAAGACAAATTGCTGAAAACCAGGCCACGCTTCGGTGGTGTTTCGCAGCAAACAACCGAAATCAGCGCCGACAAAATCAGTTCCTTCAAAATTTTGTTTGAGAAGAGCAAACGCCCTGTTGTCTGCAGGCGCTAAAAGGCTGGCTGGAAGTGTTGGTGAAAAACTTTTAAAAAGTCCCCATTGCTTACCGTAGCTGTGCTAACAGCACAACAATTCTCCCTGGTCTTATCATTTTGGAAAATAATCCTTGCAGAGGGAGGATGTCTATTTGCATTTTCATGTTTGTGACCAGCACAGTGTGCACAAGAGAAAGTTTAATTATGGTTGGGCTGAGGGAGATGAGAGAGCCACAAAGGAAGAAAAGGTTCTCTAACTGACCACCATTTCTCCTCCTCCTCCTCCTCCCCTGGTTTCTCAGAAAACATCAGGGAAGTTTCTCATGCTTCTCCACAAACAGAACGGGAAGGATTTTAAAGAAAAATTGGGGGAGGTTGGAAGAAAATTAGTTCAATGTGTTCTGCCAGTTGGTCTCCTTATGCAGCCATTACCCTCTACACTGGTTACCTTAAAGCTTTTCTGACATGTGCAATTACTGGTCCCCAGAGAGACTGAAAAAACACATTTCACAATGTGATGCTGGGGCCACCCCTGGGCTCCAACTCCTTCCTCTCACAGCTGGGCACTCCTCAACCCCCATGTACATTAATACATTCCAGAGTGTCCCATAGCAAAGATTTGGGCAATTTTTCCCCCCTATTTTTCTATTTGCAAAGCCAAAAGAAATAAAATAAATAAAGGCTCAAAGCTTCTAATAGAATGATATAAATCATTGGGCTGTTATGTAGTAAAATAGTCATGCCCTAAAAAACACACTTATACCATTCTTATGCTCTTTTGGGAACAGCCCCACTCTCCAAATGGAAGGAAATCTCTTCCTGTAGCTTTCCAGAGATGCATGTCCCAAAAGGGGAGAGAAATATCCTTCCAGGCAGCTAAAAAGCAGCAAAATTTGGGAGTTTGATTTAAAGGAATGAATGTTATGATAGCAATACTTACCATATAAATGAAGCCTTAGATGAGAGGTCATTGGGGATGAAATTGGACCAGCATCAAGATCCAAAATGATGAAATAAAGTAGAAGCCAAGTATGAGATGAACTGCTTGGGGTAGATTAGTTTGCTCCCTGCTTTAAAAGAACTTTATTTCTGAGGGAAATAGGTAAGGGATGCAATGACATGGGGGAAAGGAGCAATTAGCATATTTCCATCAGTGCTCTTGGTGGGAGGGTGATCTTCTGGTTTCAGTGTCATGTGGGACCACCTGTGGTTGTGTGTCCCATGCTGTGCACACATAGATCCACTGCACACACGTTGTACCCTTGAGCCTGGGCCTTCCAGGTCTGCAGGCCTGTCCTCAGACTAAATTTAACCTCTACTCTGAGCTGAGTAATTGGGGCATGAGGAGAGGGATGGACTTCCCCTGCTCGGTCCCTGTCTTGTTCAGAGGGACTCAGGCTTGCTTTGATCACACTTGCAAGTTTCACAGCTGAATGGGGGCCAAAATAGGACTTGAAAAATACTTGCTTTCTTGAAAATCTGGCCTCTAATAGCCTGCTCTGCTGAAAACGAGGAGACTTTGACATTTTTGGGTGGGATTCAGCCCACAGATTTCGATGTCCAACTGTCCAAATTCCCATTATAGTCAAGGAAGGTCAAGGATATCAGGCATTTGTCTAAACATAGGCATCTAATGTCATTTTAAATGCCCTCTTTTATCCAAGATATCTCCCTGGGGCTGGTGAACATTACCCAAAATCTATGGAAGACTGCACCCCTATGGAGCAGTAGCTGGGAACCATCCAGGACACTCCAGAACCTCCAATGGTACAGGATGCCTCTTTTATGCAAAATATTTTATCTCCTGCCTGATCAATATTATGTAGAATCAAAACAATGGACTTCTGCAGATGATGAGCATTGACTAGATCTCCGTTGGCTACAAAAGCATTGGCTAGCTCACAACACACCTAAATTTAAGAGTCAGTCTGACCTTTGATCCCATATCTAAGAGCTGATTCCTTCCTTTTGCTGCCTGCAATTCATAACCCAAGTGGAACAGCCCTGAGGTTTGGACTGGTGGCCTCCGTCCCAAAGCCCAGGGTATTACAGCAGACTGGCTAGGATATCTCTTAGGTCTGGCTCCTTTGGGAGCTCTTGGCTGGTTCATGGGGAGACAGTGACAAGGACATGACCCTGGTGGCTCCAAAGGGACCAGTGGCACAGTGGAGCAGCCTGATGGCCAAAACCCAGGATGGTTCTTGGGAAAAAGCTCTGGAGCAACCCACGTCCAGCTCTCCATGTAATCCTTGACCTGGCTTTTCTCTTCTGCTATATTCTGTTTGTGCTGTGTTCCTATTATCCAGGTTTCAGGTGGTGGTCATGGTGCTTTCACTCCCTTGGAACTAAGGTGCTTTTTTTGCTTAATTTTCAGGCTTATATAAATTAAAGAGCTAAGAAAGTGTATATGAATATGACCTCATTTTTCCCTCCTACCTCCCCCCACACACTTCCCCAGTTGACATGTTTGTGCAAATGTTGAAGATGAATAACGTAAATAGACTTCTTTAACAGTGATAGCTTATTAAAATAGCATGGGTGTGTGAATTTCTATCGCTAACCGGGAACCCTGCTGCTTACCAGTGGCAATGCCATCCATGCATTATTCAGCAGATGAAAAAGGCCATTGTTCCTGTGTTCTGGAATTAATCAGTTCAGTATGAAGATTACCTGTCACCAAAATATCGTGTTTACTCAGTCCATCAAAACAGCCCTCTCTGACAGCAGTTGAGTTTCCTCCATAGGGCTCTTTGTGCTAAAATATGTTTGTAGATACAACAGAGACCTGGTGGTGTTAAGGAGAATGCAAGGAACAACCTTTTTAATCTTGTCTTGTGTGCTGGAGTTTAAAGCCTGTCATGGGGGCAAGAAGGAAGAAATGCATGGAACAAGAAGAACCTGTGAATTATAATTCAATCCATCTGAAATCCATAGTGTTATTGTGACAGATCTAAATCCGACTTTCAGGCTTAAGCACTTTCCAGCTGCAGCAGAGGTATGTGAGGTCCTTGACTTCATTATTTTGCTTCCATGCCGTTTCTGAGCTTGGGTACTTTTTTTTTGCTGAAAGTTGCAGCCTTTCTTCCATTTCTCTTCTCTTGGCCCTTGACCTCTTAGTCCGTTCGCTTCTCTCACTGCCAAAGTGAGGTATTTGAACATCTGGCCTTGCCTATTTTCACCACTCTGCTGTATTAGATTAAGGAAGCCCAAGGTTGAGTTGTGCTGTGGCACATCTCAAAAGACTATTGTGGACAGGCTGATGGAACTGAGATCTGAGTGGACAAAACCAAAAATGTCTGTAAGGCAGAAGAGGGGCCTGAGTGCCCAGGATATTTGCAATAGGTAGAAATGCTACTTATACATAGTATCCTCCATTTTTTTATATACGCACAGTTTTTCCCCAACAAATGCATATTAAAATAGGATCCCATACCTTCAGATACATGTGCAGTTGCACAGTCTCAACTAAAAATGAGTGATTTCCCAAGTGGTGATGGAGGAGGTGGATGGAGCTGTCCCTGTCATGTCTCCAGGTCCTTGCAGAGCCCCAGCTGGGCAGAGGCAGATGTGCAGCAGCAAGGTGCTGCCTGCCTCTTTGTCTGCAGAGGCACTGATTTCAGTCTCTCTCCCTTAATTTGCCCAGATGCTGCTTTTAATTAAGCTCCAAAAGTTTCATGGTCTTTGAGACCTCTTCCACTCTGTCAATTTTCGTAGGCGCTGGCAGGCAGTGTGATCACAGCCTTGCTTCTGCTTAAATTCAGGCTGAGGTTTGTGCATAGAGATGACAGTTTCCATGCAGGGTTAATGCATTCACCTGGGGTGTGAAATATCAGCGATGCTGTGTGTTTCCCAGATGACCTTGACTCTGAGGGTGACTGGCCATATGCTCACTTAAGCTGATCGCAATTTTTTTCCTCTCTTGTTGACTTCAGGGGGTGTCTGATCACGGCCCTAATCTCCATGTGTCTGTAATCCCAATCAGTAAATGAGCACGCACTTTGCTTTATTTAAAATGCGAGCTGCTCACGAACACCGTTTGTGCAGATTCCAGGACGGCGATGTGGGGGCTGGTGTCTCCTTCTGGATCAACTACACCCAGTAATAAATACCGTGTCTTGCCACCCCCCCAGAGGGATGCTGTCCCGCAGCCAAGGACTTTCATAGTGTGTGACTGTCCCTGACTCACAGCTGTAATTCAACTGTGACAACGGCAAGGAGTGTAATCCAGGGAATAGGTTGGCCTTGTTACAGGAGGAATATGTCCCCTCACAGAGAGGCAACTGTCTCCATGTCTGTTTGCTCTTAACTAGATAAAATCTGGTTGCTTTGAAAATATGTTTTAAGGATGTTCTGCCATTTCTGAAATTTCCCAAGGAGAAAAATGGACTATTTTAATGGAGAGAGCCCAAAGAAATAATCTCTTTAAAAAGTATTTGGGGGCAGGAGGGGGAGTAAAACCGGATAATGATGCTGCTACCGAATATTCCAATTAGTACTTTTAGAAGAAAACTGTTTTCAGAAGTGTTTCTTTGTTCTTTTGACGGGCTGAGGCCCATTTTGTGGATCTGAATGCTGGTGTCTCTGCTCTTACTGTATAGATCACGTCCCTGGCCTGGCCACTTGAATTCCCTAAGCTAGAAACAGCTTCATTCATTGCAAGTATGTCAGCTCTGCTCCAGGCTCTCTAATAATAACTCTTTCACTTCAGCTGATGAGATCTAGATATCAATCTTGCTGAGGTCACCAAAAGAAAAAAAAATTGAGCTTGGTCACTTCTCCATTGACGATTCAACACAAACCAACTATCTCTGCCTAGGGCCCCTCACACTTCCTCCTTACTTTATCCAAATTGTACAAAAAGCTCAACCGAGATTTCACAGAGCTTAAAGGAAAAAAAAAAGCCCGCCATGCATGACATCATTCCTATTTGGTGCCTCCAATATCATAGGGACAAGTGGCAAAAGGATTCTTGTTTTATTAGTGCCAACCACCTCTAAAGGAAAGAAGCTGTCCTAAGCTCTCCTCAAATGGAAAGCACAAAAACCCTGCACCCAGAGACATTACATAAAGCTAGTAACAGCCTTTTCTCTGGTGCTACTGAGTAGAGAAAAAGGAGCAAATGAATTCAAGTCTGTTTATCCCCATCTGGTTAGATGATGTGTTATTGGCAGGCCTGGCTGAATTTGCTTTGTGTGGCACCTTATACAAGACACCTAAGGCATATGTCTTCCAGATAAAAGCCAAGTCCCCTGATTAAAGGGTCAAAGCAGAGTGCTGACAGTAGGAAGACGAAGCAAGCTGTTACTGAGCTCTGCGGAGGGATGGGAGCGGAGATTTCTGAGCAAGACAGTGAAAAGCTGAGAAAAGACGCATTTCATCCAGGCGGAGATGCCAGCATTGAATGGACTGCACAAGATGCAGAAAAAGTACTTGCTGTTCATTCAAACTGGAAAGAATTCCCCTCCAAGGGCCCAGACAGGGGCAGTGGGGAGTGGTGTGTGAAGGAGACCTGGAAGGGGCAGATGCTGCAGCGTGCTCCTGCAGCAGGTCCCGCACCAGTGGCCTTCACCACCCCCCTTGCCCTGCCTGTCCCACCATAACATCCCTCATTTTCCTCACCCCCACTCTGGGCTAGCTGTGGGGATCTTGGGCTTACCAGCACACAGGATTGGGGCTGCCCCAAGAAAAGGCACTGACCTTTACTAGATGGCTCCAGGTCCCCATTCTGGACCAGCACCAGCACTGGGGAGTAAAAGCAGTTAGCTACCATTTGTCCTTCTCTTATCTGTATTGCCCATTCCTCCAGGTTTTTGCCAGTTATATCTCCCCTGGGGACATCAAGGCAGCCCTCCCTGCATCCCAGCAGTGGAGAGCTGAACCTTCCCTGCAGGAGAAATTTCCATCCCCCAGTATCAGGCATGCTCCAGAAGCTACGGCTCCATTCCTGGGGACTGGCTCGTGGTGCCCTGAGGAAGAGATTGCTGCACAGGATCCCTGAAGCAAAGATTAATTAATGAGTGTTTGCGCAGCACTTTAAAGGTGTGAAGAGCCATATAGATGCTGCTAAGTATCATTGTTAATTATGATTAGGTGTAATATTGTAATATGTAAATATTGCACAGTAAATAACGTGAAGAGCACGAGAGAGGATTTCTCAGCAGTCATGGACATTTTGCCTTTATAGCTGGAGACACATCTACCCATTGGACACACACCTGGTCTGGGAATTTGAAGGGTGCAAGCAGTGGGATGAGAATAGTCAAAAAGCTATTTTGGTGGTAGACCATGTGGACTTTTTGTAAGAAGTGGGGAGAAGACAGAAAAAAGTGGCATTTAAAAAAAAAAAACATTGGAAAAACTGACTATTGAATGAACGTGATTTCTTCTGTCGGTTTTAAGGAAACTCAAACCTCACCAGCAGCAATGTTTTTGCTAAGATGTGTTTTGTCCAAAGGCAGTTTTTTGCTGCTGAGCACTGAAAGGGCTGACTGCAGCCCAGGGACTGCCCCCAGAGTGATCCAAACAGCCACTTAGAATTTTTCCTTCCCTGTTACAGGAGCTTTGGTGGTTGCTGGAGGAGTTTCATCTGCACCCCTTGGCGTCTGTGCCAAGTGTTCAGGTCTCTGTGTGGGTAGGCCTGTCCTCAGCTCTGTGGACTTCTCTGTGAGCATTGGCATCTGTGTGTCCACACTCTGGTCACCCAGAGGGAGCAAAGTGGACAAAACCTGCCCTCCACATTGCCTCTGTACTCAGACTGAGCAAAAGGGCTGTAAATCTGAGGGTTAAGCTCTTAAGCCAACACACCTGACAGACTTGCAGTTTTAAGTGAAATTCTGTTAAAGTCAAACACCTGAGTATCCCAGAGCCTGGGGCCCCAATTTCTCAGATTCTCACTTTCCTCACCTGTAAGGCTGAGGACAATAATTCCCTTTATGAAACAGGATGAGATGTATGGCCAAAAGGCCCGAAGACAAGGAGAGTTAACTTATTATTAAGTGGATTCTGAAGACCAGAAGGCCTGCTTTGATCAATAGGTCTTGTCCGCATAACCTTCCTCTGCACATTTTTGTACCAATCCCTTAGCCTCTATGTTAGTGCTGGTGTCTTGTTATTCTGTGCCTTAACCCACCCCTGAGACCTCCATCTGCCTCCCCCAGTGCCACCCCAGAGAACAGATCTGCACCTGGTGCCTTTGATACAAGGGTTGCTGCGAGGATGAATTTGTTAATATGTGTTAAAGGCTATAATTTGATGGCTGAGGGGCAGGTATATTAATCAGGGGCATGTGAATGCTATTGAAACTCTAATTTGCCAGAAAGAAAGGAGAAGAAGTGAGTAGAGCAGGGAATTAGCACATGATAAATCTAGTTAATATACAGAAAGAGAAACTTATAAGGAGCGAGCTGCTCTGTTTCCTCTCCTTTCTGTCATTCATGCCTTATTAATAATGCTTGTGATGTTAATTTTCATCTCACACAAATGACAAATAAAAAGCCCTGATTTATATTGTTCTTGAAACACAAAGATTCATACGCAGCCTTGGAGAGAAACTCTGATCACTCATTCCCCTGGTAAACATAAATATTCAATAATTAATATTGAATTTTCGGAAGGCTGATCTGTTCTCTTGATCTCTACAGCAACCTGTTGACCCTGTCATGTGTTACAGGCAGCATGAGATTGAAAACTGAGCCTCGTCTCTATCTGCATATACCGAGTGAATCCCAGTTAAAGCTGCTGAATTAACTGTCTTGACCTGCCTCCACCGTGCTCCTGCCTTGCTGAAGAAGTAGCACCCTGAGCACACCTTTCATGCAAAGCTTTGGAAATTGTTATCCTGTATTTGCCCAAGGGAGTCCTTGATATTCCCCATTCCAGCTTGCAGAGAGAGCTCTGCTGCACAACAGATGGCAGGAGAGCCTGGTTTTCCCAGGATGTGCCCACTCTTACCCCAAGAGTCCTCTGAGGTGCAGTGCAACCCTCAATCATAAATTTTCTTCTGTACCATGTCAGGGAGATCTGTGCTTTCTCCAACCCTCTAAGGAGCACCCAAGCACCCTCTGGAGAGAAGGAAATGCCCTGAAGGAGAAAGAGAAGTAAACGGTTCAGTCCTGTGGGGAGTTTGGACCTGGCTCCTTCCTTGGTGCTGGTGTATAGATACCAGCAGGAAAGAGAGCAGGGAGTCAGAATTTTTGGCTGGTAACCACTGCTTCTTTCATCCATGAGGACAGCAGCGAGGAAAAGCCTGCCCATAAATTCTCTCAGCTCAGGGCAGCTCATTGCTTCTGTAATTGCAGTTTTTTAGAACAGCTTTTAGAGAGCACAGACCACTCTTGACGGCAGGGTACCAGCTCTTCCTGAGGCTGAGTCCACAGAGGACCCTCTCTGTCAACTCCCCAAGAGCCACCGACACAGAAACCTCACGTGACCTCTTGTGTCATCTCTGAGCACTCACTCTTGTCTAGAGCATCGCTGCCAAAACAGCCATAGAGGAAGAACATGGAGAAATTGAAGGAAGGAATAACTTCCAAGACATGTTATTTTGTAAATGAGCATTAAAATTAAAAAAAAAACCAAAAACAAAAACAAAACAAAAAAAAAACCAAAAAAAAACCCAAAAAAAACCAACCAAACAAAAAAAACAACCAACCCCAAACCACAAAACCCAAACAACTCCAAGAACACCCTCAGCACAATAAAATCCCTCTCTGGACTCCCTAGTGGTTTAATCAGAATAATTTCCTCCTTGTTTGACCCCTCACAACACCCCTGAACTATAAATAAACTTGTGATAGTTATGACACAAGCCAGGCTGCCAAAGCAGGCGTGGAAAGTGGGTGGAGATGGTATGAATGATCTCTACCATTTGAAGTGTTACCTTACTGTATTTCTTCCCAGTGACCAAGACAAGAGAAAGAAGAAAGAAAAACAGTTGAAAAATATTTTCTCATTTTGCACTTTCAAAATCATTCCCTTTTAAAAAACCTGCTTATAAATGTATAGGTGGATTTTTGCCCATAAATAAATGGCTCTTTTGGGCAATAAAGATGTAAATTGGACCACGAAGCATTTCAAATACACTGTGTTCCCTTTTGGGTATCATAAATATCACAGTGTAACCCCTGTCTCTGTTAGTTTCTGTCTCACAGTCAAGATACAGGAAGAGTCATTCTCACAAATATACCTTACTCCCTGGAAATGGCTTGTTTTAGGTTACCAGTCAACCCCTTAGGAGTCCGTAGGCAGACCCTTTCTTACTATCAGTTGGTGGCACTCCACTGAAGTCAGAGTAAATTATATAAATGGAGGGTCTGACTCTGTGTGTGTGTCTCCCACTTCCTCACGCGTGCCGTGTTTTAATCAGCTAAAGCAGAGAGCTTGCTGTGTAACCTATTCGAGGAAGGAGAAAAAAAATAACATTAGAGGAGTGATCTTCTTTATCTAGGGCGTGGCTTTTCTGTTTGAAGCTTGGGCTTGTGGTGATGGCTGGGAAAAACCTTGTTGGTGAGTGTTTGCACATCTGTGGTGACTGAGAAGAGCACTATTCTTTTAAATATTCTAAAAAAAATTCTCAGGAGTTTCTTGTTTACGAAGTTCACTTCTGCCAGTGGCACCTCTGACCACAGCAGCATTACTTGTCTGAGGCTGCGCTCTTGAGTTCTGTTTGCTGACCCATTACTGCATCAAAAATGGAGAGATTGAATTTAGCTCCAATAAAATTGCATTAAGTTCCCAATAGACATCTTTTATTTCCAATTGGATATGGCATCTCCCTTTGAAAAAGAACCAAGTGCAGTGTTTCCAACAAAAACCTCTGGAGGTCTTATCTGTGACCTTCTCTCCAGAACTTTTAGTAAAGTCCTGTTGGATAAGGTGCTTACTTTGTTAGAAAACATACCTTTGAACTGGTATTGATAAATATTTCTGGGTTGACAACATTTGAAAACTTACATTTGCAATGTAGCTAGACTCACAGGACTGTCTAGAATACTCCAAGATGATTTTTTTGTAGAGTAAGGAGATGATGTACTGTTGAATGGGGCATATTTCTCTGTTTCCATAAATATCTATGGGAAAGAGGGAAATTTTGAGCACCAACTTGCTTTAGTCTGGACATAAACCAAATGTCTTCATGAGTATTTGCTACTCAGCACTCAATAAATTTTTCAGACAGCAATTGTCAGGTGTTTGCTTTTTAAACTGTTTGCTCTACACATCCACTACTTCCACTGGGTGACTGGCTCCTATCTGATTAGAAGAATACTCCAAATAGGAAAATAATAGGATACTGCATTGTGCTTTATTGAATGCTGAATATTATTAGTTCAGTCTGGCACAAATTTGGAAATATCCTGGGCATTGTGTTTGTCTTTTTTGAATGCCCAAAGTCCTAGCTCTACTTGTTTACAAAGGACAAGCAAAGCAATTCCACAAAATACCAGGAATCAAATTCAAGCTGTTTTGTTTACACTCATTTACCAAATCTGTTTCCATTCTCTGACTGGCTCTCATTGTAACTAGAGTTTATCAACATTTTTCAAACGCCAACATTTCAGTGAAACAGATTTGTTTGGGGGGAGGAAGAGGAAATGTTCACTTCATTCCAAAAAAAGAAGACTACTCATGAGTCAAATTGTTCAATTTGATTTTAAAAAAGCCCTATTTTCAATTATCATTCCACATATCTTGCAAGTTTCTCATCTGAATTAGAAAGCTTTCAAGATATTTCCAAAAGACCCCTAAAAAAGCTGCTGAATGACAATTGCAAATTTCCCTTGTTTCTAAGTGAGACTGATGTTTCTGAGTATCCCTATGTAGGAAAGTACTTCATTTCTCTTCCCATCTCTGACACTTCAAAGTTTAATTATTATAAATTATGAAATTATCTAGAGCTGCAAGTGTACATAGACACCCTGAGGGCTTTAGAGAAACCATACAGAATGAAACAGAGCTAAGGGGGACTAAATCAATATGTTCCTGTCATTGCTTAGAAGGTGATACATGTCACGTTATTGGCCTCACCTCTTCTCCTGACCTGTTTCCCCACCTGATTGCAATCCCTGATATACATACTGTGAGTAATCTGTGGCATAGACTTGTCTATAATTTCTCATTCTTACTTGAAACAGAAAACCCAGAAGACTGTGCACTGGCTTCAGTGAAGTGGTGCCTGAGTTAGGGCTGTGCTTACAGCAGAAGTGAGCCCGACATTTACGGCTGGGATTGGTGATCTCTAACATTACTGATTACTTAATATCAAGTGTTTTGTGTCTGAAATAAGTTTC
This sequence comes from Dryoscopus gambensis, assembly GCA_013389985.1. Lineage (NCBI taxonomy): Eukaryota > Metazoa > Chordata > Aves > Passeriformes > Malaconotidae > Dryoscopus > Dryoscopus gambensis. The sequence goes on from WEIT01007778.1 coordinate 221,345, forward strand.
CTGGTAGTTTGACTTAACAAGTACGGTTTGTACAGCCCACATACTTTTAAAATAATTATTTTCCTCCCACAGCTATTAGTGAAAGCTGTGACATCTTCCCCTTCTTCGCAGTGATATGTCATCTCTGCTTCAGCACCAGATGGTCCAGGAAAATGAGCAGGAGAAATAAGCGTGTCTATTTTCCCCTTCCTTAACATGGCAAGAAAATAAATGTGAAATAAAAAAAGTGTTACCTGTGTTAGGATAAAGCCTCTGGATGTGATGGCTCTCTCTGCCAAGTTCCTTCTTTGCTCTTTCCTCCCTGCCCCCTCCACCAGCGCAGTCACGGCTGGTAACTGGACATTATGGATGGACTGGTCCTTCCCTCAGACCGTCCTCCTGGAGCTTCAGGTGCAGGAAACACCTCAGTCATCTTTTTTGGTCAAAACCTGTCGTACATCATGTATCATACCTGACCCATCTCATTATTAAGGCTCTATGTTGAGATTAGGAGAGCTAACGTTGGTTTCTGACTCTGCTATGGGGACCTCCAATGACCTTAAACGTTGTTCATGCTTCATGTTCCCTCAGGTGTCAAGAGGAGACAGTGACTATTCCTTTTTCTCCTCCGTATTTATGGACAGGTCTTGTCTGTGGCTCCTGAGTCAGGCAATCAGAGTAGGGATTCACTCCCATGTCTAGAAAGGTGAGCCTTGCTGACACCTATGAAGTAAAACTCAGAAATGTGGACTGAGTATAATGGAGAAAAATTATATCTATACACATGTAGAGGCAACCGACACAATAGTTTGGAAGAACGTGACAAGGGAATCATAGTCCCACCCTCAGACTCCCAGGCCACAGTGCCAGGCCATCCATGCCTCAGCTTTGACTGGAAACTGAAGATGGCAGTAAGTGCCAGCAAATATACTCTGGTTACTGAATTAATAAGAGAGGACCTTTCATGGACTCTCAGGGCCTTTCCTTGTCCAGCACTGCTGGACAAGTGATCTCCAGGCTGGTGTCCAAGTTGTCTAGGAGAGATCAAATCTATGGTGTCCCCCCTTGTGATGTTCCCGAGCCAGCATTTACCTTTATTCAGTCTCAGTGTTCAGAGACAAGGGAGAAGGAAATGGGAGTTGAGGATGGCCTTTCCAGCTTTTCTTCAGCCAGATTTCCTCGTACACCAGGGCTGTTACACACACATCTGCCTTACAAGTCTTCACAGAATCATAGACTCACAAAATGGGTGAGGTTGGAAGGGACCACAGTGGGTCATCTGGTCCAACATTCCTGCTCAGTCAGGCTCTTCCTGGAGCACATTGCACAGGACTGCATCCAGATGGTTCTAGAATATCTCCAGTGAGGGCGATTCCACAACCACTCTGGGCAATCTGCTCCGGTGCACAGTCACCTGCACAGTAAAGAAGTTCTTCCTCTTCACTCAGGCTGGAGTAAGAGCAAAGGGAAGATAATTTGGACATTTGCATGAGTTAGCATGTAGACCTTTATCTTCCCTTTTATTTTGCGCTAGAGATGCTAAACCAGCTTGAAATTCAAACTGTCCTACCACTGCTACCTTAAACTGCAATGTCAGGTCAGCAATCTGTGCAGGGGACAGACCTTTTGCACTGCAGGCACGTTCTCCCTGCCCTAGAGGAGGATCCAGTCTGGCAGTCTAATCTGCTTGCATGGGAGGTAACAGCATTCATGAGGGTGTGAGCATGAAATTCAGCTGTGAAATGTCTGTCCCCTCGTTTTATTTTGCTGTCTGCTCATCAAAGTGTTTGTTAATCTTCACATTCCCTTCAACTTCTGCTCCAGTGGGTACATGTTTCAGAGTTTCCTAATACATGTTTCTTGTCCTTTTTCTTGAAAGCCCTGTCATTTATCAGATAATAGAAACAGTATGACTGAGATCTACCACAACCCAATAAGGATATAAAATATTCTGGGTGAGCACCTTATGAAGAAAAAGGTCTTGAACTTCCTTCAGCAATAGCTTGACAAAAGCAGGAATAAAGAGTACCTTTGCAAAAGCATAGATTGGGTCATAAGTATTTTCTGGCCCAAATTACAGCTGTTTATCTCTTTTTATAGGCATCCATCAGAAATGGTTTGAGCAGTCACCCATAGTTTTTATTCTTGGCAAAATGCCATGCTTCCATTTTCTTTTCATTACTGGCTTACAATAAATTGCACTCGTGTCCCAAAAGCAAAAGTCTCTCCAGTCCATTATCATTCCCTAGGGTCATTCTTTCAAATGTAGTTAAACTTGGATCTCTCTTGCCTCTGAGGCATCTCTCTTTTTTAGACCCTTTTCCATCTGGACTGACTAAAGTCCTAAAAGGTTAAATGACTTGGTCAGGGTCGTACAGTGAGTCTGTGGCTGGGCGAGAGAGAGAGACCCTGCACATGACAATAACCAGCCAAGCCCCCGAGCCCCAAGCCCTCAAGCAGTATAAAAGAATTTTATAGGCAAACCAGCTCAGAAAATTGCAGACTCTTAAATAGTTGAGTTTATAATGGAAATACTAAGAGAAACCTGACTGTAGCACTGGAATAGTAGTAATGCATTACTTATTCCATTAATGGCTGTGTTCTTAATAGAAACAGGTTCATTACATGGTAAGAAGCAAAGTTTGCATTAAATAGAAACATCATTTGGTGTTTTATTGATTAAAAGGAGATTAGATTTCCATGATGTTCTTTAGCAAATAGGATGCCTCGGAGGAAATGTATATATTTATATTATAAGCAGGAGGGTTTTATTACAGCATAATGGAAAGAAAATGTATCTCATAATGATAGTTTATATCACACAAGGGATCTGATAACTAAAAGTTTAACTCCTAACCTAGCAGTGAAGTCCAGAAATCCGTATTCATGTATAAGTGCAAAACTAACATTTTCCATTTGGAAAGTCTATTGTTCCATGCTGCAGGTGACATTGAGGTTAGACCCTCTCTTCTCAACCAGAAGATCAAATCAAACCTGTCCCTGTGGACTACAAGGCGAGGGCAAATTATTACACTGAAGTCTCAGCATCAGCAGAAACATAATCATCTCCAATCAGCGAATATATGGCACACCCTTGTTTCACTTCTCCCTGGATCCCTAATGGTATAAACATCAGCAATGCTAATTACCCACCAATGATTTCATTGCTCTCTTTCAGACAACTATGGCTGTGAAGGAGTGCTTGTTCTAAGCTTCAGGACTGTGGGTGATGGGCTGAGATTCAGCTGTGAGAGCCACCTTCCCATTTACCCCACTGTTGCAGAGGAGCTGATCCCTGGTATCCCAAAATCACCACAGAAACTTCTGTTAGACCAGAACCACATCAGCTCAAATTGGAGAACATCCTGATGAAGGCCAGGGTGGGCTAAGGCACCTTGCAGACTGCTCTGACTCAGACCTTGAACCATCCTCTAAATGCTCTGATGCATATTCCCCAAGGATTGCCCTGGGTTCAGGCTGATGGATTTAAAAACTAAATCTTTAAAACACAGTATGGATTCCTGTGCTCATGTAAGTGTGGGGGATGTGTAGGCTGACTTAGAAGCAAACACTTCCGTGGCCCAGAGTGCATTTCCAGTTCAAGCAGAGAAGAAACATGACAGGTGAGCACTTTTTCAGGGGTGGAT
>WEIT01007778.1:225018-338600 GCA_013389985.1 Dryoscopus gambensis
ACTCCCTCAGTGTGTAGCCTCTCTGAGACAATGTCCCTGCAGCAGATGTTGCCATTCATGGATCTATGGCTGGAAAAGAAACCCATCACTTTTCTATCTGCCGTGAGTCGAATCCATCAAGTCAGTCAAGAGTTAATTGAAAGACTACCATTAATTTCAATGGGGCCAGACTTTGCTCCTAAATAATTCTGAGGAGTTCAATTAATGTTAATGGACACCTAATGCCGGTAACTAACAATCTCCCTTTAACAACCTAATTATTTCTTGACAGATGTTGGACTAGTAAATAATCCAGTGGTCTTTGGTGGTAGCTGTTAGACAGCTTTGGAAAAATGCCTCTCAAGGCAAAGCAAAAATGGTTTTCCACCAACCACCCTGCAGATGGTCAGATTTTACAACTTGGCTGTGTTTTGATGACCTTTTCCGTTTTTTTTTCTTACTATGGATGAAACATGTATGACAGGAAGGAAATACTGTAAATGTAGCTTGGTTGGCTTTACTGTTCTGCCAGAGCACAAGATTACATTTCCTAAGTGCTTACTGGCAAGTATGACCTGATCATTTGTAGTGTAACCTTGTGTAAAATAAAATTCCTGTTTCCAAATATCTGTAAAATGGGGTTGAGGAGCCTTGTGCCTGGCTATGAGCTTTACCCAGGGAGCAGCAGCAGCTCTAACCACCCTCTCACTGCGTGCTGCATGTAAGGATGCAGTTGTTCAGAGATACAGCAGGTCAGGGTTTCCAGACGGGTGCTAGAGGTGAGGCCGGAAGAAAGACCATTTTAGAGGTCTCCCAAAACTTTTAGTACTGAACATGACAAGCACCTCTTGCTTTCAAAGAGCCAAACACAAAAAAGACCCTGGCAGAAGAGTAAAAACTGGAGAGACCTGTGGAAATTACTTCATCCACTGCCCTCTAAGGCCCGAGTTCCTGTTGTGCTGTCCTTTTATGCTGCAAACAAGGGTTCCCAAAAGATAGCTGACATTTGTCACACAGGATGTAATCCAGCTGGTCTGTAGGTAATGATGATAGCAATAGAAGCATGGAATAAATCAACGACAGCTTCAGGAAACACTGCCGCACTTCCAGATGAAAAACTACAAAGCTCTGAAGAATTTGTGGAATATCTAAATTTCTGCTGAAAAATCAAAACTCAAAAAATCTCAAAAACTCAAAATCAAAACCATAAGTGAGGATAGGGAAGCATAATTAGAGTTGAAAACTAATGTGATTCCCCTCATTTTAAGTAAAGAGTCATTGAGTTTGCCCCTGTAACTCACCCAAGCTGTGAGATCAGTGCAGCATTCAGCCTCCCTTTGCATCTGCCTGCCTTTCATGAGCAACCTGTGTAAAAACCTCCTTCACTCACAGAAGCCTTTTTCACCAGATTCAGAGGCCAGATCTAGAAAAGACTGTTTCTGTAACCATGTCCACCTCCTGACTGGCAGCCTGCCTGGTGCTGCCTGGCACCAGCTTTGCCTCCTAGGCAAACAACAAAGTTCTCAATACTTATTGTTTTTATAGGAATGAGGCATAACGATGGTATTTATATAGTTCAGCATGTGCCTGATTCAGATTAAACTGTGTGAGGACCATTTTTAAGGATACAGTTTCCTTTTGGATGGTACTGAAAGTCTTCTCAGTGTGTTTAATGGTGCTAGACCTGGACAGGAAAAAGGTAAATTTGATACATCTGTGAGTTCTGTGTGTTCAAGAGCCTGCTGGGGAAATGCCAAGTAATTTCCCAACACAGTCCTACCTGAAGATAAATACTAGGGTGTTTGTTACAGAGCATGCTTGAAGGCACCAATCCCATATTTCAGGGATTTTGCCTGACCTGGGTGTTGGCATGATGGTCAGAGCAGAGACACAGGTGGGCACTGAAGGTGCCACAAATGGCTTCTTTCACAGCCAGTGTAGAGAAAATGGGAGTAATTATCCAACCCTAGAGCTGCGTGGTTTAGGATGAGCTGAACTGCACAACACAAGCGTCTGCTTCTCTGCATGGATACAGAGTCAGGTTGTTCAGCTCCAGTGGACACATTCACAGTGCCAGTGCAGGCACTGGGTCAGCTGAACCTCTCCCACCAGGCTTTGGACACGGATCTCTCAGATGGCTGTTAAGAGGTGACTGGAGCAAACAGGGTTAGCCCAGGCCAAAGATGATGATTTACAATTCGTTGCTCACTTTCTTGAGAGCTGTGATCACATACTGATCTGAGATGATTCCTGGGAGTTAATTCTTTCAGTTGTCGACTTCTGTTCTTCAGTAACTTGGCAATAATGCGTTACTTTTGCTTCCTGTATTTTGAGGCAACATCAAGTGTGCCTGGTCTCAGTGCAAGGCATTAATGGGAGCTGGGACACTGTGTGGATGAAGAATTATGTGCTCTGGTGCTAGAGCCACTGGCATCTCACAGCACATGCCCATGCGTCTGAACTCTCTTACACTCATAATTAGACTGAGAAGTGCCCCAGAGTAGACTGAATGATCTAAAGGGGTTTTTTTGTGTGTTTTGTTTTGTTTTGTTTTGTTTTGTTTTGTTTTGTTTTGTTTTTAATAGATAGGTGTGGATGCTGATCATAGGATTCATATGTGGGGAAGAAGAAAACATGGAGATGTGATCTGTGAAAGTCAGGAGGAGGTGGTGGAAGGCAGGAAGGCCATACCTCTCTTGTTAAACAGGGGAGGCTTTGCCTTTTTGGTGGCAGAGGAGGGACAGAAGGCCTCATGAGGTTTTAGGCATGCTGTTATCTGCTTGTCCAGGCTTATGACCTGGGTAAACCTGCCACTGCTTTATCCAGGCTTTCTTAATANTTCATGGAGCTGAAATAATGGGCCAGTCTACGTCTGTGAAGCTTCACATCTGGCCACTGGCTGATAGTTTGAAAAACATAATTTTATGGTCATGTTTACTGCTCTGTGTGGCTGTAAATGAGGATCAGCCCATTTCTAAAGTAAGAACAACACTTAAGATGATAAGCAGACATTGGAGAAGAGTATGGGGGCAGCTGGAACTTGTCAGTGCTGAAAAAAGCAAGGAGAGATTGTTTGAAGAAGTGAGATTTAAAGACAGATTTGGATGTGTGAAGATAGAGGCCCAGATTCTCAACTGTTCCCAGCTGCTCTTGAAATACAACACAGCAATAAAATTAGGATTTGAAGCTCTGAGTGGCACAGAACTGGCAGATCCGTGGGGGGTTTTGTACCATTCATTTCAGGAATTAAAATTAGGAAATCCTGCTTGTTGGAACTTTTTCTTAGGATCACATGTATAAGTCAGAGAAGCTCTACTTTTGATGAATTTGAGTTGTAGATTGAGTAACCCAAAGTTATTTTTAATCCCCTTTGGTCATCCACTAGAAGTATTTCAATGAATACCAGAAGAATGTGGCCCAGGGAACATCCTCTCAAAGAAGGTTGGAGTCCAGAGCAAAACAAAAACAAGAATGGGAAAATGTAGTGATAGAACCAAGAAGACAAAAATAATTATGGAATAGTGTGTAAAAGGGAAAGATGAGGTCAGAGACATTACAAGAAGAACAAACTGTATTTTCCCCGTCCCCTTGCAGCATCTGCTAGCTACACATTCTCTCTCTCCTTTTCTCACTTTCATTTTCTGCACAACTCAAAGATGAAACTGCTCATGGCTTTATTTTTGGCTTTTCAATATCTGTGTCCGTATGAATTTTGCTCATCTGTATATCTCAAATAAATGAGATATGAAATGTAATTAAGCAAGTAAATTAAATTAGCATGATTTGTCCTGTCCTTGTTCCTTGCCTCAAGTCCATCTCTTACATGTTTTCATGACTTATCATTTCTGTGTGGAAGGAGATTGAAGGCCTAAAAAGAACAATGTGTTGAAATTAGCATGGTGCTGATGGGGTCCTTGATTTAGTCTTGTTGTACTTTAATGACATTAAAAGGTCAAGATCCATCCCCTCACACCTTTTGAGCAGTGACTATTTCCTGGGCTATATTGACTTATGAAGGGAAGCAAATGAGGAAAGATTAAGGTACTCGGTGTATCTACTCATACTGTGCAACAGAAGCTCTCACAGTTCATCCCTGTGCTGTAACCACCAGGTGAATGATCAGGTTGAGTGTGTAAAGTGGAGGAATGCTGACCTGGGTCAAGAGACCCTGTGGGTTTTGAAGTGAGGAAAAAGAGCCTTATGTGAATTTTGCATTTTCATCACACTCTAAGTATCTTGGGTGGAAATTTTCCCTTTCATTTTCCCCCAGTACTCGGAGCTGGTGAGACGATTGCTTTGTATTTTCCTTTCTTTCAGTGTTTGTTTTCTTTGTGGAAATGCATATTGCAAATGTCAAGAGCCTCCTGTTCCCGTATCTATTTCATCTCAACATCATGCACTTCTCTGGGCTGATGGATGATTTGTCTCAGTGTTGTAACACTACAGTGTTATGAAAACATGAACCCATAGACCAGATCTGCCTTCCAGGCTTCTTCTTAAAAGTGACACTTGGCCTCTGGTTCACGGCCCCTTGTGCCCATCCCTAATGGCACTGTCTTCTGTCTTATTATTGGGGTTTATAGTGGGGAAATGATGGTGAAAAGAGGCTCTACAAGCCTAGGACAGCAGGCAGTGGCCACCACCAGGTATTGGAGGGGACAGCTGAAGAGCCCTGTGGCAGGCAGAAGATGACTTTTCTCCTACCACGTTCACACCTCAGTTTCCTTGGTTAGACATTGCTAAGTGCCCTGACAGGTTTGTCTTTCCGTTCTGCTGCACTCAATTCCAAAATCCGTGCCTTAATTAAGTCTATGGCGCATCTGAGTAGTCTGAAGTCTATTTAAGTGGCTTTGCCCTTTTTTGCATCCTTACGAGCTCTCAGCCTTGGTCAAGATGCCATCGTTTCCTTGATGCAACACACCACTGCTGAATTACACACGGTGCCAAGTACCATTCTCCTGCAGAATTTTGAATTAATCCTGTGAGCTATGTGTTAAAAGTTGTACAGTACTTGCCGACCTGCTACTACTAAGAGAATAGTCTTACCTTAACCTAGACTGCCCAAAAGAGGAATGGAGGCACTGTTTCTGGTTCTCCACCCCTTCCTCCTCCCAAAACTGATTTTTTTCTTTTAGACCCCCATTTTTCCTGTTCTTTGGGGGTTGTTTTTCTCATTCCAGATGCTTTGGAAGAGACCACATGAGCACCAAGGTGAGTGGCTGGAACTTGCAGGAGGAGGTGTAACATGCCCTGATCTTTTTCTCCTACTTCTGCCCCAGAGAATTAGGGACATTTATTTCAATGATCTAGCTTGCCTCTGGCTCATGAGATGTTATTTCCCCTTTGGTCCTGCCTGCTCTCAGTGCTCCTGGCCCTGGGGCAGAGAGACACTTGAAGGTGCTGGAGAAGAGGACTGTTTGCTTGGCTCTAGCCCCTCCTGGTAGTGGTAACCCAATGCACTGCTGCCTGTGACAAGCTCATTAACCACTTTGCATATTGGCTCTTACCTCCTCCTGGAGAACTTTCCTCTAGGGCTCTCGCTGTGCATTAGTTGGAGTGCTGCTTTTGCGATGGAAATAATGTGGCTCAGACAGAAACATGAAGTGTCCTCTTGGGGAGTGCTTCAAACAAGACACAAACCCCAGTTGTGGTCGAGGTGTGGTTCTCCTTTTGTCTGACACCAGAGGGAGACAGGAGGAACTGGATAATGGCCACCATGAACACAGCCCAGGCAGTGGAAAGGGATTGGCTTGCGTGACTGGAGAAAGATGCACTTGGTCAAGTTGTTTGTAAGATATGGGCAAAGCCAGAACAGAGAGAAGACTCTTCCCAGTGTTACGAGCACAGTTTTATGGGGGAAACTTGAGCAGAACCATTCAATAACGTATGCAGGCAACCCCTTCCTCTCCTTCATCATCCTGCCGACAGCAATGAAGCCCCAGAGAACTTACCCTGGGATCTCTTGGTTGGTGCTCACGGTCTTTGCCCATGTGGCACATGTGTAACTGTGGTTCAGTGATGACAAAGAATGCAGAGCTCTTCTCTTAGAAACACAGTCAGCAAAACTCCTTCTCAGAGGAAAATAAGACCAAGTGCCATAGTACTGGTTCCCTCAAAACTCTGGGAGGCACTGGTTCAAATCACACCCCCTGCAGGGCTTTCACTGGACACAACAGCAGCAAGAAGAACGAGTTAAGTCCCCTGACAGTGAAATTTTTCCATCTTGCCAGGGACACAGCAGTCCATTCTCTTCTCATCCCAGCTGCCTGTCACAAGGACTGTTCACTGAGGTGGGGCTGTTGTGTTACCCCATATGAGAGGGATCTGCAGGTTGGCTTTCCATCCCAAAGGAGCACAGCAGGACTTTTGAGCTGTGCTGCCACTTCCACAGCAGTTTCTCTCCTTCAACTAAATATAACAGGATTGCCTGGTTTATTGCACATGAAGCAATGAGCAGAGTACAACTTTATGAACACAGAGTCAAAATCTTGTCTAGATCCTTGGATGCTTCCCTGTGAGCAATATCTGGAGGGTATTCATTTACACTGCTACCAGGGAAGCCCCTACAATCCCCTGTCCAAAGACTATGCCTTGCACCAGTCGGTGCTAATGGCTGGGTGGGTCCTGCTCTCTAAGTCAATCCCAGTACAGACCTGAACACGGCCTCAATTCCGCACCATCGCCAAACTGGAACCACTGGATTGAAAATTTATAATAAAATTTATAATGGGATGGGCTGAATGCAGGAGAGACAGGACTCACCACAGAGATCTTTTATAAAAGAACACAATGTGCACAAACCTGGCCCAGGGCGCTTTGACTCCCAGTGGTCTGAGCAGGTTTCATAGTACACGTAATCTGGCCCAGACACTTTACTGGAAAAAGTTGTGTCAGAGCAGCAAACTCCAGCTCGGCTTGCTTTGTGTCGATGTGGATGCCTTTAAACCATGTGCTTTACAGGTCTCTCATCTCTGCATAACTCTGCTCATGGTGTATGGGAGGACTGGGTTCCTCGTGGGCCTTCATTAATTGCAGAAGGCAGCACTGCTAAGGGAGTGGTAGATTTTGGTTTCTGGGGAGAAGCTTTGCCTTGCTTTCACCTTCACACTGCATCAATTTATCCCAATGTTCTCCTGATATCCCCCCCTCCACTCTGCCTCGTTAAAATTGTTGCACAATAATTGTAAATTTTACAGCGCTCAAATTAGATTATTTCCCTTGACACAGAAACAAACAGACTGCTAGGAAATGACCATTTCAGATTACTGGAAGAGTCACACAACGCTGCCGAGCCCAGGCCAATTGCTGTTCGTGGTTGCACATGTGCAATCCCAGGGATATCATTTAGGGCTGTGCACATGAAAAGAGAGCGTGCATTGTGCCCCAACAAGCATAAATAGCCACGGACCCCATCCTGTGTACTGCTGTCATCAAGTCCAGACCGCTGTGCTCATAAACCAAACACAGTAAATTTAATTAAAGGATGATCCCACAATGCTAATCAGATACATGTGCAGATTCCAACCGCGGGATCAGGCCCAGAGCTCTTGAGGGCTGAGCCCCATCCACTGCTGTGGCCCTGTTTAATGATTTGGGGACTGATGAATCACAGGATTGGGCTTTGGGTTGCTTTGCTGATGAACCAAAACGCATGCCAAGACATGCACCCAGAGGTTTTTTCTTCCTTCTCCATGATGTCCCTGTGGCTGGCAGCAGCAACAAGCAGAGCTGCCTCCACCATGCAGGCAGGCAGGTTGCTCAGAGCAGTGCCAGGAACAGGCTGCTTTGATCCAGCACCAGGCTATGCCTGCTGTGAATTTAGTTCAGACCAGCGCTGGATTCACCAGGCCACACAGCAGCGAGGCTCTGTTCAGCTTCCAGCAGCTGCCAACACTTCAAAAAGAATATCACTCTGGCATTAAACCTGCTAGATGCTGTACAGGGACATCATTGTTGTGGCTATGCTGTACCCTGAAGCCTGTAGGCACTTGGGTCTTGGCTCAGAAATTATGAAAATGAGAGCTAGAGGAGAAATTTTATCATTATTGGTAGTTGAGCATCATCTTCACAGGAACTGTGGCAGCAGGAAGGCATAATTTGCTTGTGTGTGGAGACCACAGGATCATTTGCATGGGCTAGAAGGTGTAGGAGAGGCTTGCATGGCTTTTACCTGTGCTGGGTTTGGGCTACAACCTCTGCGCTGAGAGCCTCAGCTGAAGCCCACGCTCTGTCTCCTCTTATCCCCGTGATCTGCTCTTTGGTGGAGGAGGAAAGGAGTTCAGCCTGTTTTATTCAGCACCTTTCCTCCTTTGACAGGAGAATGAAAGGCCCTGCCCTGAGTCTCTGTTGTGCAAACAGGAGCGGGAAACCCCATTTTCCACGAGATGTTCACCGCAATGCTGCCGTCGGCTGCTGCGAGGAGGAATCCAAGCTAATGATAGCAGTTATTCCAACAATGTTAATGATTTGTAGAAAGATGAATTAAGCAAAGAGAGAGAGCTGCACAAGTCTATTATTACCCTGTGCCTAACTCTATTAAAAAGAGCTGAGCTGTTCATCCATTTATGAGCCATTGACAGGGAGGCATATATCTCCATGAAAAAGGTCAGATTGCTCCAAAATGGTCATGGGCACATTTCTTTTCAAGGAGGAGCTCTCTGTGACAGAAAGTCTGTGTTTGGCAGAGGGTTTCCAGATGCAAGGCTGTCTGAAAGACTTCTTCCTGCCTGCTGCGTGCACAAGGACTTACCTTCAGCTTTTCAGGTGCTGATTAAGGGGACAAGAAACAAAATTCTGCCCTGACTACTTGCTTGCACCTTGCACATGGCAAAGGCTACAACCCTCTGGCAGAGGAAGACTCTTCATTTCTAGGGCTGGGGCAGGGGCAGGGGCAGGGGCAGGTCAGCCTTGAGGAAAGTTTAGTGTTTTGTACGGGTGTCATTCCTCTGCCCTACTCCAGTCTAACCCGGGGGGCTTTCCCTGACTATCTGTCTTGGAATATTTTAGGAAGCTGTCATTGTGGTATTGAAGTGCCACTTGTTTAGTGCAGTTGGGATGAGACAGAGCTGAAGTTCTCTATTGATCTGCAGAAGAAAAATAGCCTCAGCAGCAGGGGGGTTTCTATTGCTGGCAGCAGCACAGGCTGCCTGGGAGGAGGTGGGGCTGCTGAGAACCTGGCTCCTCACCCCTGTGGGTGCACACACATCAGAGAGGACCTGGGCAAAGGGCAAGGCAGATTTGAAAGAGGAATTACCAAGCTCTAAGTCTGCTCTTGGTAGCACTGAGAGCAGATTAGCCATCACCACCTCCGTATGGATGCACCAAGGTCTGTAAGTCCTGCCCTGCCATTCTCCCTCAGCCATCAACCCTCTCTGGTGGTGGTAAAGTCTACTGTTGTTCAATTCACAATGGAAGTCAAGTGACAATGGCTTTTACCTACTAGTGAGCTACACAAGACCCAGCTGGAAATGATCACCTACAAATAAACCTCATATCTCCTTCTGTCTAACAACCTGATGTCTGGTGCTGTTCTATTCCTCAGAGCACTTTAACGATGAAGGCAAAACCCAGCCAAGCTGCAGGTTCAGCTGGTTCACGTGTTGGAAGCTGTGAAACTCCTGCAAAGTGTGATGTGCTTCGCAGGGTCTACTCCTGTCTCTCCCTGCCAGCTGCAAAGAGGTTCAGGAGTGGATTTGTGTATGCCTGGAATTTTTGTCATATCTTGGTTTTAGCCTGTTGTGTCACTTCTGTTATGTTGGGCCGTGGTGTACCATCCCTGATGCCATGACATTATTTGCTGACATCTAAGGAAATAAAATGGAAGCACGGTTCCAGCTGTCAGTGCTGCTTAATATTTGCACTGTGGTCATGTCTAGACAGCTGAAGTGAGACAAGGCTCTGCAGCGATGGCAGCAACAGCAAAAACAAGGTAGGAAGTAGACCACTGCCTGATGTGCTTTAAGCTGAACATGAAAGGAAGGCACTGAAGGAGGGAAATATCATGTCCGTGTTTTCCGCAGCAGCCTGGGCCACAGAGACAATATGTCACTGATCAAGAGCACAGAAGCCCTCAGCAGGGGAGTGGGATGGACCCTGCTCTTCCTGATCCCACTTCCACACTTGGTTAGATCTGTCCATCCTTGTCTGCCATTAAAAACAGAGGCTGCACCAAAAAGGAATTCCAACACCACACTTTACCCTCCAAACCTTTAAGAGTAGTCTGCTTCCTAGACAAGGCACACAGTCCTGAATATTTCCTGATATTTCCTCTTATTGATAATGATGTGCAACACAAGATAAGTCCCTACTGAAGATCAAGTGGTTTTTTGTGACATGCAATCCAATTTGCCCACCTCCTGCTGCCAGCTGGAGCCACGCCATTGCAGCTACTTCATGCAAGACAGGAAAGATGCTTGTGAAGCTCCTTTCAAGGGACATTGCTTCCAAACCAAACCCAGCATGTAGGTTATGGAAGGTCATTCCCTGAGACCAGTGATGGGTGAACAGGTTTGCATAAAATAAAAGATAGCCCCAAGTGTCAGGGGATGTTCTGACCTTTTCCTCCAGGCTTGGAAGAATTCTATTCAAAAGTTTGCATGCAAAGTCTGTTGTTAGCCAGTTTTTTGTAGGGTTTTTCCCGATGGGTGGGAAGGGCATATCTCTCCATTGTGTTGGCTCCATCGTGTTCACTTAACAGGCTTGAAAAAGTTAAAACCCAGCACAGCCGTGGGGAAGAGCCTAGGTTATATCCTCTAACTCCAGATCTTATCGTGGCTTTTCCGCCCTCATCAACTACCGCAATTCAGATGAATGTCTTTTTTGCTAATTCAAACCAAATGACCCTAGAAGACATTCAACTGGCATCCTAAATAACACGTCGTCTGACCATTATTCAGCCAGAGTGTGGCTGTAGCTCTCCAAAATCGATGTCCCTCTGCCCCAGTGCTGCTAAAGGACTCAACTCTACCTCCACACATTTCTGAGTCTCCTTACTAAAATCACTGTGATAGATCTGGAGACAACAGTGAAGGTTATGTTAACAAAGATAAAAGGGTTTAAGCAGAGCTGTTTGGTGCTTTTGGTATCCAGCCCTATTTCCCCTAGTTTTGTGAGCAGAGGTTCACAAAACAGTTAAACAAAACAAAGCCAGAGGTTAAGCAAAGCAACAGGTTCCCAGTTTGAGGAAAGAGTTTGCTGTGGCCTGAAAAGTCCTTTGTAAAAAAAAAAAACCTAGAACTGAAAACTTCTTGGACAAGTCGAAGTCCTTAAGGAAGAAAATGAGGACTGCAAGCAATATAGTGGATACTAGGGCTGCTATTTTCTTTCAGAACAGATTATAGATAAGAACCAACAGGTACCAAGCAAAATTGATTTCTGTGGCAATTAAACCTACTCACCTTTGAGGAGTTTGTTACAACCTCAGAAAAGAGGAGATAAATGCTTGGAAAAGCTGCAGAAGATGTAACAGAGCATTGTGCACCACAGCCAAGCAATTTGGTCGTCTCCTTTGAGTTTCCTAGGATGAGGAGATGATGTAGCTGAATGTGTGGCAGAGCTGGAGGGGCTAATTGAATGTTGTTTGATTAGTAACCTCCTGAGGGATCTGCTGTAAGACAGATGGAATTTCATCATTACAAGTGCCATAAACCATCACTGATTGCTGGTGGAGAAGATCTTCACCTGGCCCAGAAGAGCGCTGTCGGCAGCAGCAATGGAGGAAACTGAAAGGCTGAAAAGATGAGTATTTATAAATACCCGAATCATCTGAGCTGACCAACCATGAAATGGAAAAACTCAACGAAAGAGCATCTTGTTTTGTGGCAAAATTTGCATATGAGCTAGCCCAGAGTCATTTATGCCTCAAGATGGGATGTGCAGACAAAAAAAGCAATGGCAGCTTTCAAGAACAACCACTGAAATCCACTATTTCATCCAGGGGTAAGGGAAGGCAGCAGGGGGAGGGTTTTATTTTGAGGAGGTGGAAGATGCAAGAATATCTGCTTTCTAAAAGGTAATGATGGACTTTATGGCGTAAATGTAGGGTTGAACTGCCTGTCAGTTTCCACAGAAGCACATCCAACACCCATCAATGAATTTATACCCCAAAGGGCAGAAGAGGACTGAACCCACTGCTGGGTGCCACACTGATATGTGGGCTTGCTTTGGAGCACTCCTTCTGGTGACAGACTCGTGGTTTGTCTCTCTAAAACACAAATGCAGAGATAAAATATGGATTCGTCCTAAATACCTAAGCCAAAACCCAAAACCTGTCAGATAGATATTGTTTGCAAGAATTAAAAGGGAAATGCCAAATAGACCCTGCAGATACACTGTTTCTCTGTGAAAATACATGCAGGTGCATATAAAGGGTTAGGACATCTAGAAGGGAGAATAATGGGGATTTATGGAGAGGACGGGCTCATGCCGAAATAGCTGCTGTTAGGGTTAGCTCCCCATGCCCTTGGAGGGAGGATTGAGGAGGGGTGGTGAAGGAGGGCATCATTCACAGCTGTTCTTATCTGCCTGGATTGCAGTTTGAGTCCCTGTGTTTGAGTCAGGGAAAAAAAAGGTTCCTCTGCAGCAACTGAGCACGAAACCACACGGAATCAAGCTTCTGGAGGAAACAAGCATCCCGTCGTTCGGACACAGGCTGGCAGGGCAGGGCAAGGGGACGGAAAGCTTAGTGGAGTGGGTGCACAGCAGCAATCTCTGCAGACAGGGATAGATGAACACAGTGAGGATCTGATTACCAGGAGAACAAAATAGGCAATGAGAAGCCTCAGAGAGCATCAAAAAGCAAAAGAAACTTCACTGAAAGGGAGCCCGTGTTTTACAGCAAGAATAGGTGGTGGCCTCAAGTGCAAGAGAAGTTATTTCAGTAACTGGGGGCAGCATGACTTCATAACCAAGTGTCTGTTCTCTTGTAAAACCAGAAGTGTTGTAAGATCCAAAGTGTAGTACGTGGAGTACCTGGTGGGCAGGCAGAGGATTTACCTTATGGCTGTTCACCTGTGGCCTTTAAATAGGCCAGCCTCCTCAGAGTCAACTCATGAAACATAGTTTAAGAAATGATTATGATAGTTGCTCTCAAATATTTAAATTCCTTTAGAGTCATCACATGAAAACCTGAGGTGACTTGGTAGCAGTGGAAAAAGTCAGAGAGGATCATGAGAAATCTAAAAAGCCTTGAGGTCATTGCAAGTGCTTTCCATTTGGACCTTCTTAAAGATCATCAGTGCCACATCCTGTGACATTTTGGTACATAATGTGAAGGCTACTGGAGAGTGGACAGATGGCTTCATCTTCAGGTCAGTGACTAGGGCAGAAAAGACTAAATTAGCTGATAAAAGAAAGCTAAGTTGTTGTGCTGGGAATAAAATATCTTCATCACTGTCTAGATGGGAAGTACTTTATTTTTCTGGCAGATCATAGCCAACTGAAAGAATTCTTCCATGGAAAAAAGGCAGGCCGGCCAAGTGTACCTAAAAAAAGAAAATAGTCTGTAAGGTGAAGGCTAATGTAGACATCCTCCCTCTACCAACCACTGGTACTGCAGAGATGGAGTCACTCAAAAAAGAGAGGACATCTCCTACCCCAGCCCAGGGAAGGGGTAGCTTGGACACATCACATGCTCTATGCACAGTGCACACTGTTTTACAAGCAGAGACCAAGAATTGTATCAAATGCATTGAGTATTTTTTTACTAAAAATATTTTCAAAGCTGATGAGGACCTGAGGGGTCCACCAGTGTGGTTTCTTGCAAGAAACCCTCTCCTCCTGCCCCTCCCCAGCATCACTGGGATGCTCAACATGTAGGATTGATCTCTTGTGATTTAAAAATTTTTGCTGTGGGACATGCACACCCACAGAACAAGAATGTTCATGCTGACCTCAGTGGTCTCCACTGCTACTTCAGAGAGAGTAAACCAGTTGCAGCTATACAGAAACAACCCCTAGGGATTGTGGAGGTTGAAAAGTAATGATTGTGGACATACTGAAGACTTTCTGAGCAAGGCCACGTTGGGCGGGGCTTGGAGCTACCTTCTAGTGGAAGGTGACCCTGCCCATGGCAGGGGGTTGAAATGAGGTGATCTTTAAAGTCCCTTCCAACCCAAACCATTTGATGATTCTGATTCCAAGTGGTGTCTGAGGCTTAAGATCACATCAAAACAGCGTGCCTACCAGGTAATGTTTAAATATTGGAGCTTTGGCCCTTCCTGCATGAAGAAGCTGAGGCCATGAGATATGTGTGCACCACTTGGGCCCAGGGTGAAGGAACCTTCTCAATTCCTTGGCTGTTAAAGCGGGACACCTCTGCCACGTGGAGGAGAGGAGATGGGTGCTATGGGGAACAGGTATGAAATAAATTACATGAAAGAGCCTCTGATTTTTAATGCAGTGCATATGAACTCTAGTTAATCATCTTGGCTGTTAATGCGATGGAGGGGTAGATGTCACAGAAGCATTAATATCTTAACCAGGGCATTATGGAATGCAATGCCCTCATTGTCTCTTTTCTGCAGCTCTGTGATAAACAAGGCAGCAGGTTCCCACCTGCAGTGCTGTGAGCAGTGTTTGGTTTTCTTCTACCAAACAGTCTCTTTGCTCAAGGAATCATTTTTTCCCCCCACCTTCACTGAAGCCCTAAGGAGCCTGATCATTTTTGAGTAAACTTGTTCCTTGGTTATATGAAGTTATTTCCTTTTACCCCCTTTTCTTTGTTTCAAGGAGAGCATATGAGAAAAGCTGGGCTAGTCTGGGAGACTTTTATCTGCTCCCTGGAGGCACATCAGTCGGTGCAGCAGCCCCGGGGAAATGTTTGTGATTGCGTGGGTGCCAGATACATGCCTTAACCCGATCGGCCCAGGCCTGGAGCCTACAAGTGCTCTTAGAGAAGGATACAAGGACCCGTGAAGGGAAAAGCTGAGCTAATCTGCTGGTGGAGGTGGGGAGCGAAGTGTAGTCTCTTCTTCCCTCCATTCCCATGTCCACATCAACTCCTACCACAGAGCAGAGAGGTCAGGAAGGCCATGCAGTGGAAGAGCCCAAAAGCAAACCCAGATCGAACTAGTTTGTGTCTGCAGCAAAGAGATAAATAAATCCCCATCCCAGTCGGCTGCTCAGCCGTGAGCGTGCAGCGAGGTGTGTGCCGTGCGTGGGACCGCAGCCTCCTTGCCAGCACCTCTCAAAACTGAGCACAAAAGAGCACAGTTTGTCTTAGCAGCTGCTTTTTGGAGTTGTCTCTGGCTGTCATTTTTGGGAAGGGATGGGGGCAGGGAAATTGGGTTGGGTGGCAGATGGTGTTAAACAGGAAAGGAGGCAGTGTTTGTTTGCAAACATGGCGAGGTGTCGTTCCATTATTGCCCGGCGCTCTCGACAAAATCAGTGTGGGAGCTCCCTGCCAGCTACCGCAGCCCCGCGACGCTGCGCGGCAGATGAATCGACGCCAACCCGGGAGCAGGTCCCTGCCCCAAAAGTCCCCGCTGCGAGTGCGACGAGCAGGGGCAAACGCGGCAGGGATTCGCTGCCAGGCACGAACGAGGACGGCGGTGCCCCGCATTTCAAGGCTAGCACGGGGCACCGACAGCGTACCTTCAGCCAGCCTGCATCTCTAGCTGTTTGTTTCTCCCCCTCACCGTCCTCGGAGATGGAGTGATATCTGCAGGGAGAGGGAAGTGCCGCCCGCCGACGTTCTGGGAGGCGGCGAGCTCCTCTCGCCGTGCCCACGCGGCGGGATTCAGGCGTTTGGGACCCGCGCTCAGCCACGCTGCTGCTTTCACTCCGTTCCTGTGGCAGGAGCAGGGCTGGGGGAGGGTGTCACAGCCCTCCGGTGGTGGCACGGAAAGGGGCAGGCTCATGTCTGCAGCCATGGCAGGTCCCTCCCAGGAGAGAGCCCAGCTGTAGATGCTGATACCTCCTTCTCTTCCAGGAGAGAGCCCAGCTGTAGGTGCTGATAGAGACCCCTCCTGCGTGGGGAGCATCCTGCACCCTCAGCACCTCTCTGGGCATGCAGCGGTGAAGCCTCCGCACCCTTCGCACATCGGGTGTAGCTGCTGACGGCTCCTGCGGAGCAAGCCGAGAGTCGCAGGAGTTTGGCATGTTTAGGAAAGTCAGCTTTGCCATGATCACAAGGTTACTGCTGGTGGGGTTGGGAGTGGAGTCAGGGATTTTAGCCGTCCCTGTAAGGCCCCGGGTCAAAGTCAGCCGGGCAGGGTTTTGAGTGACTGTCCCGGGTGCCAGGTGTGGGCAGCACGAGGGACCGGGCAGTGCCCTGCTGAGCCTGCTGTAGTGGACATCTCCCTGCCTGCAGACCCATGGCAGGGTGAGTGCCAGGGAGTCAGTACCCTGCTAATCCTGGGGCTGCAGCCAAGGCTGCCTCCGAGGACACTGAGGGGGTTAAGGACTGTGGAAGAGATGGCTGCTTTTATGAGAATTCCCCTAAGCCACCACAGACTCTGCTTTTTCTTTCATTTTTTCTGAAAACATGGTGTTTTAGGACACTGCTGCTTGTGCATCTCCTTTCCTCTCCTGCTGGGAGAGCCAGGATTGATGACTGAGAAATTGCTAAAAACATCACGCTCAGCACTGCCACGATCAGGAGTCTGGCTTAAAAATCATAAGATTTCCACCAAACAGAAATCAATTCTTCTCCCTTGTCCTCTGGTGTTTTTGATGTGGAGGTCATGCTTCAGTCTTCAGCTCTGAGGAATGCATGGTTTTATTTGGTTTGGTTTTTTTTTAATGGAAAATAGGAGTTCCCATCTTGTTTCTGGGAGGGTTTGAGCACAGTACCAGGTTATGTGCCTGTCCCATGAAAAACGGGAGTGCTGCCCACATTCAAGTGTAGGAAACACCAGGAAGGACAAATGCAAACACCCAATTCTGCACCATTAGCTTCTATATGAATATTAATAGCCAAGGCACCACTGCAGTGAGTCAAGATCTGGGGAGGCAGGTTGTCTCCAGATCCTGTGACCACTTGCCAGCAGGAAAAATGAGTGAACTTCCACTGGCTGTTTTTCAGGGCTGGATATTGTACTTTAACGAACAATCAGAAGGCAACTAGCTGGAAAATAACTGGACCTTTAACAGCCTTGGTGCTTAATTTACCATGTACTTTTTCTTACATTCTCCCTCTCATTGCTGATATTATATCAGCATGACTGCCTCCCTGACATCGGTTTTATTCAGATACTGCTGTTTCATCTCCCCTCTGCTCCTCACTCTGCTTCCCTGGGCCATTTCACCAGGTCTGCCTCACCTGTCAGAGCAACCCATCACTGTCTCCTAAACCACAGCCCGTTGGGAAAGGCTGCACCCTGGAAACCTCCATCTCCATGGTCCAAACACCAGCTCCTCCATCGGATTCGGGGCTGGTTTCAGGGGTGCTGAGCCCACCCTCTCGGTGGAGGGGGCCGTATGTGGCGGCTCTTTGGATGGAGTCATTTAAATCCGGGATTTATGTGTTCTCCATGCTTTAATTGCATCAAGGAATCTCTCACTCTGGCACTGTGTAATCTCTCAACATTTCATCATGCTCTGCCCGCGCGGTGTCAGAAGATGAATGGCCCCTTCAGATGGGCAGTGCTTCACATCCAGATACGCTGACTTACAATGCTGATAGACTGGGGCAAGAGATGAAGGATAGCAGCAGGGACGGGTAACTTGTTGTGCCTACCAAACCTCGTGGATTCAAAAATAAAATGCACTCTCTGTTTATCTGTAAACTATGGCATTTTCACTCGCCTGGCTTTTTCCTTGCATCTTCCAGCAGATCTCCTCCCTATTTGCTAGCCTCTAAGTGATCTGCAAAGCATATCTTTGCCCTCAGGGTTTGCAGGGTGGTGCTCCAGAGCCAGCCTTGGTAGAACAGGCTATTGAGAGAACCTGAAAGCTCTCCTTAGAATATGTATGTGAGTATTGTTACTATTTGGCACTGAATCTGTCACCTGAAATGACTGAGATTTTCTTAATGGTGCACGCACATTTGGCTGGCTCCTTTTCTCTGCTCTCCTTAAAATACTTTTGTTATTAAATACCGTGGAGGAGAAGTCCTAAATTTAATTTTTTGGCGTGGTAACAAATAGGAAGAGACCGCACCATACCATCAGACAGAGTGGGAGGAAAGAGGTGACTTTGTCTTCATCAGAGGAACTAACATTAAATAATTTGCCCAAGGTCATACAGAAAATCTGTATCATGAGATCAGGGAACTAAAACCAGGTCTTTTTTCAGAATTTTGATCATAGGACAAGTTTTATCGTCCCAATCTGCTATATTTCACACTGAAATATATTACTTACCTCTAGAACGGGCAAAACTTGCTTACAAAGGATACTTGCAATGTGTTCCCATCCAGTCAGAAGATCCACTGTGGATAAGTTCAAATGTTCTGTAATTTCTGTATTTGCACTGAAGTGTTTGGAATAGATGAAGGAGTTAATCTGTATTGAGATGTGATGCAGCACATGCAAGAACAGTCATATCAGACAAGTTTATGTAAATAAATAGATAAATAGAAGCACGAGTCAGAAGTTGGCTGATCTAAAATCTCAATGCTTATAAATCAACAAATGTGAAGGTTCATCCAAGGAAGGAGTAGAAGGGAATGTGTCTCACTGAAACTGAAATGTTCTGTTTATTACAACCACCCAGATGATAGCTAGTAAATCTTATTTGCTTGCCTAATAAACATTAAGTTACTTGTGCAGAAGAGGAACAGCTCTGGCAGAATTTGAGGCTTAGCTCAGAGCAACCCCCACTCTGGCTGGAACTGGTTAAAGAATTCTCCTGCACAACTACTCCTTGGTGATTGAATCTCTCCATAGTTTTCAGTCTGGAGGCTTTCTGTCAGGCTCGTATGAAAATTCTTGGAATTCTGGAAACATTTCTGAGGGAGGAAAATCAATTTTGGCCCACATCTATTTGTCAAGTGCTAGGTCAGGGAAGAGCACAGCGATGGAGTTGAAAGGGAGGGGTGATCCTTTCATTTCAGTTGCAGTCTTACAAAGCACTTACAGCACGAAAAAGTGATGTGATTACACATATTTGACCAGTCATACACTCGAAAGTCAGGAAGGGAGGCCTCTCTGCCATAACCCAGGTGTGGTCCAGGGGAGGATGTGTGCATTCAGCTTTCAAAGATGCAAAGGACTCTGTCCTCTAACCCACCAGCTGCAGTTATGTTCCCAGTATTCATTTCCTGGGTTGAAGTTTCCTGGCCCTATCCTTCTGCCTCTACATGAACTGCCTTGGAAATGTGGGCCAAATATAACTTAAATTATATCTTTCTCTTCTTCCGGGAACATACGAAGAATGATATGAAAATCTGGATTTTTTTTTTAGCACAGAAATCACAGTTGTAAATGTTGTCCTGTGTTTGAATAGACCACCATATAACTGCCTTTAAAAGGGGGGTGGGGCTTTGAAATGGATACAACAGTAAATTTGCTTGTTTATCATCGCAGAGAGTAACATGATGAGATGCTGTCTACTTTAATTTCCACTAATTTGGCAAGTTACCGCAGTAACTCTAGGTCCAGATTTTTGGAAGATCTTGGAGGCTCTTAAGCGTATCCGAAAATCTGGCTCTTATTTTAGGTGTCTAAATGGGAATCAAACACTTGTAAAACAATCTAGCCCAGTTGTGGGTGCTGAGCACTTAGAAATACGGCCTTCAGTTGTCGAGAAAATCTGGCTGCTAACATATTTTAGGACCGAGAAAAACATGGCTGGAACATCAGGCCAAAGGAAACAATTTGTCTTGTAATGACAGGGTTGAGAGGTAGATGATATTCTTTTAAATACCTACAGTACCTAGGTCTGGATGATCTCTGCTTCCAACTAGATGAGGATATAAAGACACTGGTAATGAGATTCATTACAGCAGCTTTCTAATCTCTTTCGCTACAAAATACATTACATTTGGAATTTAACTGTGTGTGCAGCACACCAGGTGGCCAAGCTGCTTTTACTGGGAGAAAATAAAGAAGCTGAAATGCACTGCTATGTAGTGCTCTTAATGCCTAATAATGTCATAGAGGAAGAAGTATGCTCCTGCTCTCTGTTGCTGATGACTGCCGAGCGAAGCACGTGTTATACAGAGTCACATATGCTGGAGAATAACGCTGCTGTGGGAGCCCTTAGCTCACTGGTATGTGACACTGCAATGTGATTAGGAAAGAAATTACATACTGGCAAAGAGCTTTCCCCCATTTTGAGAGTGAGAGAGAAGAATCACCCCCTCGGAAATGTTATATCTGAGTAAATTTACTTTT
The DNA here is from genome assembly GCA_013389985.1 of Dryoscopus gambensis. Lineage (NCBI taxonomy): Eukaryota > Metazoa > Chordata > Aves > Passeriformes > Malaconotidae > Dryoscopus > Dryoscopus gambensis. The sequence goes on from WEIT01007778.1 coordinate 245,274, forward strand.
CCATGGGTTGATATTCTTCTAAGGAAGAAGGATGTTCCAGCCACTGCTCAGCAGAAAGGACATTTTTTTTACTTTATTGGCCCAAGGTGGTCATGGGGCTGTGGAACAAATTTCACCTAGGGTGAAGCGCAGAGCATTTCTCCAGTTTCAGGGGAGATTTAGTCCGAGGTTTGTGTTGTGCTGAATTTGAATATGCAAACTTAAAAATAGGGCTTCTAGTTCACATCCCAGTCTCTGAGGTGTTCTTGCTAACGGTGGAGGTGTGTTGACATGGCAACTCCCTAAATCTAGCCCTGAATGCTGTAAGCTTAGCTCCTGGCCTACCAGGACTCAGAACTCTTCTGATTGAAAGACTTAAGTCAAGGCTTTCTTTCTGCTGAGGATGAGGTTTTATCATGTAGGTGAAGTTGACCTATGGGGTTTTTTCTCCTAATCACATAAAAACCCTCAGAAATTTTGCATTTTAATTTAATAAGAGCAGAGCTGGGCTGCTCACCTGTAGTATGTAGTCATGATAAAACTACGGCAAACTCTATTTCCCCCTTTTACTTCCTGAGCCTCTCATGATGCAGAATTCCTTTACCTTTCTCTCTCCCCCCATCCTTTTTGGTTTTGATTGGAAGCTGTGTACAGGCTGTGAGGCACAGTGCAAGAATTAAATGCTATTCCCAGCTGTTTGCCATGGCTCAGATTCACTCTTTGCCGTGGGCTGGGATCCAGTTGCAGGACAGAGGCTTTACAGTTTTGTTTATTGGATTTTCTACACAAAGGGTTGTGCTCCACATTGACTGGGAGCAGGTGGCTTGTAGAAAGGAAAAAAAACCCCATGCCATGTTTTTGTAATTTTTTTGACTGTCTGCAGATTCTTGTGACATACTGATTGCAGCTGGATGTGCAAAAAGGCAGGGCTAGAGGTATCCATGAGATTGCCATCCCATCACTCACACAAAACCACTGATGCTCCAGGACTTGTTTTTTCCAGAGCTCAATGTTGCTCGTGCCATGGCCCATGGGCAAGCTTGGCCAGCTCATTTCCCTTTCCCTTCTCCAGTAAGTTCTTATTCCTTGAGAAAGCTGTGGACCGTGTGGGTGACCCTGGAAGTCTACCATGTGAGATCCCAAAAATGCTGGAGAACCACCCAAGAGTGACCAAAATGCACCCAACCCTCACCGTGCAGTACCTACGTACACTCGTGTGTCCGGCTGTGCAGCAGCTCTGCTCCCGCCTCTCGCCACGTACAGGACGCCTGCCTGTCACTGCAAGGAGGAATCTGTCACTTTGGTGACAGCTGTGTTGGATATTTCCTCAGTCTGTCTTCACTGCTGTCATGGACGTTGCTTAGAATGGATTGAGGGATGAAGCCACTGAAATATGTAGGTAAATTGGTTCACTTGAAAGAAATAGAAGGAAACTGAATAGATCACTGAAGTCCAACTTTTGAGGTTGGCCCCAAATGGACCTGAGCAGTGCCTATGCTCCCTTCCTGATCTTCTATTTCCTCCATCATATGAGCAGACATGAGCCCTTTTGCAGGCAAAAGTCAGGTGTCTCCCCATCCTTGCTGGATCGTAGCAGTCGTATAAAGGTATGTGCAAGAAATTCCCCTTATGGGACTGAGGGATACCTGCATGTGGTCCATGTGAAATCCCACATCCCTGGGGCTCCAAAGGAGGAAAGAACAGCAGCAAAAAATAGACTAGTTTGAGTGGCAATCCATGGAATGTCTTCACCATATATTTTAGAGGTGAAATTCAGGGGGGATATGGAGGCGGTCTCAAAAAACAACCATATAAAAGACTTGGGAGCCATTGCTGTCGGCACGTAACAGCAGTGGGTTTGGATTTGGGTTGCTCTGAGTAACTTGGTCTAGTGGAAGGTGTCCCTGACCATGGCAGGGAATTGAAACTGAGTGATCTTTAAGGTCTCTTCCAACCCAAACCATTCTACAATTCTGTGACTCTTGGTTATGCAGTTAAAGGGTGGGATGAGGTGCATGGTCCCAGCAGCATGAAGAGGAAATGAAGAGCCAGGATCCTTTTGTTCATAGCTGTGGTGATCAGTGTGTGAGCAATCCTGATGTCAGCATAGGTTTGTATAAACCAGTTGAGCTAATTAAGTGTGAGTAGGTGCAGATTTGGGAAAGATCAGCATCTATTAGTGGCAAAGTCACAAACAGGAAAAGAACCTGACTTTCTGAGACTGCTCACAGCCAGCAGGTTGCCTGGCTCTGGGCATGACTGAAGAACTTCCGTGGAAATTTAGGAACTAAGGATAAAAATTACTTCACTTTAATATACAATGAGGTTAACAGGAGCCCGCCGGAACCCTTTAAATTGGCAAGTAGCCCCATGGAGCCTGGGACATGTTAAATTATTGTCCTGGTAACTCAAAGCACAGCTAGGCTGGAAGTGTTCATCTGTATCTTGTGAATTCCTTAAATAACAAACACTGTACAAAGCTCGATAAACAACCAAATCAAATCTCGATGGAGAGGCACTAGGAAAGCAGCTCGACAGAAGCATCTCCAGAGCAGTACTGTGTAAAGAGGAGAAAATCACACAGAGGTGCAGGCTGGAGCTGATGCCTGCTCTGGAAGGATTTACTGGCAACGTGGGGTGAAGTGTTTTGGGCAGGGCAGGTGCTTTTTATTCTGCGTTTTGAAGCATGAATTAGAAAACTTTTCCAAGGTCCGAATCAGTCTTTCAGACTTGTTCGATGGACCAGAAATGAACGTCAGCCCCTATTAACGCCAAAAAACACTGTGTTCATGAGCTGTATGAAATGGAATTGTGGCTTGTGGAAAGGCCACAAGTACTCCATTCCCATGCCTGAAGTACGTAGGATTCAGTGCAACAAATCTCTTTCCTAAGCCTTCCTTCCTGTCTATTGCTTCTCTTTGCTGGGGAAATTTCAGTGTCTCTAGATCCCCATAAACTCAAAGTATGTCCTCCCTGAAGCACCATCATATCTCCCTGATGACAGAAGTAGGTTCCTAAACTCCTGGCATGAATCTACGGGGTGACTGTGCCAGTCAGCTTGGTCCCAGCTGAGCGGCAGGGATTAGAAGCTGTGGTAGGATGAGACCGAGGAGAGGCAGCTTGGAGGTACCCATGGGAAGCAGCTGAGCATCCCTCTCTGCTGGTGAATCCCAGTCCAGGCCTGGTAAGGTTTATATGAGCAGTATGTGGCTTGGGGAGGAGGAGGGCTGTGGTGTTACACAGTTGGGTGTATGGGGTTTTGGGGAGATGTGAGCAATGCAGACTGTGGTGGGCTCTATGGGATCACATGTAGGAGGGCACCGTGCCATGCACAGGGCTGAGGGACGTGGGGAGCAAACAGGGGAGCGCTGAGGGGTTGTGTGAATGGGTCAGGGTTCTCTCACAGACACGGAGGGTGCTGATGTATCCTGGATAAATATTGCTGTGACATTACTGTCCTTGAAAAGCAAAAAAAATTGGTATCTCTTCTTTGGCCAAAATGGAGACCTCTGAGCCTTGTGGACATAACACCCTTGCCATGTTTACGTGTGAGCTGCTGGCTTTCCTCCAGCCTAGCTGCACTTTTGCCTAAGCCCACATGCCAGGCCCCTTATCATGCAACACTTTGCTGCTTGCACCTTGCTGATGGGTTGTCAAGACAGTGCACGGGGATGTCACCGCGCAGTTTGTCACCGTGTCATCTGAGTGGAAGAAGGCGGTGGTGACATGCAGGTCTTCTTCACTGCCTGCCTCTTCCCTGCTCTGCTCTGCTCGTGGCAGCACCACCACAACTCCTTCGAGCTCTTTATCACCCCTTGCAGAAGGTGGATGTGACTGGGGGCATCACCCAGGTGCTCCAGGTCTCTCCCATGGGTTGGAGGATAGAGTTCAGCTTTTTCCTACCAAGGCCCTGTGATTCCCAGCCCAGGGCAGTGACACTGGAGGGTTCCTGTCCCTGATGTGGGTGCTAGAGGGCAGACAGCCCACCCAAACCCACTGTGGATGTAGGCACTGATTTCTTGAGGGGAAAAAAGAGGAGAAAAATCTTCTCTCACAACCTCATTCTCTGCCACCATGTCCAAGTGCAAAAACCAGCTAAAAGAAGGAAATACAACTGCTGCCCTCATGGCAGGTCAGTATTTGGGCTTTGTAAGGTTATTTTTTTTAGGATGAGGTAGCAGAGAGGTGGGCCAGGTACCAAACGGATATGATTTCATCTATTCACCAAAGAATGTTACAAAACCCTGTTTCTCTAAATGCAGTGGGGGCAATGAACAGGCATCCCCATTGACTTAAAGAGCTCGAAGTGCAAGCAGCTTGTCTTTTGGTCTCTTCTTAGGACCGTGTTCTTGTAAGACTTCATTTCACCAGCATAAATCCTTGTCTAAGCATGGCCAGAACCAGGGAATTCTTCCTTTAAGAGTCTTCAGATGCAGGCAGCCTGAGGTGAGATGAGCCTGTGGACAGCTCTACACAATGTTTATGGATCAACACTACTTGACCAAAGCTTGGCAGACTTCTTGGCTATGATTTGGTCAAACTTGATGTTACATCCAAATCCTGTGCGCAAGGAGGACATTGATGATGAGCTCTGGAAGGTGGAGCAGCCGTGAGCTCATCGCTGTAGGTATTTACAGGAGGAGGAGCAGCACTCATCAAATCAGTCAGATTGCTGGTGGGTCTGGTTGTAAACAAGCTATTGCTGAATTACCACCAAGTTTTAGAGGACAATAATGTGAGTGAAACACCAGTTTATGGTTGTGAGGGCTTTCAGTGGAGTGACCTCTACCCCTGGTCTCCAGGAAATGAGGCAGAGGAAGCTGGATGGGGGCTGGATCACCCAGGTTTCAGTTATGTTCCTTGAACATAGAGCACACACCAAAATATTACACTTAAAAGGTGAAAGGGAATACTTACTGTGATTTAAAACACTCTCTTGCCTGCCCCCTAAGTATTTTTAAAACTGAAGGATAATGTCAGACCTTTGTCTTGCGTGAAGAATGAGTTCATTTCCTATTGAAGTATGACTAGCAGAGCCAACCTGGAAGGTATGAGCTATTGGTGCAGCAGTGGATAATTTGTACGCTCTGCTGCACGCAGTTTGTCCTCCAAAAATGTTGGCTGAGTCTTTAGCTACTTCCCAAGTCTTGGTCCTGGGAAAATCACTGGGATCTCTCCTCCTGGATTCAAGTGGGTGAAGATTCAGGCTGAGGAACTCTTTTGCCTAGGTCTAGATCTGCAGAGGGTGTTTGTCCCATGGAAGTGAAAGAAGCGTGGTCACTTGCAAGGAAGCCTCCTGGTGCTGCACCTTTCTTTGGAGCTGATGTTCGTACAGAGGGGAGCAAATTCCTGTGAGAAACAGGGTGGAGGATTTACATCCATTTTTCTTCAGGTGTGATTCAGCTGGCCTAGTTTATGCATCCAAAAGACAGTTCTAGTTGCAAGCTCAGAGAGAGTTTGAGTTTGAAACAGTTCAGGGCATCCTTTCAAGCCAAGTGAAGAGGTAAAGAGAATCCAGCTCCTCCAAGTGGTGCCCACAGAGTCCTTGCGTTGTTTGAACTTGTTTCACCACCACAAAGAGAAAGCTCCGGCCCAAATGTTTAATTTACAGAAGCCCAAGGAATTTGTGATCAGACCCTAATCATCCAAATCAGGTCTGCTCTCCTTTTGTCCTAATGGTACATATCTGAGGACCAAGCTGTGTGCTGCTGCAAGAATACTGTCAGCAGGATTTCCTAATCTCCTTGTTTCCTAGCTCCAGGGGGAGACAATGATCTGCTTGGGTGATGAGTCAAGGTTTCTGATGCCACCTCCTGTGTTGGCATGGATTCTGTCAAGTGCAGGTTTAGATCAGCTTGATAGAAGGGTGACTGGGACCTGTTGGACCTTGCTTAAACAGAATTGAATGACCCTGGGGTAAATCAGCGCCTAGAAGCTTCTTCACTTTTTTTTTTTTTACCTAATTCTGGCCATTTGGAAATCTTGACTCATTGCATTACTGCAGGTAGAGCCTGTCTCTTTACACAGTGCAGCTCAGCTGGTCCTTCTCAGAGCTCTCAGCATCTCTTGTGGGCACTGGTTGCTGGACCAATGCACTGATGTGAAATTTTGGTCTCTGTCGGACTTTGTAAATGTGTCTTTCCCAAGTTTCCCCCGAAAATTGGACAGATCCCTGCATTCAATTTGCCTGGACCTAAGAAGACAATGGGATGACAACAGGAAGGATTTGTGGGATGCGTGTTGCATGTCTCTGGAGTCAGCATCCTCACAATAAGAGGGACAAAATTTGGTCCTGGCTGCAGGAACCTCGAGCTTGACGCTGTGTCTCATGGCGCCACCAGAGCCACACAATGTAAATGTTTATTGCCTTCTTCCCGTGGGCCTGTGGCTTGTGTTTCGAGTCCCATGCAATGCAGTGGGGAGGCCCTCCAGAGAGCAGGGTTATAAAGGAACCGGAGGCCAGATGTGTACGAGACTCCAGCCCAGAGAAAAGTCCCCGCAGTTTGACTCCGTCAGGGCTGCAGGGCATGGAGAACAAGGGAAAAATGAGTCAGCCCCGGGATGCCATCCGGTCTTTAGGGCAGACAAATGCATGTAATCTCGGCCGGGGCTGTAAAGCAGCATTGCTAGGCTGGAGGAGAGGAATGCGCGGCCGGGGAGCTGCGATAATGGAAGGAGGGGCTCGGGAGAAAGGGGAGAGGAGCGGCAGTCGCTTTCCCTATCTGTGAACTTGATGCAGAGAGACGTTCGTAGTTTCCAATAAGCAGTTCATTTATCTTAACTTAATGCCTTTTTACTCCATCGCTAGCAGAGTGATCCCAATTAAGGCAGCACAGCAGGGCTTCCTGTATAAACCTCCTAACACCGCCAGTTACGTTATTTGCTACAACCAGCCAGAGTTATGATCACCAGTGAAAAATAAGCTTCCTATCTGGCAGCTGGCCAGATTCATCCCAGCAAAGCAGCGGAGTAGCAGGGCTGGGAGAGGGAATCCATTGAAATGTAAAACAGTTAACATTTCTACAATACATGTCAGCATCCACCAAGCAGTGTGGGCAATTAAGTAATGTTACATTATACACTTCACCTTGGAAGAAAAGCTCATTTTGATAGAATAAAATACCCAGATGCCACAGTCTCTACTACTGAATTCAAGCCTAAAGCAGTGTTTTCCCTTCTATGCACAACGCCTAGCACAGAAATAAGAAGGGGGAATAAAGCAGCATGATTTCAGACTTAGAAGATAAGTAAAAGTGTGGGCCCTCTGCCAAGTTTCTCACCATTTAGCAGTGCTGAGATGGGATAAAGAGCAGATTTCTGACTGCTTCCCACAGCCACTTTTCTCATTTTGCAGAGCTGTATTATATTAGAAAATTGTTGAAAATCTTTCACTGTGTCTTTTTTCCCCCCCTCTGTCTCCTCCTCCCCCTGGTTTTCTGTGGAAGCAGCTCCTGTAGGGGTCCTGACATCACCCTGCATGGGACCAGTTTACTTGTAGGAATGATAAAGCCTTTCAGTGGAGTGACCCAGGAAATTGGTTGTGGCTGCACATGTCAGTCCTGCTGCACTACTGGATTTCAAGGTAGGGTGAACCAAAATTTACTGTGATAGCACTGCTGGAATCCTATGGACAGCCTTGAAACTGGGCGGTGACTTCACTGAAAAATCAAACAATGTATGTACATCTGGGCCATTAGTCTGAATAGCTGAACTCAAGAGATGAATGGAAATTGCCTGTTGCTTGAGTTCACCAAAAGGGAAAACCTGTCTTTAAAAAAAAAAAAAAAAAAAAAAGCGAGAGAGAGAGAAGGAAAAAAGGATATAAGCAAAAAAATGTAGTCTCTAAATTCCTGTGGGTTCTATTAAAATTCTTCCTCTGCTGGTATGTTATTGGAGAGCCTTTAGCTTTGAGAACTGGTTGTCCAGTACTGCTGGCTTGTCTTTTAAAAAACCTAGATGCTGACTGGAACCAGATGAAAAATTTTAGCTGAAATGTCTATTAGGAAATTAATTCTGGGAGATATTCAAGAGACTTTCAGGCTCATTTCTGATACCCCCAAATGCCGAAATGGTAAAGAGATACTGCACATGCTGCAGAGAAATGGAAGGAGAGGAATGGGGAAGGAGGAAGCAAAAATAAAGTGACAAAAATGTGAGCAACACTAGGGGGTGGAACATTTTAACCAGGTCTTCTTTTCTCTTTGGTCCAGGAATCTCATGAATGCTACTGTTAGTTTAGGCATCAAACATAATATAATTATGATATTCAAGGAATAAAGTTCCTAATTGCAGCTATGTGAATTTTCTGAGAGGTGTTTTGAACACACAACCTGTTGTTATTGAAATGTAAAATGGCTTTTTCTGTTTTTTTTTTCCTGAACCTCTCTGTTTGGGGGCATTGTATGCTGGTGCTGCATCTTCCTTTGGTGTGGTATTTTGGAAATTGGGCTCAGATTCCGAAGGCAGGCTCTGCTCTTAACACTTTGAGGGTGTAGGAGGCTGGCTTTGATATTTTGCATCGGTTCTGCTGAACCTATTTCAGGCTGCAGTTTGATGGTTTACACAAGAAAATAATCTGAAGAAAATAACATTTAAAACCTGATTGTTCATGAGCTATCAAAGCCAGGAGAAATTGTATATAATGGGAGAACTGGGAATCCCAACTGTGCAGAGATTCCCTTCTGGTCAGCAATTTTATGCTTCCAAGTAGTCACTGGTTATTCAGACTATACAAGGAATAATTTTTTCAGACATCCCAGAAGAAAAAAACTGGGCCTCTCAGGCAGCCAGGACTAAGTTATTCCCAGCAAAGCTGTGTCTAACTGTGGGACACTCAGATTGCAACAGAGGGTCGTCCTAGAAAGTATCCATGTGACATTAGGAACATCTGAGCCACAGAGACTCCACTGAACTGAAATGTCAAACACAAAATGTCCTTCTGCCTCTGCTCCACCATGGAGTTAAACACTTTGCTGTTGTGGACATGTGTGCAAATTGTTTTCTGGACTTTGCCTTACCATGTACCCAGGTAAGAACAAAGAACCTCCTGTTCTTTGTTTGAGGCAGAGCTGTGACACAGACAAAAAGTCCAGAAGGTCTAAGGCCCTGATCTCGCAAGGACTTCGCCCCCTGAACACATGGATTTAACTGGGAATACCTGAGCCTATTGTTAAGCATACATGCAAGCCTTTCCCAGGCTGAACCCTGGATTAGTTACCAGGACAATAAACTGCCAGTGGTGGCTTAGAATGCCAAGAAGCAGGTTTAAAATATTTAGGCTTCCGGGACCTGAATCCAAAGAAAACAGATTCTGTATTTCCATATTCTGAACTGATCTGCATGACATGGGGTTGTTTTTAATGCTCCTACAGCACTCTGTTAATCTCTGTTTCTTGTATTAACTTGAAAATGAATGTGCTGCCTGTGGTAGCAGCTGGGTTCACCTTCATGGAATGGCTCTGGTTGTGTGGCAAATCCAGCAACAGGCTAGGATGATCCATGCTTTTCCTGTGTTGTTTTCTGTTGTGTTTCCTGATTCTCTTACTTAATCTCTTTGGCCTTGTAATGATTGCAGTGGTCATGTTAGCTTGCAGCAGCATTCAAAGACCATTCCGTGTTTCCTAAAAACCTTTGAATATAAATCATCCTGTTACTTGAATGCTGCAGTTGTTAATGTGTCCTGTTACACCCAAATCATGAACATTATGACTCGTGTATCTTTCTTCCAAACTTCCCTTTATCCAGCTAATATCCTTTTAATGACTTTTTAATTATCTGAAACTATTAATGATGCAACTCCAAACACCTTCTCCTGCTGTTGTTTCTCATGCGGATTCCAAAATGGGACCCAGGAGCTTGAATGGTGCCTGACTATGGAAAATCACTCCTACAGGCACTGGGAGCTGTTCTGTGTAGGCGAGTGGGTGATGGATCAGGCTGGATGAACAAGTTACTCATATTTTTGGGCCACTCATGACAGCAAAGACATTGAGGCACTGGAGTGAGTCCAGAGAAGGGCAATGGAGCTGGGGAAGGGTCTGGAGCACAAGTGTGATGAGGAGCAGCTGAGGGAGCTGGAGTTGTTTGGCTTGGAGGAGGCTCAGGGGGGACCTTATCACTCTACAACTCCCTGGAAGGAGGCTGTAGCCAGGCTAGGCTCAGTCTCTTTGAAGGAACACGCCATATGAGAGAAAACAGCCTCAAGTTGTGCAGGGGAGGTTTAAATTGGATATTAGAAAAAATTTCTTTGCTGGAAGGTTGCAAAGCATTAAAACAGACTGCTCGAGGAAGTGGTAGAGTCACCATTCCTGGAAGTGTTCAAACAAATGTGCATTTATAAACATGGATGTGGCAGGCTGGGGGACACGTAGCTGACCCCTGCAACTGTGGTTTGTGAGGCTTTAGTTCACCCCATTAAAAAGCAATTCACATGCTGTTACTTGGAAAGATTCTTGGTCTGTTCAGTTGTACAAATTCATTCTCTGGCTGATTTCGGTGAGTTTTATAGCAGCTATGGATGTAACTCCCTGTGCTCAGCTGAGACAACTCTGGGTAAAGCCAGCAGTGGGGAGAGCTGCTCTGTCATTTGCTTAAGGATCACTGCTACAGGCACAAAGCACCACCAGCAAAATGTCCCTAAATGTGAAATCCTATCACATGTTCTGGAGAATGATTACAGAAAATACCCCTGTGTAAGCTGACATACCGAATACCCCAGGTCCAGTGTCCTGAGTTCCAGTTCCTTGTGTGGTGCCCTGGAGGTATTTTAGCCCAAAATAATCCACAATGACTTCTGTGACCCAGGGGCTCTTCTGAGTACAAAAAGCCTGTGCTTATCCATGATATGGAGAATAAATTCAACCCGTGGCTTGAATGCACGGTGCAGTCTCCAGGTTTCCTGAGCCTCTGTGAAATTGCACAAAGCAAAGCTCTGACAGCCCCAGCACACTGTGGTCGCTCACCAACAAACTTATATGGCCCTTGATAGGCCCAAGATATGGAAAGGTTCCAAATCTTTTTGTCCCAGTTTCAGCGAGAGGAGGAATGAGGCTTGAAGCCTGCCTTTGCTCTCTCTAAATCTAGTTATCTTGGCAAGATGGGTAAAATTCATCTCCACTATAAACATCTTCAAATATTTACATACAATAACAATTATGGGCATTTTGATTTAAATGATTAAAACACCAGGCTCGACTAGACACTAATTGCTATTGATTGTTTAATGATATTGTGGAATGGTAATGCAGGCTTCATATTGACAGTCAAAAGCAATTGACCGAAAAGTCATTATCCATTTTTAGCCTTACAAGTAAATTGCCTGAATTTTGATTGAAAAATATTGCACTAAAAGTAGAAGACCTCCTAAAGAAAAAGGATGAAAACTCTGACCTCCATATTATTGAAAGCATTTAAATTACTCTCCTGACCACACAGCAGGAATACAAGAAGAAATGTAACCTTCATTTCCAGAAGGAAGCTTTGACTACAGTCAGTGGTTAGAGCACTAATCTTTTGGTTCTGGGACTGGGATTTAAGTTCCTTCTCTGATTTTTATGTGCAGTATGTTTATGGCCTCATCTCACTCCTATAATTGGCATTGCATTTCATCACAAAACCACTATACATAATTTAGCTGTGTTCTTCATAGGTCAGACCTGAGCAGAAGGTCACATTGGAGCTCCCTAAACCATATGCACTCTGAAGATAAACACTTAATCTTGATTTTCATTTTGCTGCCAATTATTTTTTTTTCCCTTTTCTTTTTGGTTTCTTTTTTTTTTTTTTTAATTTTTATGGGAAAGGGGGAAGGATGAATCCTGAAAAATGCTGTATTTTCTCAATAGCAGTATACTTTTAGTGTTCTCCATGCATGTTTTTATGCATGCAGCTTACAGCATAATATAGAAACCTATTGGGTAATGTTAAGGGTCTGCAAACTCACTATCTTTCTGATCATGGCCAGTGTGGGAACAGTGATGATATTATTTGAGATAATGTTCCTCAAAGATCTATGTGAATTAAGGCAGAATCAAAGCAGAATCACAGACTCCAGGACGCTGAGCCTTTGGGCGGATCAGAGCTGGAGTCAGCTTAAACAGAGCTAATCAGCTCCAAAATAATCACCCTGATGTTGGCCAAGCCCAAATTCTGCATCCCATCTCTCCCACTCAAGTAAATGTTTGTCCAGGTTTCAAACCAAATCCCGTTTCAGGAACCAGACTGATTGGCCCAGAGAAGTGACTTCGACGGATTTTGGTTCAATGGTGGAATTCTGCCCCTTCCGAAAATATAAAGTCATAGTTAACATGTGAAACAGGAATGAACCTTGAATTAAAGGAAGAATTTGAGGAGATGAGGATTTCATTTGACCTAGTAATTGAAGGGTGGGCATCAGCTAAACTATCTGAATGCCCAGAAATCTTCAGAAATTCCCCACATAAGTGTTTATCTGAATTCCTCTAGAGAGTAGTCAAAACAGAGCTGGCTGAATTGCAGTGGTGAGATTGTTGGGCAGAGCCATACCAAAATCCATCCATGCCTACAGTGTGGAGCCTGGTACCCACAGGGGCATATCCTGAGTATTTTTTGTCTTTCTTAGCACTGGGGTGAGCCATCTCCCATGCTTAGATTGTCCTGATCACATTCAACGGGGAGAACAGAACAGCTCCACCAGAAAACTCAGAAGAAAAAGCACAATTTATGCACTTCAATTGGTTAAGAAAAACATGCCTTTTCTGTACCACTTATTGTGATACTCAGAAATCTCTTCCAAGAAACTGAAAACAGTCACTATTCTGCGAGTACACAGAAATCTCATCTTTTCTCCTTGTTCGAAGCACAAAGCTATTTCATTACAACTCTGAGAGGATGGGCTGCTAAATAGGATGCCTCAATCAATATTAAATCACAACTGCTTCTCAGGCTCTAAGAACAAAAATACACACTTTGATAATGCTGCTGTGACCCCATTATATGACAGGTATAAGCCACAGCACTAATGAGTTGTCACAAAATAATGTGAAAGGAACCAAATAAATTTATAAATAACAATTTTGTTTTGAAACAATTCAGAATGTATTTTCTTAAATGAAATACTCAAAAGTATCTTTTAAATACTAGTCTGCGGGTAATGTGGAAATATTTGCATATGCTACAATTTAGAATGGAAATTATTATTAGAAGGTATTACCTGCCCACCCAGCACAAATCACGATCTTCCAATTGAGGAATGCACTGAGGTTTACTTCTGTGTAAGACCAATGTTTTTCAAATGTTTGTTTTTATTGGCAGACACCTAAAGTCTAAACATAATCAACTAAAATTTGACTGATTTTTATAAGACCATTGAACTTTCAACGGCTGTAGAACCTGAGAACAAATTTTATTCATTTTTAAGGCCAGAAAACCTTTAGGACAGCTCATGAAAACAAAACTAAAAATCCCATTGTTAGCATACCAGTGGTATATCCTAGTGGTAAATCCAGCTAAGTATTCTCTTTCAGAAAGCAATCTCTCTTTGTCTGGTATAACACCATCCATAGAGAATCCCTCTTTTTTTCTTGGTATTCTGCTAAATTTTTGCATTACTTGACTTTTAGGAAAGGAACATGGCCATTTTTCCGTCCAAAATGAATTGAACCTCCACATGTTGAATCTAGCAGATAAAATTTCTTTGCTAAAAAGCCCATTAGGACCTGATGTTTTCTCACTGTGAAGATGCTTGATGATGCATAATTACCATTGCGATTGCCCAGTTTTAGGCTCAGTTCTGAGAATTCTGGTCGTTTCATGCAACCAGGCAGACATCATTGCCCTGTTTGGGAATTAAAGGGGAAAACAGAATTCCCCTGATGTTCAGGGGCACTGAGAAGCTGGGAGTCAGGGGCTCTGCTCCCTGATTTTGAGTGATAGAGGAGATGAGCCTGCTCTGGGATGACAGCTTCCCTGATGCGTGCAGTTCTTCCCTGACACCGCGTCCGTTCCCTGTGCTGTTCTTGCATGAAGAGCACACATGAACCAGATGGGCTTCTGTCCGTGAGCACTGATATGAGGGTGGAAAGGCACTGGCCAAGCTTCATTGCTTGATGCTTATTATGCTGTTTCATTGGAATCATAGGTGCCTCATTCCAGGGAAGAATGGAGGGGATATTGCCCAATTCTCCCAAGACATCTAAGCCCTGGGTGCCACTACCCAGCAGTAGCACATCCAGGCAGGAGGAAGACCCTGGTCACTTAAGCTGTGCTCAGCAGGAGGGGCATGGACCCCTTTTGCCCACCCCAATCAGTGCCCAACAATGCTGGGACAATCTCTGCCTTCACTGCTCTCCTAGGGCTGCAGAACAGCCAGGGCTGGCAGACTCATAGGGCTGGCCAGTGGGGAAGGAAAAATCTAACTGTAGCCTAACCGTAAGGGCTCTGAGCTGGAGGAAATCAAAGCTGGGCTCCAGGCCTGGATTCCTGGCAATCGCATGTCATTTTCCTTAGCTCAGCAAGGGAGGAACAGTGGAAAGCTCTGTAGCAGGGACCAGAAGCCCAGGTCTTTTCCCTTGACCTCCAGTTACTCCTTACCCCAGTCTTTACCTAGTCCTTGCTAGAAAAATTATCACCATGAACACTGACAGAGAGAATCCACCACGCTGTACTATTGTCTTTGCTGAAGCCCTAAACACATCCTTGGACCTCTAGCAAAATAAGAGACAGCCATCATGTATTAAATCAAGGAATGCCTGGTGATGGTTGGTGACCACACCTATGCAGCCAGCAGGCTTTGAGGCTTAGTGCCCTGAGACAGCTCCAGGGAAAGAGAGTCTTGGTGTATACACAACCTTTTTGGGGCTTTTGATGAATTTTGAATGTTTAGGTCTCATTTAAAGCAGGATTTGAGCTGTCTAGATCCTTTTGTAAATAACTAAATGTGGTTTATATTCTTGTACCTAAATATGTGATCTTTTGATAGGATTCACAAGTATTGCTTTGGAAAATGAAATGCTTTTGAAATGTCTGGCTAGGAGAATGCAATGGCTTTATTTCAAGTCACAGAGACTTTTGCTGTTTACTTTTGGACACTCAGTCACCACTTCTGGTCTACCTTAAATGCACTGGAATTAGCGATGGAGATAAGAGTTTTATGTGTTTCTTTCCAGGATCTATTTTTTCTTAGATGTTGGGTCCTCTACCCTTAAATTGAAAAGTTTCTATTTGAAACTGTGAAGCTCCAGTTATGGGCAGTGCTGTCTTCTGTATTTACATTCCATCTATCTTTATATCTGGCCTTTTTGGTGTTAACAAGAGACTTGCTAAGCTGCTAATAGGTAAAGCATAAGCACTTATACTCCAGCTTTGTTTGTACCGCGGGTTGAATATGCTGGAATGTGATGCAGATATTAATTGCAATCCCTTTTGCTGTGCAATTAGAATAATATAAGTACTTTCCACACTCCTGGCAGTGGCCTTGACCCAGCAAAGCACTTACATGTAGGATTCCATTCAAATGGACAGGAATTTTATAGGATCAGAGTCAAAGGGTATATCAAAGGGATTTTTTGTGTGTATCTGAGAACATGTATGCGTACACACATATATTTCAGATTAAACTTTTTGTTGTTATTAAATACCTAAAAGAAAATTCTCTATTTTCTGCATATTAAGGTCAGATCTAAAAGGAGGCAATTGCTGTTCTTCACTTCTCAGCATTTACTGCGAGGCATCTGTCTGTTTGATAGTACTTCTACTAACCCACATGCAGCACCATGCCAAGGTGGCCATATATGACCCCTGGAGAGGAGCTGGCTGGTGGGATGAGTGGGAAGGAGTTGTTCGTCCATCCATGTAGACATGCCCTTAGTCATTCTGAGTGAATCACTTTTTAAAGAAAAAAATGAATTCCTAGATGAGAACATCCAGTTCTTTGGAACTTATGATAGTATAGTCTGAAGTTAGATCCAAAATTCATGGCTGACTCTTCCCGCCAACAATCCAAGCCAAAATTCTCGACAGGAATAAATATCCTGGAACTCTTGGAGACTTTGAGATCCAGACCCGACTTCTGCAACTCGCATTCCTCTCCAAGGAATTGCAAGGTATTTTTTAATTGAATTGCTGTTTTCTTCAAATAATGTAAGGTTTAGAATTTGCCCTTTCACCTCCAACTCTTGTTTTGTCACTCGCAAGCAATCCATACTAACATGTCCAGGTCAAGCATCCAAGGTTTACAAACACGCATTTGCATAACTCTCTCTCTTTCCCTGTCTCAACTTAAAATATGAATAAAGGTTCTGCTTGTTAGTAAAGTGCACATGAGATTTGCCCTTTTTTTTTCAGCTATGAATGAAAAAGTTAAAATTCTTAGCGCTTGTAACTGTTAAAATCTGGTTGGACACCACCAGCAAGGAAGGATTAGGGGATCAGCACTGTGGCTTCCTCCCTAGGCCTCTTCTGATTAATTGTAAAGACATTCCCTTGCAGTCTTCAGGCCTCAGTCCTCCAAAAATTCATAGCTCTGCTTAATATTGCACACAGAAACTTGATATAGGAGGAAATCTGCAGAGTCAGGGCCCCAGTGAACAAGGCATTGACCAAGAGAAGTGTGGGGAAGGAGCAGTTTGCTCATGGTCAAAATCAGGTGGGAATAGCACCAGAAACAAAATCCTGTTCTGCTTAGCATCAGTCCACCAAACCTTCCCGAGTGGCTCCTTCAATGAAGAAGCTGTTGCTGTCCTCTCTGAAGGACACTTTGCAGTACTGCTGCAGGTGGTTTTTCACCTGGGAATGTGCAAGTACAAGCTCTGAAGAGGTAGAGGCAGATAAAGAACATCTAGAGCTCGAGAGAGGCTGCAGCTGATGGAATGACAAGGCAGGAAAGCTGCCTTCTTGCTTCTTGTGAAGAAAATCCTACAAGACCAGTTGGAGTCCCCTAATTCTATAACACCTGGCAAAGAGTTAAGCACTACAAAGGCTCCAGCCTAACAGCCACACTCTTTGTGAGTAGTTAGGAGCTCTCTGGCCCATTCTTCACGCTTTAGGAGGCCCCTCTCAAAGCAAATATACGTCAATAGTTTAGAGGCAGAAACTATCAAATCATGCTGTGTTACTCAGGAACAGAGAGAAGAAACTGGTATAATGGGAAAAAGAAATGATCTCACCTGCCTGGTGCTAGAGAGGCATTTCTCACAACACTTAATCTAAGAACCAGTCTTAGCCGCTGGCCATATCTATCATTCATCACAACTTAATGAGAGAAGAATTGTCTCGCGTTGGGTGCAGAGCTGTGCAACAGCAACAACAGCAAACATTTTTGCACTTGTAGTGGAATTCTCTTACCTGTTTTTTTTTGTTTGTTTTTTTTTTTCTCTCTCTTTTGACATATTCAGCACCACGCAGCAGGGAATAGTTTGGATTTTTTTAGAGCTATACACTCACTGTGTGCTTTGCAAAGTAATGGATTGGTGCAGCAGCAGCAATGCAATGTGCTGCTTGGACTGTCTGCTCAGCAAGGGCTCACCGATGGATGCGGAGCCTATGGAGACGGAGTGCTGGTCAGGGCATCAGAGAGATCCTCCTCCTGCAAGATTTTCTGTGGTAATTTGCCAGCAGGATAAAAATATGAATTGCAAAAATCCCACTGGACCTTTGTGATCCTTTGCATTTGAACGCTGTTCCTGAGCCTGTGGTGCAAGGAACACACAACTGGATTTCCAACGAGGTAATTTAGATACTGGATTCATTTTAGCTGCAGTGGCACCAGGGTCCACACAGACCCATAACTACTTGCCTCTCCATCTTAGCCCTGTGGCACAGTGTCGGTGCAGGGTCCTGGTTTTTCTGAGGTGAGGTGAAATGTCATCTTTGGGCCACTTCTTGTTTTCTCTGTGCTTGCTGCCCATGTCAGGTGAACATAGATGTGTCTCCTTGTGTTTGAGCATGCTTGCCTTCCAAAATTTTCTCTCTGTCCACCATATAGTAAAGGACAACATATATTCAAGGCCAAGCCTGCTAATGTGAAAATCTGATACAGGAAAGGCAACCAAGTTACCATGAAAGTATAAGGAAAAAGGTATCCCACTGACATCCAGAAAACAATAAATTGCTATCAAAATATGGTTTTAGATATGTGTTTTAGTGATGTCAAACCCACCTCTCCAGAGATTTTGCTTTCAGGCAGATGAGTGCAGTCAGAGGAATGACAGCCTCAGGTTTTGGTAGAAAAAACACTTGGCAAAATAGTAAAAAATTGAATGCTTCTTAAAACATACAGCCCATGCTGGGAAGGGAAGGGGATTCAGAGGACTCACAGGCTCTTTAGGAAGATGGCTTTTCTTGCCTCTGCTGTCCCTCCAGAGCATGAGGATCACAGTGTTTGCCAGCTCTGTGTTCCACCTAGACCAAAATAAAAAAGTGGCAGTTAAATGAACAAAGCATGAAGTAAAAAATATTCTTTCTCTCCCAAAATCTACACTCCTCTATACAGAGATTAGAACATATCAAGAAACAATAGTACATAGAAAAAACACAGCCAATTTTGGGATGTAAGAGATGCTATGAAAAGTGACACCCTTCCTCCCAAATATCAAGTCTCCCAGCCTAAAGAGAAAGGTGATGGGTTGTTTTGGAAAAAAAAAAAAAAAGGACAGGGATATTAATATTAGTCAGCTGGACTTTCCGCCACTCTTTTTCCCCAAGATTGTTCTTAGAAAACCCTGGACTGCTTTTGATTAGATTGAAAAGAATCAACCTGAGGCAAACACTCAATGTGGAAAACCTTCTCTTATACAGCCAAAAATTTTGCAGAGTTATAGGAAATGGAAAGCAGAACATTTTAATGAAAAGCATTGGCTTAGATTAGTAATAGGCAGTATTAGCTTCTGTAAAAACACTATTGCTTATCCATGGATGAGATTACAAATAACCACATTTCTAAGAACAAATTATGGCATGTTCATAGGAGCTGCTCCAAAACCCTTTGAAGTCCATGCAAGCATTTCCACCAATTTCACTGCATTTTCACTTGGATCAAGACCAAGGGCCTGAATTTGTTAAAACTCCTTAAGACAGGAGAGTGTTACTTTGAGCTAAAATTTGCAGCTAATTGTAAAAATAGTTGGCTGTTGAAGTAATGTACAGGGAAACCACTGGTTGTTAATGAGAATAGCAATGGGCTTAATATGTCTACCTAGAGGTAATAAATAAACAAATGAGTCTCAGATTTAAAGTCTGGGTAGTTACCTGAAGCCAGGGTGAAAGAGGCTCTAATATTCTTACATATGCTGTATAATAGGCACTGAATTTGATAAGGATTTTGGAGGTTTGTCTGGAGACAATGGAGATTTAGTAGTTGAGTGTCTTGTTATAAACCCTCTTATACTAATGTTACTTGAATGCATCACTGAATTACAGCACCAGCTACAGATACATTTGTGAAAAAACCCTGAATTTAAAAAAAGGACTTATGTCAAGATTCCAGTTTCACATCGCTTGACACAAAGCATCAAAACTCAGATCTTTGCACGTCCTGTTCCTATATGTCTTGTATGTACAACCCTTTTGAACTTTTAGGTGATTTTGATCCAATTCAAATAGCTTTCTTCCTTCATCCTATAAACTTCGGTCTGTTTGATCACACTAGTGGAATAGTACAGTTTTCTTCCAGCAGATAAAACAACTCCTTTAAATTCTTGTGGGTGTTAAATGTCTACTACCCCGGTGCTAGTTGTTATAAAAACTGCTTCCAAGCTATGTTCCACCTGGAAATGCTTTCATTGGAAATTTCTTCAAGTCTTTTTACAGTGAGTGTGTTATTTTAGAGTTTTTCCTTTTCATTGCCTGTATAAATTCATAGACTGTGAATCTAATTCCTGTCTGAAGGCAGGTACAAGTCTTACTCTGAAGGTGCCTGGAACAGATTCTGTAGAGCATCAGCTAAGTCTTGGTACTGGGGTTACTGGGGGAAGTTCTACACCATGACCAATGCATAGTCTGACTTCCCCTCTACATTTTTGTAGAGTTTGTAAAAAATAGAGTTAAAAATAGAGTTAAAAATAGAGTAGCCAGAATACTGAGCAGATCTGGGTAACAGTTCAGTGCAGTGTGTGGTCATGGACACCGGTGAGAACCTGATCTGCATGTATGAGTTAAGCCTCATGAGTACTGGGGTGGAGAACAGAGGTCCACAGTTCTGTACAGGTGTACCTGGGGTAGTCACTCAGGTGGCTGGATGCAGCACCCATGGCATCCCCAGCTATGTCTTCGCTTGCCAGGCACAGCTGAAGAGTCTTTTTGCAACATCACACCATTGCAAGCGTGGTTGGGATTTATAAGGTCACTGGTTCTTGGTCTGTGCTGTGTGAGGGCAAGCAAGGCTGCCTGGAGCTGAGGCGAGCACAGAAGGGACTCAGGACAGCCTGTTTTTCTGGAAAGCCAAGGGAAGCTCTGTGTATCCAACAGATGCTGCAGCCCTTGTCGTGAACAGGAGATTAATTGAGATCTGCTTGGCCTCAGCTGAACCTGAAAGCAACCCTCCTTCCTTCTCCTCTGCCAGTCTTGGCCCGAAAACAGCAGAATACTTGTGCCTCTGAGTTGTCCTTTCCATTTGTGAGCCCTACACACACTCCCACAGGCAGAAGCACGGAGACTACTAAATCAGGAATGTTCTCTCTTTGTAGGTGGGAGAAAGAAATGGGAAGGAAGAAGATGTACCTGGAGACAGGGTGGGGGAAAGCTACAGGGCTAATTTAGGAAAGATGGCTTACTTAGCACAACATGTAAACACTCAAAGGGACAGTGTGCAGAAACACCCACCATCCTGGGGTGGAAGAGGGAACTCACACAAAAGAGCATTTGCAGATCAGGACTGTGAGCGAGGACATGGAGATGTCCTTCTTCCTCCACACCCAGAGTAGTTCCCTCACATTCATGTTCCAGCTTCTCCCCCACTGGGGTTTTTTGAGGGTGATAGTTAAGGTGGGTCGGGGAAAAAACCAGATGTAGCAGTTAGAATGGCTCAGGCAGGTAAAAGATATCCCTTCTCTTCAGAGATATGAGTCAGCATTGAGAAGGGTTGAGGCTGATGGTAGAAAAGGGGTGAAATTTCTGCATCTGCCCCAGGCTGGGGAGGTGGGATGTGAGGGTCCTGGGGAGGGTTCTTTAGGCAGTTTGGGGCACAACTGATGGAAGGTGAAATAGAATTTAGTTGTAGGGATGGCAGCAAGGCAGGTGAGGTCCAGCTGCTGAGCAAGGAGACAGGCAGAATTGTGGGCACGCAGAAGAATGGGAAGAATGGGCTTTCCATGGCTCCCTAGATGACTCCGAAGGTGCGTGCATTAAGAAGACTTGCTTATTAAAGGTGATGGACTGACCTTTACGACTCAGCCAGTCTTTCCCATCCAAACTGGCCCATCCCGCTGCATATATAGACTATTTGAATGGAAACAGGTAAAATCCACAGCTGTTGAGATCTTCTTGGCACAGCATGGTGAGCAGCAGAGCCACAGCAAGGGCAGCCTTGAAATTTTTTGTGATCCTTCTTCCAAAGGAGCAGGCTGCTGCTGAAACACCTGCAGCCTCTCAGATGAGCAGCTGTTGGGAAAACAGCAAGGAAGTGGGTGACTCAGATTTGAAGCAAGAGAAGTTGGGAGAAAGACATCTTGGGAAGATGGGTCTGATCTGAATATCGTTGAGTGCAGAGGCACCAGCATAAACGGAGGATCTTTGAAGACCCAGCTTTCCTCTTCCTTCTCCAAGCTACATGAGCATGGTTCACATGTGGAGCAGAGAGGAAGCCCTTCCAGCTCCTGATCTTGTTCACAGCAAAAGAGAAATAATTTTGGCTTTCAGTTAATATAAACCCCTCACACTTCTTGAAAAAAAATAAAAGACCCTCTTGTGGCTGAGGAATGTGGGAACAAGCTCCGAGTCTTTCTGTTGTTTTGGTTTTCTTTATTAAAAAGTAAAAATACTAATGGCCTAAATGCATTTGTCACGGGTGTGGGTTGTGCCTGTCATTCTGCTCCATCATCTCACTGTGGCTAAAAGGACACAATAAGGGACACTGACGCCATGCAGCATCCAGCATAGTCTGGTATTATTAATATTGCATTGTGAAAGGCCTTTATCAGCTAGATTGCAATGGCAGTGGTGATAACACAAGGAAATTCCTGTGCATTATCAGTACAATAATAATTATATAATTGTGCCCCAGAACTACGCTGTCATTAAAGAGGGCTCCAAGATATAAAAAATTCAGCATCTGAATTCAAAAGAAATTCATTTGGCCAAAGTCCCTCTCACCAGTAACCTATTTTTCTGCCTGTTGAGGAAAGAGGCTGATGATCTGCCTGCTCTGCTTGTTTAAGGATCACCTCCAAAATAATGCCCTTTATGAAAAATTTCAATCAGGTTTCAGACCTTATCATATTGCGGAGGCAGCTCTTCTCAGGGTCAGCGACGATTTACATATGTATGGTTTGCAACTTACTGTCAGCTGTTTTATTTTTGGATTTCTCATCTACTTTTCACAGGACAGACCACACAGTCTTGAGCTCAGCCTGGGGAAAAGTGACTGTATGATTTCCAGCATGGCTTTTGGTGAGTTCCGTCCCTACATTGCCACATCCACCAACTGATTTAGCAAACAAGACGGGATTTTTATTTTTTTTTTAATCCGCCCACAGCTTGGCCTACCGGTTTCCTGAAAATCAGAGCTTTGGGTTCATGCTTTAGTAGAGATAATATCTTTTGTATTGGCAATTAAGCAGCATTAGAACTGTGCCGTGTGTGTCTCACTGACACCCGAGCTTATCTGTCACTGAATCCCTCTCCTACCAACAAAAGCAACATATTCCTTAAATCTTCCACATAACTGCAGAGAATTGGATCTGAATTTTACTTTTGTCTTCATCACTTTTATATTTATTATCTTCTTTTCCTCCTTTTGCCCTATTCAGAGGGAAAAATAGAATCATGCCACTGAAGCTTGAGTGTGTGTTCACGGAGCCATTGTGTGTTTTTAAAAAATACCATTAAATATCAACTTCATATTCAAGACTGAAAGCAGGATAGGGCTCCAAAACACCCTACCCCTTCCTGAGTATCCAAAACAGGCTGCAGAACAAGGATTTTTTTTTGGACTCATGGAACTTATATTCCCGAAAAGTGGCCAATTTCAAGCCATTTACCCGGGGCATGTGAACTCATATTTCAGCACTTCAGGTAGGGAAGGCTCTTCTTAAAGGTCTTAACCCCGTTGCTGTCATGGAGAGAAAATAGTTATAAACTGCCTTATTTTTGAGAATCTGGGTCTTGTTGAAGTGAATTAGGAGTACTCAGACCTATGAACCAGGGCCAGGTACATACCCAGCAGTACGCACAGAGCAGTCTTGTTGGCATGAGTGGGGTTGGGACAGGCATCTGGTGTTAAAATGTCTTTTCTGGGCCTGGTCTTCACTTTTATTTGCCTCATCTGCACTTCTTAAAAGGGGCATAATGGCTGTGAAAGGCACTTCAGGGTCTAAGCAAGTCAAGAGCAATTGTTCTTCCTCTTCACTTTGAGGAAAAGAAACTTCATGGAGAGTGGAAATGTTTTCCCTCAGAAAGGCTCATCTTTGTGACACTTTACAGTGATGTCAAGCAAGACATGCCTTATATTGCCCATCATAAGCAACCTCTGATTAATCCCATTAACTTCAGGATCCTGATCACATGTTTAAATTGAACCACCTGTCCAAGCATTGTGCTAAACTGGGATTGTGGTGCTCTGCTTCCCTGTTCATGAAGACAAATTGGTTTAATGCCAAGTTCACCTGAGCTTCTTGAATCCATTTGGAAAACACCAGCCTGCTCTGGAGTACTTTGGTTTTTGTTTCCTATATTTCTTTGAGCCAGGTAAGGATACAGGAAACAGAATTAGTGATCGTGCAGCATCCAAGTGCAGCACGTCACACACTTTAACAATGTAATCGAACAAAAATCTTCATGAACCCGGTTTGTCTGGTTTTTATTTTCTCTTCTTAAACCCCACTTTTCCTTCTGCTCCTTCTTATGTCTCATGACAGCACCTCAGGGCTTCAGTCATGACAGATGTCTCTCCTGCTTATACAAATGCTAAGTGAGGATTCCTGCCTTGAAGAGATGGTGATCTAACAGAAGAGAATGCAGCAAAGATGCAGTAGAGAAAAAAGGAAATAGAAAGAAGCAACACTGAGAGCATGAGAAGAGGACACGGTGGCTTAGTTGGATGATTAGATGTTTTAAAAAGGCCATCACCCACAAGTATAGACAGTGTAAGAACTAATAGGTTTGTTACAGCTTTTTCATTTCTTTCAATATTTGTTCCCTTTAAAAGATATTGAAGCTAGGTTTGGAGGATGTAATAGACTAAGTTTTGTAATTTTTGGAAGAGCAGCACATTGTTGTTTTTTTTTACCCCTTCATCTTTTTAGCACCCTTTCATGTGTCTAGAAATTCTGAAAAAAATGAGTCAGTAGGACAGCAAATTCATCAGTGAAGCTCCCTTTGATCTCCTCAGAATAGATGTCTGATGATATTCCCTCAAGTCCCCTGTCCACTTTTTATTGACAGATTTGACTGCAACTAAACAGTAGGAGGCCAGAAACAATCTGTCAAAATTCCTTTTTATTTTTAATGTTTCAGTAAACACAGCTCTTTAGGGATAACATCTGCTTCCTGAAGAAGACTTCCACTTTGGCAGAAAAGCACTGGCATCTACACACAAATTTCCTTTCTCTTCCCTTTTCCTCCCTTGCCCTGCCTTGCCTTCTCTTCCCTTTATGAATTTTTCTCTTGATATCCTCCTAAAGTTGATGTTGTTGCCCCATTACCTGTCAAGGCCAGGTTGG
The DNA here is from genome assembly GCA_013389985.1 of Dryoscopus gambensis. Lineage (NCBI taxonomy): Eukaryota > Metazoa > Chordata > Aves > Passeriformes > Malaconotidae > Dryoscopus > Dryoscopus gambensis. The sequence continues at coordinate 270,101 of WEIT01007778.1, forward strand.
ATGGGGCTTTGAGCAACCTGGGCTAGTGGAAGGTGTCCCTGCCCGTGGTAGCAGGGTTGGAATCAGGTGATCTTTAAGGTCCCCTCCAGCCCAAACCACTCTACTATTCTCCAGTTCTATAACTCCATTCTTACACAAGAGTTATTTGCTAAGTGAAGCAATTCAGAAGAGGCTACAGGTCCAGCTGCTCTGACTAGAGTGCAATAAAAGGGAGTGGAAGATGAAGTTGACTGGGATACAGTCCCTCAAACAGATAAATAAGCAAAGTTTGGGGGCTATGACTCTTCCCTTATTTTAAAATTGGCAAAACTTGTATTTATTTTAAAAAGTATGTTTATAAGGTGGGCTATTATACCTTGTGTACATCAGACTAACTGCCTGAATCTTGGCTGGTCACCCTCAGCTCCCTCTCTAGCCAGTGGAGGTCTGGTCCAGGGAACCAATGATTCATTTAATCCTAAATTAGGTACTTGAAATGGATGAGAGAATCCTGCCTTAGGTACTTGTTTGTTTCCATTGACTCCGAGGGAATGATTTTCTGAGTGACCAACTCATCTGTGACATCTCCTCACAGGCACCTGGAGATTACCAAGGCAGACTCTGCCTTCTCAGGCTGACTCCTCAAGTTTCATTTCAATCTATCTGGTTTTGTGCCACTTCCTTCTTTGTTAGCTAATGAACCTAAATTCTGTCTTCAGACACTGCAAGATGGGCCTGGAGGATTGGATTTAATTATCGCAAAAGTTGCAAATATTTACATTTCTACTGTTGTATACTGGCAGGTGTGCCTTTTCTTGTGGAAATACATCACTGTGTTTGTTTGATATAGACATCAAAAAATCTGTTTCATATCCAAGTGGGTTTATTTACACCAACTATTGAGAAAATAATCATTTACTGGAGAAATAGTTTCTGTTAATATTCATTATCATATGCCGTGAAAACCCGTACACAAAATGTAATCACAGCCTGTATTAGTTCTGTAATTTGTGCACCTGACACGCAATTGTTTAAGAGAAACTCTCCCCTTGCAATGTTCCATAGTATCCAGATGGGAAAGAAGAAATGGTGAAAGGATGTGTGTTATTTCAATTGCAGCCCAGAAGAGCCAGACAGGTTGAGCTCTCTGTAAAAATGGAGAGTTTTTAAAGCTTAACATAGAAATTGGAGCAGGAAGAAGGTCCTGATGCCCTGCTGAGGTGTGTATATACTGAAGGGCTTCACTGAAACTGAGGAAGGGTTGGAAGATTTTGAGCTTGACTTCAGCTTGGAAATTGAATTTGAAAAATAAGCATTAAAATGTTTTTATCGTGGTTCAGTTGGAGATGGAGGAAAAGCGAAGTAAAACCTAACTCGAGGAACTGATTTAGTGCTATAGCACGCTGGAAACTCAGCAGCAGACACAAAAAAGAGGAACAAGACTTAGGGGTGAGATTCATCTCTCCCAACTTCAGGGATAGGATCCATCTCACAGAAATGTGGGTGTATAGAGAGTGATTCACTGACCAGACGTAGGAGTCTGCTTTACAGTGAGACAAATCGCTTCCTAGGCTCCACCGACCACGTTAACCAGATCCCTGGAGCCGGCAGTGGGAGTGCAGACTTCCAGCTCACATGTAGACTCTTGCATTACACCATCCCACACTACCTCCTACCAGGCTGGCTTTGGGGACGGGATTTACTTCGTCTAATTTCAGACATCTCCACAGCGCACATCTACATCAAGCTGGTCACCCTGGGCTCCCTGCACAGTCAATGGAGAGACGAAGATATTTTTAGGGAATGAGTCACGCCAGTGCAGATCTGTCCCTCCCAACTGTTGGGCTACAAAGCCAAAGCCCCTCTTGCTTGATCCTGTGATTCCTGTACGCTCGTCTATATTTAAAAGAAGGAAAAGGAGAGGCTGTCACCCCAGACTTGTTGTAACCTGAAGAACAGGGAGCTGCAGGCTCAGTTTTGCAGAAGGCTTGGAAGACAGGTTTTCCCTTCCCCATCTGCAGATACTCTTCAGCTCAGTCCCTGTGCCTACAGGCAGCTCCAGACCTTCAGTCCAGGAGGTGGCATTGCTGTCACCTTGTGCATGGCCCTGATTCAGGCATCAACATCTGCAGACCACTGCAATTCCAGACCTATGGTGCCACAATCTGTGGGTTCAGAGCTTGATGTACCTCCAGGTTCTTCCTAAGTGATGCTGAAGCCCAGCTCTGCACTGTGGCCTCCACACCATGGCCAGGTAGCCAGAGGTGTCTCCATCCCCTCAGTCATGAGCACATGTGTTCTCATTGGGTCACAGTCTTGCCAACACTGTTATTTCAGCAAGGTATTTGCCAAGGGAAATTGGTTATGGCAAACGTCACTGTGATTTTTCCTTTATTTTCAGAGGGTTTTGAACTCGGGGAAATGCTGCTTTACCTCTTCTCGGCTTCTAAGATCTTGTGCTGCCGGCGCTCCCAGTTGCAAGACCAATAACAAGGGAAACAAAACCCATCACTTTCACATTGCTTGTCTCCTTTGCCCAATTCCTAAGGTCCCAAGGTGCCTTTCAAACCGCACAAAGGAGACTTGTAGTCATGATTCAAAGGACAGTGAGTATCCAGCAGCCAGCTGGGCTGTTCAACTGCTGTTTTGGACAGGAAGAGAAGAAAATTGCTAAATGCCAGGGAAAATGGAGGAAGAAATTTAGATAAGTGGGAATAATTACCTGAGCTGGGACAGAGGCAGGACACGGAAGCAAAATAAATATCTTCATTCTTTGGGTGGCCCAGTGCCATTAAATCTTCCTGGATCAGGACTTTGGTCTTTTATTATGCTTGGAAGGGGTCAGTTCTCCCTGAGCGATGGCACTGTTGGTGGGCTGCAGTCTGAGCCAACAGTCTCAAAATGTTTCTCTGTAGGATTTTGCCACTTCCAATTTTACTTAGTTCTAGGAGATGTCCAGAACCGCTTCTTTTGAGCAGGCAACTGTTGGTTTAGTACTGAGCCACAGTTTTTCCAAGCACAGAACACAAAATATAACGAGCTGCACATCTGTCTCTGCATGGAGAGCTGCAGTCCAAATCCACTGGAGACAGGAAGAGCTAATTCAGCACTCTTGCTGAGCTCCATTAATCCACATATTTAATGCAAACACAACATTAGAACTAATTCAGGCTCTGATGTAGAAAGCAGATGTAAAGGCTGCATGTGTGTCAGAAAATCCAGCTTTTTAGATTACCCATCATTTGTGGTTTGGATGTTAATGTGGTAGTCAAACCTCTTAGGATTATCTACCTGTCAAGAAGAGAAAAGTAGTAGTATTTTCTGCTAGGCAAATGTTAAACCACATAAATGAAGTTAGTCCATTGCCAGCTGCCTTAGAGGATTGTCTAAGGATCCACTGTGGTTATCCTGTTTCAGAACTAAAACTTGTTTATCTAGCTAAGTGAATTTAATTATTTGGATTATGTATGGCGGGCAAGATCATCAAGGATGATTCCATTTTCTCTGCTTCAGTGTCTGGGCGCTCAGCAAGGTTACATCAGAGGCCAAAATTTGGAGACTGCAGCACACCCAGGAGCTCTGCCCTGCTGGCCTCTCTACAGGCTCAAATGTTCATTCAGGTATCCAAAAAAAAAAAAAATTCTTTTCCTGAGCCAAAGGCACGCACAAATGTGTAGGGCAGAGACTAGCAGTTAACACCTATAAATTTCTTTCCCAGCCTTGAGGATCTGACCTCCTGATTCCCTTTGTGTCTCACCTGTCAGGTCCTTACTGTAACACATTCCAGTTTGCCCTTGAAAGGGAGGTGTCTGCTGGGGGCAAAGCTGGGGCTGGTGTGAGCAGCAGTCGAGGGGAGATGAGATGAAAAGTATTCAAGGGTGGCCACTATGCAGTTTCTTGAAAATTCAGTGGAAAAGGTTTCCTTTCCCCTGGAGAAAATCTATGAAGCCCTCCTTGTGCAGAGGCAGCACAGAGCCTGGCTGGGGCAATAGAGGTGTCCCCATGCTCCTGGGAAAGGCAGGGAAAACAAAGAGCAACATTACCATAAGGTAAAAACTCTTTGGTGGGGGAGGGATATTTAGTGCTGGTTCTTGTGATCTTTACCATCTGCAGAACAGATGGAGCTTCATTATGAGGAAGGGAACACCTTGAGAAGCATTATAATCTCACACCGGCCCGGAGAGAAGCAAAACCTGACTGCAGTCGAGATCTCTCTCAGGGAGGATTTTGGCTTGTGTTTATGGAGGTTTAGGGAGCAGGGAAAAGAGGCTAATGAGTGATTGGCTCAAAAAAACTGCTGCCATTAATTTTGTTAGCATGTGAGATGAGAAGAGCAGGAGTGGCTTTATTTAGTTCTCTGTCTGAAATAGCAGAGTGTATATTTTTTAATCCTGGGAAGCAAGCCTCATGATTGCACCTCAGAGCTGAAGTTAGCTGGGTGGTTTTTGCTCACAGGGTTTGGTGCAAACACTTTTATTTTTGCGTGTTTAACCTTTGTGCACTCACCCTCTGTTTGCCCTTTGGAGTGTCTCTGAATATGGCATTCTTGCAAATCCCAAACTCTTAGCAAATCCCAAACTCTCAGCAGCAAATCTCAACCTTACCCTCTCTGGTTTTTTCTGCATTGGCATGCAAATACCAGGAAATTGTGAGATTCATCCAGCTTATGAGAGGTGGATGCAGCAGAGATGCCCAGGAGGCTGCACAGGCATTCCTGCCTCACATGGCCGGGGGGGGGGAGCCGGCTGCAGGCAGCCCTGGGCTGGGGGGAAAGAAGACCTGAACCCCCTGGCAAGTCTGCACCTGGCTTCTACACCTTGGAGCCATAAATCAGCATCAGCAGGCCCTGGGTTCCACCACCGTCCTGACAAAACGCAGCTGAGCTTCAAGTGTGAAATGAAATCCAGGTGAGTTGGAGAGCGGCAGAAACAACACGATGAAGCTTCAAATCCCTAAGGGTGAACAAGACCGGCTTTGGGACAACAGCCTTAGCTTTTGATGATGTCCTAAAATTTGCCTCTGCAAGTTCTCATGCTCAGATATTCCTCATCTCAATAACTGTAGCCATTAAGATAACCTGGAACGTTCTTACCACCCTTGCAATGACTGTGTTTGCCTGCTGCAAGTCTGAGAAGCTTTTTGATGAAACATCTGGTCCATTGGGTACAGAGCACAGGACTGGGCAGCAAGACCCCAGCTACAGTCTTTCTCCAGCTTCTCCATACAGCTTTTTTCCATAGCTGCCTTGTCTCTTCCCTGTGTTTATGCAGCGCCTGGCACTACGGGGCTGGGGGCTCAGCTTGCCTGCAGCAAGCAGCCCCATCGCACAATAAAGACATGCCTCTTGAGAAACTCTACCACCTTCCGTGAATAGCTGCAAGTTTGGTTCTGATCCAAGCAACCTTATCCACAAAGTACAGAGAGAACCTGTCATGGTGTGAAATACTGAACTCTGCCTCTATTTGGAGGAAAGCCACGATTTATCAAGCTGAACACCACAAGGAGCAGATCCGTCTGCCTACCTAAATCTTCCTTGCTAGTTAACAGCTAGGCAGGGAGTTTTGTCTTAAAACATTTTTTTCTTTTTTCTTTTTTTTTTCTTTTTGTTGTTTTTTAAAACTCAGATCATTTATTCAAAGTGTAATGACGGCAGTAGATGGGACTCATAACAGCTTCAAAATTAACATAATGATATTTGATAATAATCACAACATTTCATAATATTGATTGCTGGAGAGAACTGACAGCAAAAGAATGTACCAGCTGTCTGTACGTGTAACATCTCCCAGCTTTTTAACTTTTTGCCTCCTGATGGAAAGTATCAAACAGAGGCTTCATTTATTTATTTATTTATTTATTTATTTATTTATCTGGGGCTTGTTCCTTCATAGAGAGGGAACAGAGAGACAGCAGAAACATGAACATTAAAGTCTCTTCCGAGGAAGGTAAAGACCTAAGATCCTTGATCAGGGTCAGATGTGTTTTCTGACCTCAATACCTCTTTTTTGGCCATTCTGACCTCACCGCTTCTTTCTTGGCCATGCTTGAACATTCTGAAGAGAACATCCTGATCCAGCACCTCTGGATGCCCACTGGGACTCCCTGGGCTCCAGAAGCTCACGCCCAAGCCCGTGGATGGTGGCTGTGGCTGAAGCTGGTAAGAAGAAGGGACTGCTCCCTCACTGAAAGCCAGGAGATGTAACACACTTTATACCTGAATAGCTAAACCCTTTCCCCCTCTTTTCTCCTTCCAGCCTCAGAGTGGTTGTGTCCAAACTGCGTCCTGCCCATGGCCAGGTGTACAAACCCTTGACAGGGACAGAGAGTGTGAGCCAAAAAACACCCCGGGGACAGTGCAGCCAAGTGGGTCTCTGCAGGCCAGCCCAGGACATGAAGCTGTGGTTTTATTTATGGGTACACATGGAGCCTGGGTGCTTTGCGGGCCCTAATTCAATGGCACGTTTAGTCCTTTGCTGGGCAGAGCTGCTCTGGTGCTGGTGTGGCATTTCTAGTGGCCAGATGCTTTGAACTTCTTCATTTTTACCATAGTGGATGCCTGCAGATGCCAGGCAGGGATTTAACTTTCCAGGTGCTTAGCAATCTCTGAAAAGCTGTGTATGTCAAGAGGAACATTCAGAATCACGAGTCACATCAGCTGGCATTGTCTGGGGAAGTGAAGTGTTTTCCGAGAATATGCAAGTTTGAAGAAGAGAAATCAGCCTACCTCTCTCAAGCCTTATTCCAGCTCTTTAATTATAAAATCTTACAGTTGCTGAGCTTCTTTTGACCACTCAAAGGAGAATGAATTGCTAAATTCGTACTACGGGGAATTTGTATTGTGGGAAATTATTACCACTCCTACCACAACTTAAGGGTGTAAATGCTTCTCCATGCTAAGGAACAGCTCAGAGGGTGTGTGCACAGGGGTATTCGTGTGTCTGAGCATTCTTGAACTCCCATCCCCCTGCTTTAGCTCCTCTCCTACATTATGGGATAAGTTATAATGCAACCCTGGAAATTTTTGGTGAGGAATTTGTTATGCGCATGCAATATAATGAAGTGTAGGCAACATCTGTGGCTGGCATTTTCCATCATGCCATGGAGTTTAACAGTGAAATCAGGGCTGAGATGCATTATCTGAGAGAGAAGGAGGGGAGGAGTGAGGGAGAGAGAGTCTGTTGACTTAAGAATCCGTCCAAAGAGCATGGGATAAGAAAATAAGGAGACTGGTGGAACAGTCAGTCCTTGTTTGGCTGGCTGACTGCAGGTTGAACAGATCAAATATTTGCTGGTGCTCCCAGTGCAGAAGAATAGCTGGATCTCTGGGTGATTGGAAGCAAAGTGATACCGAGCCCTGTTAAAATATCATAATGCCTAATGCATAATGCAACTTTTCAGACTCTATGCTGCTTTTCAGCTGTACCCCTGCTTGGGAAATCTGTTCATCACTGCAATAATTTTCTCCTGAGAGGAAGGTGAGCTGGGGAAGAAAAGTCTCATTAGGGTTGGGGAGATGAGTGATTTTGTGGAGGGGAAAAAGAATGTGCCACTGATGTGAGTGGAAAGAAGCCCTCCCAGGGAAGAGTTCCTATGTTGTTGGCAATTCAGTGGGCAGGAGAGGATGGAGAGACCCATCTCTCCCCAGTCCTTGCTGCAATTCCAGCAGCTCCAGGGCTGCTCCTTTCCTCCTCCATGAGACACAGGCACCAGGCACAGGACCAGCCTACATGGAAACCCACTTTTGGCAGATGGCACTGGAGAACTTTGACCTGGCTTTTGTTGGTGAGCTGTCCAAGCCCATGAAAACAAAGGGTTCGTGGGTGAGAGCACACCACAAACAGTTGCACTGGCTTTAGGGACACCTGGTTTATGATGGCAGCAGTGCCCACGTCCCAGTCTGCGTGGTGGGAGATGTGCATAAGGCAGCAGATGTCACAAGCCTGAAGATCTCCTTTATAGCAATCAGGGAAGCAAAAGGAAGTAAGATACACCCTGAGTTTGAGAATTGCTGAGATCCTTCAGCCTAATGACTTCAGCTGGATTTACAAACACTCGGCACCTCTACAAGCTTTGCTTCTTGGAACAGTGGATGTAAAATGAGGGTGGGTGCATTAAGCGTGGTAGGTGAAAGGAGAGGAGGCTGAAAAGACACATGTGCTTTAGCTTGGTACTTTGCAGCCTTTTAAAGCCTCGGTAAAATCCTGACGCTTTTACCTAATGTTGATTCATCCTTGCTCAAGGAAAACATTCTCTTGTTGCAGCGGATAAGTCGCCAGAGGAAATTCTTAAGGATTTGTCTGATAATGAAAAGATGATCGGAATGGCTGAGTAAAAAGCATAAAACGGTGAGAAAGTAGCAGCTGAGTGGTTTGAAAATAACATGTTCACTTCCCTGTGTGTATAGCTCCACTGAATCTTTTGTGTAAACTCTCAAAATTCCTGGAAAAGAAAAATATCAACCAAAGGTGGCATTTTCCAGGAAACTCTTTTAAAAGAATCATCCTCATATTCATTCAGTAGACACTGCCAATACACTTGTGTATGAAATTGTAAAGCTTTTTGAGAGAGCAGTTGCATTAAAGTTTGCAGTTGTTGATTTGCAAGACAGAGGATTTTCCCAAATAAATTGTGCAATAACCCCTTCTTCCTTTTTCCTGTTGGTGCAAAAGTTAGTCGTTTTAAGTAATTGGTTTGCCCAATACAGTTTTTTCTAGGAATAAGAATTGAACCAATTCCTAAACATAAAAATTGGAAACTTTTGGAGTAGGAGTGCTTAAATGTTCAGTGATCATATATAAAGTTTAATGCAGTGATTCTTTCCAGTGCTGAAAGGTGAAAATCAGTTTCTTAAACATTTCCTACGGTTATCTGTGGATCGAATAATTGACTTGAGGGTGGTAGAACATGAAAATGAAGGATTTGGGAGTGAGAATTAGCAGAAAGTGAGCAAACTGCTCCGTGCCTAAATTCCTGCAGCAAGTCCTTTAGTCATGGTCTCTGCTAATGAGCTACAGCCCACAGTTTTTCATCCAGTGTGCTTTTAATTCTCATGTGTTTCTCTTCTCTGGAGGGACTATGAAGAGCCAGGTGAGAAGTTCTGCTGCCATCCAGCCTGCATGCAGCTGCAGAATTCAGTCTGAATTGACCTATGGAGGAGACACTGATTTATTGAAGAGGATTGAACACATTAGAGATGGTCTGCTGGAGAGGAAAGAATGTATTGAAACACTAAGAGAATCTTCAGGGTCAGCCAGATTCAAAATGGAAATCACAGCTGATATTAGTTAATAAACTACTGGGAGAATGGCAGGAGAAAAGATGACTTTTGATCTTGCCAAGCATGTCAGCTTGTTGGTAGGATGGCTGAAGGGCCTTAGATGGTCTCCATAAATGTCAGAGAGAAAAATGCCTGGTGGGGGAAAATGTGGGGTGTGTGAGATCTGAGTGCCTTGCTGGGGAGTCGGGACTCCCTCCATTACAGAGGCAGCCTGGGGAGATTAAATTTCCAACTTAGATTGCCTAATGAGAGGCTCTGTGAGGAATCCTGAAGTTGCCACATCCCAGAGCTGGTTCCTGAGGAGGGTGAGTTTAGATCCCTGCTTTACTGTGCAGCAAAGGATGACTCCCCAGGAGAAGGAGGAGATGGGCTAAAGCCATACAAAGGAGAGGGAGGTTTAGAGCTCCTGAATGCATCCTGGTCTCTGCTTCTCATGCTAAGAAACAATTGAAATATTAAAGGTAATAAAACATGATTTAGTTCATGCTGTGAACTTCAGTTATTTACTTCAGTTCACGCTTTGCATTTTATCTGCTGGGCCTTAGACTGTCTATGTTGATAAATCACCATGTTCCAAGTACAGAAGGGGGAAAGAACACTTTATTTCATAACTGTTCAATTATGAAAGCAGGGGAGGAGGGGAAAACTCATGGATCAATATCACTTTTTCCAGAGTTATCAATATCTCTAGTGTCATCATAATTTCACCCTTTCTTAGCCAGGGATCCCCACCCTCATTTTAAAGGCAGGAACAGCCACTTGTTGAAGAAGCCAGGGATAAAAATGAAGTTTCAAACTGAGGTTAACTTCTTCCACTCTACAGAATGGCACAGTAACACAGCACTATGATTAAAAAACCATTTCCTCCACCCAGGGAGCCTCTGGACCCAAATCTTCCCTGCAGACACCACAAAGCATGTGGAGGTTGTCAACAGCAGCAATTGATGCTCAGAGAGGAACTGTTGCTGCAGCTTTGGGGGCCTACCCTTAAAATGACAAATTGTGACACTAATTGACATAGTCTCCCATAATTAAATGGAAGATTGGAAATTATTTCCTTTTTTCCCCTTGCATTTCTATCCTTTTGCCACTCCCAACGACGGACAAAATGTCAGTCATAATGTCAGCCCAGCAGAGCTTTGTCACTTTTCCTCAGTTTTAAATGTTATTTGAATGTTAGCTTTTTACATTAGCTTTTCTTTATTTGATAAAAAAGACAAACTGATGATAATAGGCATAAAACCATCATGAGAAGGTCATAAAATGCATATTGCTCGCTGAAATGAACAGGGCATCTCCCATCCTATCTATCTGGTAAATAAATGCTGAAGGAAGTTTCTCTATCTTGCTGTTGTTTACACATTTTTAAGTGTACCCTGAGCTGGTATAAAGTGCCAGATTGACAACTCTGCTTGTTGCCAGAATAGTGACAGAATAGACTCCAGGCAGGGTGAGACACCATCACGCTACTGTGTTCCAAGCCGGTTTTGGAACCAGACTGGGATGAAAGAAAATATGAGGGGTGAAAGATCCAGTGTGTGGTCCACATAATCTTTTGTCTCTACAGTTTAACATAGATGGTGGTTTCATGTATTGGAATACAGAAGAAAAAGAAAAGAAGGAAAAAGAAAAGAAAACAGCGCCAAAATATTTACTAAGCAAAGACTTGGCCAAGATTTACAAATACAGTGATTTCAGTGGGGTTGGATGCCATTATTTGTGTGTGTGCACATTAAAACCCCTTAGAGAGGTGATTTTCAGAAATCATAGAGCACTCCTCTGTGAACACTGTGCTTCTAAAACAGCACACCTCTCCCTCAAAACCTAAACAATACTTCTGAGTATCCAGCTGACATATAAACAGGACATGAAAATGCCAATAGCTTGTGGCAAGTAGGAAGTTTCACTCTGTAAATTGCCTTTGGATTCTACCCAACCAAACATTCATTAAAATGGAAATAAATCCCCAGTCCCACAGGTTGCTAGGAAGTCCTTTAGAAACTTGAATAATTACCTGGGACTTGTTCATATTCCCAGCCTAGGAGTCAAATAGGTGCTTTTCCTGATGATCCTGGTTTTGTCAAACTGGGGGGATTCAAAACTCTCCAGACCATCATCAGCTGATGGAACTCTGGCACAAAAATCAGGTCACGTCCATCCTGCTGAAGCTGAAGGTTGCACAGCAAAGGACATGTATGCATCTATAAAATTTATATCTATACATTATAGCTAACAGTGGAAACAGAAGAGAAATTGCCTTAACCTCCATGCTCATTTGAGGAAGAAAAAGGATAAAAAATACTTTTTTTAACCAGAGAGGTAACATGGCTCATAGGAAAATTGTTTAGAGGTTTGATGAGGATGTCCTCTTCAAATATAAGGTGGGGTAAGATAAACCAATACTTCCATGTTTAAAGCTGCAGGTGACACATCTGATGGACAAAGCAGCAACGTGGCTGTTTTCCACCTTGCAGTTCACAGGCCAGATGTCATCTGTTGGGGGAGTTTTGCAATAAACTCCAATCTGTGGCTGAAAAACCTGTAATCCTTCCATTTATTGCCTCCACAAGAGCTGCTGCCAGGACAGAAACACCTCGGCAGAGGTTGGTGTAGCCCAGAGGCTGGTGCTGGTCTGTACACACTAACAAGGCCACGGGGAGAGGAACACAACTGCGTTGCTGCATCAGCTCTTGCAATTAATTGCATTTAATAGCAGGAGCAAACAATAGCAATTGATGAATTAATGAGTGAGCAAGCGATGATTAAGAGAACATAATGTGGCTTTCAGAGCCTTATGACTGGCATTGTGGTGTGAAAGGGAGGAGGAGCAGGAAAGAGCAAATGTTTCCATCCATCCATCTTACCTTCCTGTCCTCAGGGATGGGAAAGGCTCGTGGACAAAGAGCTCCTGCAAGAGCTAAGGCTCATCGTAGGAAACAAACCTTGCACTGAAGAACCTGCAGTAGGTAAAGGAGCAGGGATGGATGGGATGGGAGAAGTGTAGAATCATTTTCCCCAGAGCACCCTAAATCCCCAGCTGGATGCATGAATTAGGACTTCTTTGTGCAGGAGGCACACGGCAGAGCCTTGTACCAAACCCACAGCTCTGCATTTAGGATAAGTCATACACAAGTGTTTAACTTTACACTTGGGCTAAAGTTCCCTCCAAAATGGTCAAGAGCTATCCAAGAACTCAGAAACAGCAGCTGGATTTCTCTGCCTTTTTAAGGGTCACACCTCTTTTAGAAACTGATTTCAAGCCATTTTCAGGCCACTGGGCATTTTGCTCACGTCCTTTCTTGGCCACTACTGACTGGCTGCTTTTATATCAGGAATGTTCTCCAGCTTACCCTGTACAGCAACACTGCCCTGAATTGGGATCATGTGATCTTTAGCATGAAATCTGATTAATTTTTGTCCTTTTCTTCTACATATTACTCTTATTTCCCTTATTGCTAAGCTTACAATGCTGGGAAGCACTCTGGCCTGGGACACTGAACACATTCATATTGTGTTATACATCTCCTTCCCTCTTTGTGGTGGAAGGAATCTGGGAAATTTGTGGCCGTGATCAAGCCTGAAATGAAAAGCAGCCCATTGCCACTTCAGTTTGGATGAGGAGCTGTAGGCAAAATTCTACCCTTTGAAAAGCTTTGAGCTTTTGAGACCCCACAAAGCTTTCTGTCTTACAAACCACATGCTTTTTGGGGAAAGGAAAGTTTGGGTGCCTTTCCTGGCACGTGTCTGGGTAATTCCTGGTCAGATGTTGCGTTCGTACCCCAAGGATGCTTAGCCAGGTTCAGCAAGCCAAGGAAGTGCTTGGCTGAGAAAAAGAGTTATTTGGGGCTTGAGTCATGGTGGAAATGAGCCTCCCTGAACATTGAGGCCCCAGCCAGGATTGTGAAATCACTGTGTGTCTGGAGATCTCTCCTCTTCTGTGAATAACAGCTTTGCTCAGTTGACTTTTAGAATCCCTTTTTTTGGTCCTAATACTTCTACAACAACATCTTGGGGGAATTTATCTTAATCCACAACATGCTTATGTTTCTGTTCATCATAGTCTAAATTTAGGCAAAGAGAAAACTACAGTCCACTTACTCTTATATCAGCCTGCTGAAAAAAGAGGCTATTGGGGAGCTTTTACTATTTGCACAAGCTAATGGAGATACATCTCCTAATTTCCCCTTTGTCTCACAGATTTGAAGCTGCTTCTTGCTTGCTGTTAGGGCTGGTAACTGATAATAAAGGTAGCAATTATTTTTACATTGCTGGATGCTCAGTATAGAGGCTGTGCAGGAGTGTCATTACTAAAGAGTATTTGATATTTATTCATGTATGTAAATTCCACTGGTTGAAATCTTGACACATTCACAGCATCGCATATTTCATTCAGTTTATCCTCTGTAATTGTTCCCAACTGCTCAACAGCTCTGAACGATGAGTCCCATTGAGAGCAGGAGGTACAATGAGTATAGTGGCTGTTGCTTCATAAATAATCTCAGAACCCTGAGGACTGCAAATGACCTTCTTGCATTTGAGACTGGAAAAAGGAGTGCACTGCTTAAAAGCTGTTTGGTGGTTTTGACTTTTATAGTCTGAGTCACAGACGTGCTTCCTTACTTTGTCTTCTTGAGGAGAAGGTGGATGGCACAAAGGGGTATAAGGAACATGGGGTGTAAGAGGTGTGTAAGGGTCATCACTGTAAACAAAGTTGATATTTTTACTCTGTTTTGCTTTTTTTTCTTTTAGTATCTATTATACAGAATCCGATTGTGCAGTTGGCAGGAGCTTCTCGTAACTTAGAAGCATTTTAGGAACAAAAATTTTAAAGTGGATGTATGTAAGAGTGAGAGGAGATTGAAGAGCAGTAGATTAGCATGCTATAGCTTTTATTTAAAATTTTTCTCCTGATTCTTCATCTCTGTCGGGAAAGCATTTTGGCATGACTGACTACACTCAGAAGGATTAGTTCAGTCGAGCTTCTGAGCCTGACATGGTGGGCATATGCAACACCCAGATTTTTCCTAAAACTGTGCTCATGTTGATGGCCCTGGCATCACTGGAAATGCTTGGGAACTATTCCTGAACTGCCTGGCATTTATACTGCAGAGTTAGAAGTGCTTTGCAGTGGTCCAACCAAAGATAAACCCAAGAAAATGGAGTTCTGACATGTTATTTGGGCACTGCTTTGTTTACTTACTTCTTAGATACATCAACGCTGAAATTTCACTCTCTCCTCGCTGCTATGCCCCAGGGTGCTGCCTGCCTCTGAAAGCATCAACTAGTTCAGCTGAGGGAAAGAGACCCCTCTGAGAGATCTGAGCTTTAATAAGACAGAGATTGTACCTTTCACCTTCACACAGGGCAATTTGGAAGACACTGGTAAACGTGTTGAAAGACAAAATCAGGAGGCAAATATTTTCACAAGGCAAATCAACACCAGCGCAGAGAAAGGAGAAGAACAAAACACCCAAGATTTTTTAACATATCTGCATGTTGTTTGTTGCTTTAAGCAACGCTTGAGCATTGAAATGAAGCCCAGAGAGGAGGTGGAAGAATACAAACATTATTACTATGTGTAAATGTGGATGTTTTTGAAGGAAGACTTGCCACAATAATCACAGACTAGAAACTTTCACTGGGGAATCAAAAAAGTGAATGGCTGGAGTTCCAAGCCCAGACAAGTGAAAGATAATCAGCAGGCTTGATCTTGCAGAAGGAAAATAGTGAGGAGACTTGAACTCCCATTTATAAACAAACAAAACTGATCTTGGCAGAAAACTGATCTTGGCCTTATTATTACTGCCTAAAGTTTAAGAATTGCACAGTAGTGATTATGATCATGGAAGGGGAGAGAAACTGCTCCAGGCTCTGGCTGAAATAACAGCATCTTGTCTTCCACACACCACTCCTCTGCAGCTCCAGATCACTGCCTATGTGGCAAGAGGCTGTCATTGAAACCTTGGCACAGCCACTGTGTGCTGCAGACAAGACACACTTGCTGAGCTGATGTTCATGGTCCTTTGACATTTGCCCTTTTTTATTGCCTTCTTTGAACTAGGTGATGTTAGACTGAAAGCATATGTTGGCTGCTTGTACAAAGAAAATCATGACCAACCAGCACACATAAATTACAGCTGGTCTTGTTACTTCTCATTAATAAGAACAAATTTGAGAGGATGTGGTTTACGCTCACCCTGACAAGGATCTTACATCGTGTCTGTCTCCAGAGCAGGCTTTGGAGCTTAGGAGTTTTGTATTTCTGCTCTTCCATGATGTAACCTGGCCCATCTGCTAAGTTCAGTCTGCATCACAAGCTTAGCAGGAGTTACTGTAGAGAGAGCAGAGTATGAATGATGAAAAGGAGCCTTGACCAGCTAAGCTGTAAAGGCATTTGACGAAAAAAGTCTGTGTCGCTGTCACAGTAATTAATACTGAAGAGCATTTTGGTGCCATGAATATTGTACTTAAGGAATTATATCAGCCTGTTAAAAATGCATCATGAGAGGGCACATTGCATTTGACTTAGTTTCAAAAAGGAGCAACTAATAATACAATTACACAAAACCATGCCAGCAGGGAAAATCATCCTTTCTTCTCTTCGATTGCTGTAACCACTCTTTCAATTATAGACATCCCAAGAATGTGTGCATTTGTTAAATTTAAGCTTATCAAGACTCCGGCAGTACTGCCAGTGTTGCTGACTACTTATCGGGTGGTCTTAACAGAAAAATGTAACCTTTCCAAAAATTACATGCTGAACTAAAGGTGTGACCACGTCTTTTGTGCAGTGTGCAGCTCTGGTCCTCCAAGCCAGAGAAAGATCCATTAGAACTACAGAAAAATATTGCTAAAAAGGTGGCAAGGTTGCTTGCAAATACAAAAAGGCTTTGTTAGAAGAGGGCGATACCTGTGCTAGTAAATGAAGTTGTCTGGGGCCCCGAGCACAGGTAGCCCAGCCCAGCTTTCTTGTGCATAGATAAACCCTTCTGCAACAAAACAGGTGGGTCTGCTCCCTGCTGCCTCCTGGCAATCCCTGTTTGGATCTGTCCTGGAGAAGGTGTAGCAACTTCATTGCTAGAGAGTTTAGAGGTTAAACAAAACAGGTTAAAAAACACCAGGAATAGTTAAGCTCTACCTGAACCTGCCCTGGGGCTGGGACTCAACATCTTTCTTCCAGCCCTAGCGCTTTCAGTTCTGTCGGTTTATAAATATAACACTTTTTGCCCTCAGACGTGCTACAATTTTTCCAGGCACTTTTCAAGTCTTACCTTTAACTCTCTTCTGAAGTGACTGCAGGAGGTGGTGAAGTAATCCTTGTTCATAACAATCTTTGTATTGTCTGTCTGCACACAATGTCCCTTGGGATCCAGCCCTGGGATTGGATGTGTACTAGACGTGACTATTTTAGCTATCACCTTTCTATTTAAGCTGTAGGATGCTGCTCTGCTATTCCTTTCATTTGGTGGCGTCATCTGTCCTATTCTTCTTCCAGCTTTTTTGTTTGTTTTGTGTTTGCAGAAAGTTCCTTGATTCTGAGCTAAATAGAGAGGCCATAATGGAAACCCTGAATCTGAAACACTGGGAAGTGAGAGAAAAACTCTGCTCAGCTTTGAGGGACAACTTCTGGGTATGTTATGAAATCGGCCTTCATTTCTGTGCCTGTGGCAAGGGACACTACCCTGGAAGCACAGGGACATTGGCTGCTCCGCATACATCAGCTCCTGGCTCCATCTCCAGTGACCTGTACCCTGAGCAGTTATTTGCACCAGGATGTACTCGAGTTTTACATCCACCCCATGCAGTTATTGATCTTCAGAGGGCAAAGAGCAGCAGGGAGATGGGAGGAGAGGGCGAGTGACACCGGGGGACAAAGCTGCCATCTGAGGACTGAGTTCCCAGGAGAATCAATGTTCCAGCTGAGCTTTGTGCTCTTCCCCACTAAGTGTTCGATGCCAAGTCTGATTAATTCAGCCTTCTCTTGCTTTGTCATCGAAACCTTCGTTGTGGTCTAAATTCGAAAAACATGTTTCTTTTACCAACAAATTGATTTGATTTTCTTTGATAAATTATGAGTTATCATAAAAGAAGAAGCACTTTGTGTGCCTGGTGACAACTTCCTTTGAGGTAGAGCATATTAATCTACATCCCGCATTTGCTTTGAAGTCAGAACAAAATCCCAAATCGTGATGTGTGTGCATGAAAAAGAGACAGACAGCAAGTTCAGTTCTGTTCTGCTACATCTGTGTAAATCCAGATCAATGCCAAAGCTGCAACAAGGATAAGGATTGGGTCCAGTATGTTATCTCCATGTATATCCCATGCTTGGTAGGAAGCAAGAGACAGGAAAGGGAGAAGTGAAAATTCCCCATTTTGCCCAAATGTCATCTCACCAGTGAATGATGCGTTGACCAAAGGATGATCTTGCACATGAAAGGTAATATTGTGTATCTATATAGAACAGCTTAAAGTGAAACAGTAATAAAAAAAGTCAGAGGAAGCAGTTATGGTGGTAAATATCAGGGTGACACAGACAAAATAAGTCAAAATGTTTTTTACAGACGCAGTGTCAGGAAGATGTAGAGCTTGTTGCTCCACTTGCACTCATTTTACAGCCACATAACTCACTGGATGGGAACAGAATAATCCTTGATTTGTGCTAGTTCAAGAGGGTCAAGCCATTACCCAAATTCTGAGTCCAGCCCTCTCATTTCC
The DNA here is from genome assembly GCA_013389985.1 of Dryoscopus gambensis. Taxonomy (NCBI): domain Eukaryota; kingdom Metazoa; phylum Chordata; class Aves; order Passeriformes; family Malaconotidae; genus Dryoscopus; species Dryoscopus gambensis. Next base: position 288,072 of record WEIT01007778.1, read on the forward strand.
TTTTGCCATAATACAACCTCTTCCTTCCCAAATCTGCCATTACGAAGCCTGTGAATCTCCTGCTCTGACACCTTCAGCACTGAGGGGCTGGATATCCGCAGGAAGATCCTCCAGCCCTGTGTCAGCATCCATGAGAAAGGAGTCAGATCCTACCTGTGCTGTCAGCATCCCATTTGCAAAAACCTTGTTCAAAGGCAATCTGCATAATGCTGATATAATGCTGCAGCCCATGGAAATGTGAAGAAAGGGTTACTGCTGGAACCCTGGATTCCGAGAGTTTTAATCTCTCCAAGCTGACAAGTACAGATCCTCAAGAATACACTGCATTTCATCTGAGGCCCTGGGGAAGGCTTCCAAAACTAAGTGATAACACCAAAATTGTTAGTGTGTAACCGATAGAAGTGTGTTATATCACTAGGTGAAAATACAGAATTTTAGGTTTTGGGATATAGTAATATATATATGCACAAGTAACAAGATGGTGGAATTAGGGTGGTGGCTGGTACCTCTTCTTTCTTCTTCTTTCTTCTCTGCTTGATTAAGTTTGTAATTGGGTAAAAAAGCCCTGCAATGCAGAGGCCAGGGCATTAAGTTATTGGGATATAAGTAAAAATAAAGTTGTTGGCATGGTATGATTGGATAGCTTGGGCTTCAAAAGGCCCTGAAAGAACTCAACCTCGGCCATTTTCCACCTTGCTAACTAAGAAGCACGTTCTGTGTAGTTGTAATATATATAAGAAATAATAAACATCCAAGTAGAAAGAAGAAACTGCGTCTCCTGCGTCTCTATCTAGGCTCTGAGTAAAAGAACTAGGTAAAACCAAACACAGAAGATTCCAACAGGTTACAGTGGAATGGAGATACCTTACCTTTTGTTCACCATTCATCACTTCCCTTGCTCTGATCTCCTCTCACACTTTTGGTCAAACTATGGACCTATCACCCTTGAATTTGGGTATATATATATAATAATGTGGCTCAAGATTTTTATTTCCCGGACATGTCTAAGCACACCTTGGTAAAGGAAAGCTCCTGGGTAGGAAGAGGTTTATACAGAGAGAGCAATGGATCAGGAAAAGAAATCACAGGCGTCTGTGCTCAGATAACATGGGAAAACCACAGAATTAAATAAAGAGGTGGTGAAATCATTGGAAAGGACTGGTTTTATTACCATCATTGTTGGAGTCTGCACCACAGCCTGTTACGCCCAAAACCACAGAAGCAGCTGGTCCACTTCTAGTGAGAGAGCTCCCTGCATTCGGTGTGGTGGAGATGTGCTCTGCAGAGGATGGATGGGGACAGTGTACCCCACCCAGCACACAGCCACTGGGGCAGGTTGCCCAGGACCTATTCCAGCTGAGTTTTTAGTATCCCCAAATCATGCCACACGCCCTCTGACAATCTGTTTCAGTGCTTGACCACCATCACCGTAAAAAAGTTTTTAGTTCATTTAAATGGAATTGTACATTTTTCAGTTTATGCCCATTGCCTCTTGTCCTGTCCCTGGACAGCCCTAAGAAGAATCTGGTTCCATCTTCTTTACACCCCACATTAGGTATTTATCCACTGCCTACTTGTTCTTTATGTGTTTGGAAAAGGCTTCCATGAAGATTTGCTCTGTCATCATGCCAAGGATCAAGGCAGGGCTGACTGGACTGTATTGAAGATCTTAGTGACATTTGCTTTCTTCCAGTGCTCAGGAACCATTCCCAGTTGCCATGACCTTCCAAAAATAATTTAGAGTGGCATTTGGCCAGGTCCTTCAGTGCTCCTGGGTGCACACCACAAGGTTCTAGGGACTTCTGTATTTTCAGGTATTTCAAGTGTTCCCTAACCTGATCCTACTGTACCAAGGGGAACTCTCCTTGCTCCATACTTTGATACAGGGTTCTGAGATTCCTAAAAGCTAGATTTAACAGAGAAGACAAGAAAAAACAGCACAACTTCCAGCCGCAAAACCCAAGGAAGCCTCTCATCTTTTTTACCTTGTAAATAGTTGCAAGAAATGGTGTTTAAACTGAGATGAAGCAATGTAGAATGTAGAGGCCAAGTAGTGGAGTGTCTGAAGAAGACACTAATGCAGCTCAGTCCTTCCTACTGCTCATGCGATTGCCAAATAAATGCTTTTTTTACTGGAATAGCAGCCTCTTTGACCTATCAAGTATGTTACAACCACTAATGCCACAGTTCACTCTTGTGCATTTTCCTTACAAGTCTATAAATACTGTAGAGTCTTGCTTATAAATACTCTCTTAATTACACGAAAGGCTGTTGGGGTCTTCAAATGTCTTCCCTTCAGACACTTCTGGCTGAAGAATCTGAGATGCTTCTCAGTGGGTGATAGTAAGTGAAACAACCAGAAAAGAAAATATGCAATCTGGATGGTTTTGGATCCATTTCAACAATTATTTTAGTGCGTGTTGTATGTAAGGGATTATTTGCATCTGTACAATCCTTGGCTTGCCTTAAAAAAAAAAGCTTTTTTTTTTTTTTCTGTGAAGGCAGGGTGAGAGGGGAAAGAATTGTTTCTGAATCTTATCAAGAAATAAAATAACACAAAGTACGTTTTGCTAAAGAAGAGGCATACTGTGCCCTTTTTTTTCCACTGGCCTACAGCCTAAGGGAAACATTCACTGGCAAATCTAAAACTTGTTCAAAACCCTTTGGAGAAGCAGACTATTATTAAATTATTTATTTTATCTTTGAAGTGTTTCCATTTTTATACTGTTAAGGATTTCTCTGTAAAAGCCGGGGTGCCTGTGAATATTTGGCCTGTAGTGATCTTTGAAACATAAGCTTCTTTTTTTTCCCTCTCTGTCTTTTCTTCTCCCCACTCTCTCCGTCCCAGTTTCTTCCCAAAATGAATGAGGATCTGTCTATTGCAGAGAGTCTGTACTCATTGGGGAAATTTAAGGAGATCTTAGTAGCTGGAAAGAGCTAGACCCTAGTTTGCACTGTTTGCTCATTTTTTTTTTAGGAGAAACAAACCTGGCAGAATCAGAAAGGGTGGGAGACATATTCAAATGCTCTTGAGCACTTATTAAAATGTTATGTAATTAAATGTTAAGATCATGCCTGTAGCAGTGTCTTTTGAAATAACTGTACTAGCTGGGCCTCCTGAAACCAGCACAGGAAAGTAATTCATTTAAAAGGTTATTGGCCATTGAGGCATATGCCTTGGGGACCTAATTTAATGGGAGAACTCCCATTGACTTGCGTGGGCTTGGAGAGGGCCTGCTGTTTTTTTCCCAACACGATCCTTGCAGGCTTGAAGGACAAAGAAATTGCGCAGCCATATGAGAAGCACAGAGCTTTGTGTCGGGGTGAGGTGTTGGTGTGACCCCGAGGGGGGTGGCAGCAGAGCTGGGGGGGCTGAGCCTCCATGGGTGGTGAGTACAGGGCGCAGGGAGGATGCTCTGCTGGATGCTGGATGCAGCACTGCTGCCAGCAGGAGCTGCACTGCTCGAAGACACAGGGACCATCATTGTCTCTGCAGGATTTCATACTGGATAGCAGGAAGAGGGAACACAACACGCGGGCTGGCATATGAGCCTGGTGGAAATGTGCTTTTTAAAACAGCATGGCAGGGCTTTCTTTTCAGTGGTGGTTTCCCAGTTATTCCAAGGAGGGTAACTCTGTTCTTGCTGCTACAGGCTCAGGGAGGAGATGGGGTCTGAGTGTTGGGGGAAATGGATGCAGAAGTGCAGCCTGGGCACTGTGAGCTCCTGTGTGTCAACAGCTCCATCCTCCAGTGTAGGAGGTCCCATGCTGAGAGGGTGAGTTGTGCGGAGTTGTGCGCATGGAAGAGTTCAATAACAAAAAGGATGTGTTCTCCCATTGATGGGATGGGGATTGGGTGTGTAAGGGAGCATTTCTCTGCATCTGGGTTAAAGCTGAGCTCAGCAGTGAGGAGTGGGAAGGGTAGGGCAGGTCTCAGTGGCTGATGAGGCTGTCGGTGCTGCTTCCCACAGTTAGTACTAACCCACAACATTCAATGACCACCGTGGGGAATTCCTAGCTCCCAAGATTGCTGGCAGGGAGATGTTTTCCCTTTAACCAGATCTCTGATCAGAGGGCACAGCTAAAATGCATTGAAAGCATGTACACAACGCCCCATTAGTAGTGCTGAACTTTATTCCACGAGAGAGGGCTTCTGTGCTGGTCTGTTTTGTCTTGTGCAGCCTCCTTTGCTGTCTTACCTGTGTATGATGGTTAGGTAGAAGAGTCTCTTCTTTCTAGGGAGTAATGGGCATCTTTCCTTAGTGCTGTCTGGGTGGCAGTGGATCATCTCACACTTTCATCACCCAGCACATTGCCTGTCATTAGAAATCCACTCATCTTTCCTTCATTTCTAAGGCTGGTTAAGTGCACATGGCTGCAAATGCCTTCAGGTGCTGCCCCTGCTCCAACACCTCTCCTTTTACAAAATATTTGAAACTTAATATGTTGGAAGAGTGTCTTGTGAAGGGGAACTCTGCTGCTACAAATTTAAAATCACGTTTCCATGATTCCTGGTGTGAGGTCTCTGCAAGGCCAGATCAGACACCTCTACAGACCTGAGTCTGGGCAACCACATACCTTCCATGAACTTGCAGGAAAGGGACAAGATAAATGTGGGAAGACTAACCACTTGATCTGACAGAGCAATTCCTGATATGGGGTGAATCTCTGAATACTTCTGTACAGCTGGTAAGCCCCTACCAAACCAGTTCTCTATGCCACATGGCCTTTTAGATCCAGAACTTTGACTCCAAAGCCAAAAGTGATGCGTCATCAATCCATGGCTTAAGCTTGCTTCAGGATCCATGTTATGATGGGGAAGCATAATAAGTCTAATGCCAAGGCATCCACATTTTTTGTAAAATAACTCAAGTGGGTGCAAATAATGATTATAGGACCCAAAAGAAATATCGGAATATTAATAATTGAGAGGTTGGTGTTATTCTGTAGTCAGAACAACAGGCTAGCCTTTGGTTCCAGGGAAATCAGTGGAAGCCACATTTCAGCTCTCAAAAGGGCCAAGTTTGGAAGGGCCCTACTAAAATCAAAAAAATTTTGTGTGTCTGGGACTGTCCCTGAGGCAACTGCTTCTGCTAGACTGAAAGATTTGCACAACAGGGTACAAGGAGGGAAAGAAAGACATTTTCCTTGTGCACAACAGAAAAATCAGATCCAACAAACAACATTATTTTTATGTCCCCTGAACAACACTGTGCGTTTTTTTCAGTTTTTTAACATTTTCATCTACTACTTGCAAAGGCCTACACTCCGGCTCCTTCTCAGCAGATGGAAATTGGAGGGGAAGAGGAAAAAAAAAGGCTGCATGTGCTGGCATATCCATATGGCATTCAAGTGAGAAATCACTTGGAACATGGGGCCTCATGCGGGGTCACAGCCTCCATACGTTCCTTGACGGGTGCAAAGGGCCCTGAAACTTGTTGCTGCTGTAGCAGCGAGGGAATGGGGTTGGTGCAGCACAGGCTGAAAATTCCTGACAGAGACGGAGGGGAAGGCAGGAGATATGAACGTCCCTAAAGGTGTTTCATTGCCTGTCTGCCCCCAAAGTCCCAGGCACCACTGGCAAGCCAGGCTTCTGAGTGATTTGCAGCCTCTTGCTGTAAAACGATAATTGCATCAGAGCAAATATACACCAGCTTGATCGTGCACAATAAACTCCATCTGAGCGAAACCCTCTCCAGCACGGAGGATCTGCAGAGGATGCTGCAAGCCATGTGGGGAGGGTTTCAATGCTGCAGGAGGCTCGTGTGGGCTTTCTGCCTCTCCAGGAGGACATGTGAGGACTGCACATGCTACGGCAGAGCACGAGCGGATAAAAGAGGCGTTTGTGCATTGTTCTGAGAGTCTCAGTCTCTGCTTGGGTTGTCTGAGCAGCTCTCTAGTGACAGGCTGGCTTCAAGCAGGGTCTTTCCCCTTATCCCTTCCATTACCTAGACCTGTTCTGAAGTTATCTGGTACATCCATTTCTGGGTTCTCATTGACTGCAGCGGGTTTGGCATCAGCCCTGTGTACTCCTGATTCTCCTCTCTGTTTACATATCTGCCTGATGTATTTATTTTCCCTGGTACCCACCACTGCAGTATATAAGGCAGGAATCATCCTCCACAATGCCAGTTTCTTTTGGCTTCTTTCCTGTGCGTGTTTGGCTTTGCGCTTTCCCTCTAAAGTTATGGCTGGGATTCTCAGTTATCCTGCAATGTTGCTCTGACTCTGCTGAGATGAAGGGTCTCCCGCCAGCCTCACTGGGAGCAGACTCAGAGCAGGGCTGAGTTTTCCTGGGTGTCCTGCTTTATCCTGCAAGAGAAACAGCCTGGAGTTGCTGTGTATCTTCCAACAAACAAAAGGTGATTGGCTGTGACTTTCCCAGAAAATCAGACGGGCTTCAGACACCCTTTCCCACCTGTCCAGGCCTAGATGTTACTTGTTACATCTCCAGTTAGGAGTTAAAATAGAGGAGACGGAAATAGTTTTTTGGAAAAGAATATCATATGCGAAAAGGAAACTAGCTGTATTCAACACGTATTCAGAATCATATATATAGATGTGGAATCAGAATCCTGTACACATATATATATATACACATACATATATAAAATCATATAAATTCAGAATCAAGGCAATGTGTGCTTGCAGCCCAGAAATCCAACTGTATCCTCAAAAGAAGGGTGGCCAGCAGGTCGAGGGAGGTGATTCTCCTCCTCTGCTCCACTCTCGAGACACCCCACCTGCAGTGCTGTGTCCAGCTCTGGGGCCCTGAACAAAAGAAAGATGTGAATCTGTTGGAACTAATCCAGAGGAGTCCACAAAGATTATCAGAGGGCTGGATACTCGCCTCTCCTATAGAGATAGGCTGAGAAAATTGGGATTGTTCATCCTGGAGAAGAGAAGGCTCTGGGAAGACCTTAGAGCCCCTTCCAGTGCCTAAAGGAGGTACAAGAGAGCTGGAGAGGGACTTTGGACAAGGGTGTGGAGTGATAGGGCAAGGGGGAATGGCTTTAAACTAAAAGAGGGCAGATTTTGGTTAGATATTAGGAAGAAACTCTTCCCTGTGAGGGTGGTGAGGCACTGGAACAGGTTTCCCAGAGAAGATGTGCCATCCTTGGAAGTGTTCAAGGTCAGGTTGGATGGGGCTTGGAGCAACCTGGGATAGTGGAAGGTGTCCCTGCCCATGGCAGGGGGGTTGGAATGAGACGATCTTTAAGGTGCCCTCCAACTCAAACCATTCTGTGATTCTATGACCCTATACCCACAGCCCCAAACTTCCATGTATGTAAGTAAGTCATGGGAACAATCCCCTTGTTCACACCCAGAGAGCCAAGAGGACCCTGCAGAGAAGTCACAGGACTGCAGCACTTGCAGTCCTCAGGATCCTCCGAGCCCACCTCTGGTTCAGCCTTTTGCCAGTCGATTGCTGTGATCCTTCCCAAGCTCCTTCACAGGGAAAACCAGACAACTGATGCTTCAAAACCCACTGAAGTGATCGGAGGTCTTGGGCTGAAAACCCGCTCTGTGCAAGACCTTCCTGTACCCAGTGTTAGCGATTCAGCTCCAGGCCAACAAACAGACATTGGATTTGTGCCCCTCGTAGCTCTTTGCCAAAAAATCTGCCCATTCATGTGCCTTTCTTTTATATTAAATATTAATCTTACTTACAAGCTCTGAGATTAACTCCTCATTAGTAACTATCTGTGAACTTCAACTGTTTCAGATCAAGTCAGTTTTTACTTCCAATTTTTCAAAATAAAAGAGAAAAGCTTTGTAGAATTTCATCCTTCTCATAATTTCCTTGCTTGGGCCTAAGCAGCCCGTGGAGGGCCTTATAAGAGGTGTGCACCTGTAAGAATGTGTTCTTGTGGCAATAAAACAAAAGATAACTACATCTAAATGCAGCTAACACTCGTTAATCTATTGTGGACTGGAAGTCCAAGAAGTCAGTCATTATGTATGGACAGTTTTATACCAGGCATGAGTATTGCTTGGCATGGGTCCTTCTTTAATTGCATTATACAAACATAACAGAAAATTGACCTGAAGGGGGAAAACAATTTTATCCTTAGAACACTCTTCTGACTAAGTACAGAGCTTTTAATTAAATTCCCTATACAAAGTGACTGCCTGTCTCTCATGTTGAGCCTAATTGATATCAAAGCCATCCTTAAAATCAATATTTTTTTCTGGAAAAAAGAGCAAATACCCTCTCCACCCCAACAGAATTCAATAAATAATTTGATAGTACTTGACTCCTAACTGTAATCTTTGTCTCATTTGAGCAGAATATAAAGTGAAAATTTGTCCCCACCGCCCCCCAGCATCCCCCTTGCATCACAAATCAGGCGCCACAAAATGTCACTAGTCCTCCTCAGCAGGTCTGCTGTTTCCATTTATTTCAGCGCACCACGCTGAGTAAGGGAGGAATTTGAAACCTTCAAGTGGCAACACATTTATGCGGCTTTTGTTACCTATTTTATATTTTTCACTTATTTATGATTATGGTTGCAATTGGATCCCATTAGAAGTCTCAGGAAGATCAAAGGCTTGTTAGAGCAGGCAGCAGACAAACCCACACTCCTCCAAGGCTGCTGGGGAGGGTTTGCAGTGCACTGTACCCCAGCTGCAAACCCCTAAGCAGGCGCCTAACTACTCCTAGAATAAAAGGTGTGAGGGTCCCTGCAAGATGGGACCCTGCTTTGAGATGGCAAACAACCAAATCAAAGACCAGGTCTTGTTCCTCACCTTTGCTTTCTCCTCTCCTTCATCTGCCCTTCTTGCTTTGTGCAGGGACCCTGTCAATCTATCTCGTCAGAGCTGGCAAGAGAGTTGGCTCCCTTTGCCAGGAGCAGCTTATAAAACCAATGGAAAAGAGCAAGAAAATTAAGCTAAATAATAGGGTGGTTGGTTTTGGGTTTTTTATAATTATTCAGGCAGATTTAGTGAAGCGTGGAGCTGAAAGCCTGGAATTGATTATTGCCCCACCAAAAAGATGGTCTAACCATAAGTCAAAGCAGAGTCACCATGTGCAGTCCTTTTGCAAAGTCTGTTCCTGATAAAAGCAGGAATAATCTCTGCAGAGACCATTGCCTAGCAAGGGAGCACGGACTTGAAAGCTCAGCCCTGATCTCCAGTTTCTCTCTGTAATGTCTCTCTGTTGATATTGGCCCTCGGGGACTCTTGCTACAAGCACAATTTTCTTTCAAGAGCGTATGCTAATCGTGGCATTAGGGGTGTATTTATGATCTCTGGCTGACTGTGGCAGGTAAGATTGGGAGGGAAGCGATACTGAGTCTGCAGACAGATCACACTCATAAAGCATGATTGTGTGCTTCCCCTGCGCTGCGACACCCTGAAGCACGGGGGATTAGCATAAAGAGAAACCCGCCTCAGTGTTATTGGAATAAAATTTCATCTACGATCCAGGCAGCTGAGCCAGCTCCATGGACCTGGCAGTGTGTTTGTCCATCAGAATAATGATCTGAGAGCCGGTTTTCCTAGGCAAACAGAAAGGCAGCCTGCTGTCCTGTGCTTTGGGAAAGGAGCAAGGCTGGGGAAGACTGGTGGCATGGAAAGATTATGTTATTTTACTTCATTGTGCCCAGTCCTGTATTCCAAGAAAACATCATTCATTTAGTCCTGAAATTTCTTTTCCTTTCAAAGTGGTTTCGTGCCCTCTCACTTTCCTGTAGTCCAAGTCAGAAGCAAAACCTGCTGGTTGCAAAAGGACATGGGAGCCAGCTAGGCCTCCTGAAACATCTCCTTTAGAGGGGTTTCTCTTTGCGGCCTGCATCCCACAGCCGTTTTAAAGCTTTGCTGCTGTCTTTGGCAGATGAACATGACTGGAGCGCCATGTGAGGGTGTTTGTGCACACCTGGGACCGCAGCTGCCGGAGGGGAGCGGAGCCAGCGCCCGCCGCCATGCACAGAAGGCCCCTGTAGACGGCGTGTGTTCAAACACACCACCGTCCCTCACCCAACATAAACTTGTTTCAGCCACACGCAATATAAATAAAATATTTAGCGGAGGCTGGCCGTACATCTGAATGCCAGAGGAAAGTGAGAAGGGCTGGAAATAAATATTGACGTGGAGGTGTCAAGGCTCGGGGGGAAGTCAGGTGGATGTGTCGCTGTTTTATAGGCTCTGCTAAATGATCAGAGCCTGACTCTGCTCCCGGCTGCCGTGGTGTAAATCTGAAATAACTCTGCCGATGTTAGAGTTACACCACCTCAAAACTGCTGTGCATGAGCCTCTGTCCAGTGGGGTTGAGTATTTCAATGCTGTCAGGAAGACCCAGACCACCCCCCTTCCCATTAATATTTATGCAGTACTCCTCAGGCGTCTTTGGAAGAGCCACCATAAAATTTCTGTTGCTGTAGGGAGAGCCCTGAAAGAACAATTTGTAGGCAGTTATCGTCATTATTAGACATGGTAATTGAATTAGTAGTTATTTAATTATTATTATTAGTGCAATAAATACTCCTTGCCCTCCTTGGTCCTTCAAAATGAAGCCTGAGGAAATCCCAGTAAGTGGGAAGAGCTCCTTTTGGAGACAGTTACTAGGAAAACACTTCAGTGAAGGAAGAACCGGAGGAAATATCCATACCCATCCAGCAGGCAATTTCTGCACACTCTAAAATATCGCAGAAGATGCCACTTCCAGAGGTTTTGATTCAGGGAGGAGTTACACTGGGAGCTAAAATTGCTGATTTATGTGTACGCATATATATTGGGTTTTGCCTCACTGAATATAGGGCACACAGCTCCTCGGTGTAACCAGTTAACTTTCCAGTTGCTTGGAGTCAGGAGAAACATTTATTTCCTGATGGAGGCTGTGTGGTGACAACACAGCCTGTGAGGGAAAGCAGGTGGAAAGAAGGGTCCATCTTGGCCAGTCTTTAACACGAGCCCAAGAGATAAGTGTTTGCAGTGCAGCATGCCAAAGCCATGCGGGGAGATTTGTCTCCTACCCAAGCTAATGATGGAGCAATGTCACCATATGTGTGGTTAGCTTCCAGCAGCTCCTCACTTTTCCAGCACGAATGGGGGGTGACAGATTGTATATTAGACAAATTACTCTTCTCTTGAAAGCAGCCGTCTTCAGTGAAATCCAAGTGCCTTCCTCACTCTCTCTTCACTGAACAATTTCTGCCCCATCATTCAAAGCTCTCTGCAACAAAAAGGTGGTTGGTGAGCAAAGCTCACAGTGCTGCTCCTTAGCTCCCAGCCAGTGCTTACCGGGGCTATGCCTGGACCAGTGACCATAGCAGGCTGCCATCCACCCTCCCATCTCCCCTGCCAACTGGCATGGCCATGCTGGCATCCATACGGGCAAACACTCTTCTTCTGAAAAGAAAGGGAGGCCACATCCCAGCTGCCTGCTGAGAGCAGCCCTGCAAGTCCCAGCTAGGGAGCGGGGGAACTGCGCCGACATCTGCTGGAAGGGGTTTCAGCCAGGCTGTGGACCTGTGTCTAGCCTGGGATGGGTGATGGGGGGCACCTCCAGACACTGCAGGTTGGATTGGTTTCCTTGTCTTGGGGCTGCTCCCAGGAAAGTCTCCAAAGAAGCAAATCCATCAACACTGGGAAGGTGATGGGGAATTGATGTCCTCAAGGGAAGCCTTAGAGGTTGCCACAGACAGCAAATTCAGTAGCTGCCCTGGGGGCAAGATCTGGAAGGCAAACAAGCTCCTTAAAAACATCATGTCCTGGAAACATTTTGGTAGAGAAGAACTTTTTTCCACTGTTTTCAGCTTTCAGAGACAGATGGTGGTTCCCCTTGCAAGCTCAAAATTTTTAGGCCTTTTAGATATTAAAGACTGACCTCCATTATCTGTTGAACCCCGAGTTCCCACTGGTCATTGCCTGTGGATACTGCATGAGGGTCACCCAGCTGCTGATGACAACTGTCCTGTGAAGAAGCCCCCTCTTGGGCTGCCCTCCTTTGGGGACAAACCTGTAAGTCCCATCAGCCAGATATTGTTGGGGGTCTGGTGTTCCATGTTACCCTCTGGTCATCTGCATTTGCTTTTGGCTCACATCATCCAGCACATCTTCCAGGCACCACCCAAGCCCTCATTCTTGGGTTTTCTCTTCGCCTATCACTCCTGCTCTTCTCTTTGCCCCCTCCAGAAGCTTGTGCTGCTGCTCTCTGTCTCCAGGACATCACGATGGATAGTGCATTGCCCTCTAATGGATAGGTTTTAAACTCTTCCATCTACCAGAACTTTTGGTAAGATCCTTAGACCAATTAATGATGCAGGAGACTTGCTAGCCACATCCAGATCTCTTTATATTCCCTGTTTCCCTTGAATCAAAACAAAATACCTTTAATTTTTTTTTTTAATAACACAGACGTAGGACTGGATCTTCCAGCTATTTTTATGAAGAGGCAGAGGAAATCTGTGCCAGTATTAACTCTGGTTCCTTCATGTCCATGAATGCTTTAATTGGCTTCAGAGCTAGGAATGCATTAACAAAGCTGATTTCTGTGATTCCACGCATCTGGATTTCAGGGTGGGTTTTGTTTTTTTTTAGCTTGCCTAATCCTGCTTAAAGTCTTAAGATTTATTTGTATGTTTATAAGACACAGCTTTTCTCATTATATGTATGTTACAGTCACCATAAAAGTAATACAAACAAAAGGAAAAACAGAATGGACTTGCAAGCAGCCGATAATTAATTACGGAGGACTTTTGAAAGGGTGGCTTAGCATCTTAAGCAATTCCTTTTGCTGCCAGATACATGGGCTTGTTTTATAAACTACAATCAATCTGCCATTGGGGGGGAAACTGCAAAATGAACTTAGTCATCTGAGCTCATTTTCAGATTCAAAAACTGAAAGGCTTTGGAGTATAAAGTACCCTCTTCTTTTAATGTCAGTAAATAAGTTGATTTGTTTATATGGTTTTCAATACAAGTAAACTGCTTGCCATTTAAATAAGTTCAATCAGCTGTGAAAATTGACATTTTTAACCATAAAATCAGACTTCATCCTACCATGATATTAAATATTAAGGAATCATTTAAAGGACAGTATACATTTCAGAAACCTGCCTGGAGAGATGAATGCCAATTTCTGCCATTCAGAAGTATGTACAAAAAAAAAAAGGCCCCTTGGCTGGAGGCCTGCTGCTCTGTAAAAGCCACTTTACAGACTTATTCCAACATGGTAAATCATTGCTGCTCTAAGGAGACATTCAAGCTTCACATTCAGCCCTTGCGTGGCAAAAACAAATCCCCAAAGAGGACGGATGGAAAAAGGGCCTTGTGTGCTGATGCTGTGCCTGACGGCATGTCCAGGGCTGTGGGAGGCTCAGGCAGGGCTCAGCATCCTCTGCTCCCCGGGGCCAGGGGTTTTGCAAGCCTGGGGGTCATCTGCCTGCCTGTGGAAGTGAGCAGTGGGACTTCCAGCTCTATTTGCTCATCCATATGGCTGCACTTGCAAGTGGCACTTGGAAATGGGGCATTCCTACTGTTTTCAAGACTTCAGAGGTCTGCACATATTCCTCCACCCCCCACATTCTTCTATTTTTTTTCCTTCCTTTTTTCCCCTGTTTCAATCAAATTTTGGGGACAAAAACACCCCGTGCTGGTTCTGACCGGGCTTACAACTGACACAGCTCTTCACAGCTCAACACCCCTGATGTCCTGCCTGTGCCAAAGGGGTCTCATTGTGTAAGGGGTTTCCTTCTGAATAGGACAAAGCAAAACAGCAAAGCACTGGGATTACTGGGCTGCTGAAGGGAGACAATGGGGAAACAAAACTCAGGCTGGAGAGACATTTATTTTTCGGAGGGGCATGGCTGCCCTTACACAATCCCTTTTAAAGCTCTGTGAAGTTTCTCTAACACAATCCAGTCCTGCAGCCAGGCAGAAATCCAGCACGTTCAAAACCTTTTCATTCCATCTTTAATGTAAAAAATGTGCACTTATTTACTACTGCAAACTGCAAGGGTATTTAAGGTATAGGAAGTTTTAACAGCAGGCTTTGGGGTGTCTCTGCTTGAGCACCTCTGAATGTTTCAAGCACTGGATGATGATGGCAGTCAGCTCTTTCCCTGCTGATGAGCTGATGCGGAAATCTGAGTGGGTGCAGGTTTTTGTGACCTGCTGCCTTCTGTCTGAGCACATCTCTGTCATTTCCTGCCCCGTACTGGCTCGTTTTTGCCTTCCCACCCAGATTTTGTCTCTATTTCCCCCCAAATTACCTGACATTTTTCCAGCTGGGGGCAAGGAGAGGGTACATCCCTCTCTTTCTGGCTGTGATTTGCGTCCACAGTGGGGTGAAAAGGGGGTGTTAATTCTGGCGGTGATGTGGGTGCTGTTAGGGTCAGGGTTTGCTGGCTGTTAGGGATTCAGGTTGTGACTGTGTTTTTTGCCAAATTTTCTCTGGATCACCCCTCCTACACTGGAAGTTGGCCTTGTACCCCTCCAGGAGCCTTGAATGCTGTCTCATTTGTGACGAGGGCTGGGTATGAGCCCCCCAGATGAGCCTGAGGGATTCATTTCCTCTTAGCTTCCTACATGCCAAGCCGTGACTCTCTCCCTGCCCCGGGCATAATGGGAAAAATGCTGGAGAGGGACCACTAACTCATCCCATGGGGCTGCTTGCTATAGGGCTAGCTCTTGGCACTCCTTTGTTCCCCTACAAAGGCATGTGGGATGGGGGGAAGCCAATCCCTTCATAAGTAAACAAATGCGCTGAGTTAAATTTTTTAAATGGAGTCATAAATAAAGAACTATCATTGGAGAAATCCCTAAAGACGCTGTTTTTGCTAAGGTTTTTTTTCATGTTGGCAGCTTCAGCAACTTTTGCGGAGATGTCAGAGTAAATAGCCTGCGATCCTACAGCATCTTATAAAGTCTTTAACAACAAAAAGATCTTTATGCTTTCATATTATATGTGTTCCTAATAGACATTCTGTTCATGTCTCCTTATTTTATGTAGTGTAGAAAAAAAATAATAATCCCTCTCTGCAGCATCTCAAAATGTACATCTTTAGCAATTTCTGACTTAAGAAAAAAAAAAACTAGATGTCTTTTGGACAGAAGATGATCAGGGTTTTCTGGAATTTGGAACATCTCATAGTTTCTGCACCAGCCATAAAAGGGGAAGGAGGGGAAAAGAGGTTTATGCTGTTTAACTTAGCAAACAGAAATTTGCTTGAGACTTAATCACACCGTGCAGGTAAATTTCCTGATACACCATTAGAAGGCTCTTTCATCTTGCAGATTAAAGGCTACTTGGGGAAGGTGTTGCACAGTGAGGTAGAGGGTACATCAACTCTCCTGACTCAGTAAGTATAAGGATGCCCATTTCACTTTCAAAGTGGAGTAAATTTTCCTCATGTGTGGAATTACTACAAGCAAGCATTAGTACAGTGTGCTATATATTTACAGTTTGTATTTGGGATAGGGGTGTTTTCCCCCCCAACAGAAAAAATCAAAACCATGATGAAATACAGCAGCTGAAAGCTGAATATCTCAAAATTCAACCTAAAAATGAGCATACACACAGAACCATAGGCATTTTTAGCTCCTGGAACAACTTACCTAAATTCCCCATCATCTGACAGCTTTAAATCAAGTCTGGATGTGTTCCTAGAAAATACACTAAATTAGCTAAAAGTCAAGAGTCTGATTCGTGATTCCCATAGGGAGAATCTGCAGTCTACATTATGAGGGAGGTGAGACCAAATGGGCAGAATGGTCTTGGAGATGCTGAAGCCAAAGAACAACATGTTCCACACCGCTCTCAACCAACTGCATCTCCCTGCAGAGCGGGTGACTTCATAAATCTTGCTTATTTCCTTGCGGTATCAATCCCTTTTTCCAGATTTGAGTTTCTTCACCAAGGCTGGCTAGAAACTTTTGGGCTTAAGGTAAATACAGGTTATCTGGAACTGCTGATCCCATTTTCTGCGCAGGTCCACCTTGAGGGGTAGGTGCTGCCAAGAGGCGCCCACTTCTTCAAACCACAGTTCCACATAATTGCAGGAGCTGTGCTGGCCGTGTATAGGGGCAACTCAAGCCTTGCCTGTAGTGGAGCTGCCTCCAGTCCTCTCTGAAAAGGGTCTTTCTCTTCTCCTTTCCATGTTTGCAAATGATCACCAGAAGCTCAGTGTTTCCTTTAATGCTGTAAATAGCCAGACTGCTGCTTCCATGACTGTGTTTGGCCTGTTCAACATTTTCAGCATTTCTTTCATGGATCTCTCTTGTCTTCATTTCAAGCTATTATCAGATCCATGCAAACTTGTGATGCAGATACTTACAACACCTTTCAGTGAGGCAGGAATCATTCCAGCTACAATTGCATCTGGTTTTGCTGCAAAGGCATGTCCTTTGTACTGTTCCTACACAGATAACCTTGGAGACACTGTTAAGGCAGAGAAGGAGTTTGGAAAGAGTGCCTGTACCAAATCTGGAGCTGTGACTGCAACTGAGATGGAGGCCTAATGAGCTCGGGCAGATGTCCATGCTCCTATGGGTAGTGGAGGCTTGATTAAAGGCAGGGTACCAATGTGATGCTGCATAGTCAAGCCAGACCATTCAAAAGTAAATCTGGCATCTCCCATTACTCCACATGTCCATTTTACAGTGTTCATAAGTCTAAAGAGGGTGAAGTCTGGGCCAAAGGAATGCTGTCCTACAAATCAAGGCAACTTCCTAGCAAGGCAATCTCTTGCACTGTGGAATGATTTCCAGTGGCAGCTCTTATTGCTTGGGGCATTTAAAGCTACATCTGGAAACAATAAAAATCAGTGATAGGCTATGACTATCTGACACAGCCCACTGTGCCGGCTGGAGGAGCTGGCGCTGCATCTCCCCGAGCCTCCACGGGAACCAAGCGACCTCGGAGGTGCTGATCCCCGTTAGGAGTGCTCAGGAGGGGCTGCTGAGCCACCACTCACATGCCCACGACAGCCGGCGCAGTGGTGGGCACCAGCACACGAGCAGACAGCTAATCCAGGCGCCGATCTCGGATAAAGAGGATGAGAGGGGTCTCTGGTATAGGTTCCAATTAGATTTACTGCAGGGACGGTCCAGGGACAAGAGACAGCAACTAAAGAGGGTTCCAGAGTTTTACAGGGGAACGGGCAACCAACCAGGAGAAGGCCAGGAGGAGGAGAGGAGAGGGATTGATGGCCAATAAACCAATAGGGGAAGAGAAGGGAGGGACAAGGGAGAGGGGGACCAATGGGGCATCGAGTGATGGGGAACTTTCTAGCATACATGCATATTGATAAGGGAAGATACATATTCAAAGAGTTATACATAAAACTGGGAGGAGGGCCAACGGGCCAACCAAAAACTGAACAATTTACATAACAGAACAGGGGACTATGGGATCTCACTGTAACTCAGGAGGGGGTGTCAGACCTCTGAGCCAGCCCACCAAGAATCCAATGCCACTCTGGCCCCTGGGGCTCATCGGTCACTCTGGCAGCAGCCACAACCACTGCAACAACCATCCATCCAGAAGGCAACCTCCAGCTCCGCTTCCATTGAAACTATGAATGGAAAAATGGGGATGGGTTTGCCATCCTGAGTAATTCTGAGGCCATTCCTGGCAGATAGCAGTGGACCTGTTCTGCAAGACTTTACCCAGACACCACCCTCCCTACCCCATAGCTTATGACTGCTACCAGCTACTGGGTGAGACACGTATCTCAAACAAGCTGAACAAACTTGTTCAAATCTTCTGCTGAGCCACGAGGAAGTCATTGTTCCACCAGGATGTAACAAGGGATGATTTAGATTATCCTATTCATGTCTGTGCTGGCCATTCTAGTTTGGCATTGAAGGGCGCTTAATCATTAAGAGGGCTTTTTGCACAAACAGCAGGGTAATAGACAGGAGTTTTTAAGTGCTTTTAAATATCTGCAGACAAATTTATATCTTTAGTGCACAGAGCTTCAGGAATTATCTTGGTTATACTGTCTTTGAAGCACAGAACATCCTGAATACCAAAAGCAAAAGGCAAGTACCAACTGGAAGTAGATGGAATTAGGGTTGCTTGGTTGTGTGGAGATGTGAAGTGAGGCTGGGTTCAGACAAGGAGCTTCTTGTTGGATCGTGATTTTCTTGTTTGCACAGTTCTACATTAGCACTTTCTGATCCAGCAAATCTGTTGCAGCTAAGCCACATGTGTGCCTGCTTATAATGGTTGGTAAAAAAAGCATTGGGAGTTCAACAGTGACCAAAGGCACAGATATCCCTTGCCCACTCCCAGAACTGAGGAATATGCAGCTGGAGCAGTACACTGGGGACCCAAACTTACATTCCCTGGTCAAAGTAACTTTTGTACCTCATAGTTCTAAAAGTCACAGTCAGCAGATCATGGAAACTCCAGTGGGTCTATAAAAATCACAGATCTTCTTAAAGGGCCTTTGAAGAAAGCAGAAACAAATAGGCTGAATATGGGTTGACTTCCTGATTTGTCTCCCTTCTGTTTATCAGGACCCACACCCTATCTCATTCCCTTTATGCTCTTTCTAAATCAAATGGCTAAGTAGCTGCTGAGTAAATCTGTCATTTTGACCTTACTTACCTTTTAGACCAACTTTCCTGTTGGATGCAATTTGTGGGATCCTAATTTTGCATTTTACTAAGGCAAGTTGGGTGATTTGTGTTGATATGAACCAAAGCTTGTGCATTTTGAAATGCTGCAATCAAATAATCCCATCCGTACTTGGGAGTCTGTAGCAGACTGACTTACTGTTGTCTTTTTGCAGTAATTATGGAACTGCCTGGGTATGGAACTGCATTTTGGCTGAGCTGAAGCTTAGTCCCCATAGCTTTCAGCTCACTTGTGAGATGAGGTTTTTAAACCTGGTGGAAAACTCTGCATTTTGCTTTTAATGATTTCTAGGAGGACCGACCACTTAGTGACATCATCTCCTACTGTTTTCAAAACATCTCCAATCCTCTATACTTCAATATCCCTGTAAGCTTCCAAGCTGACAGGAAGGTATTTTTATCTGTAGCTTTTCCCTGATTTTTTGGGCATTTCTTTTTTTTTGTTAAGTACAGGAAGACCAAGAGAAGATTTCTTCTCCATCTTCGTCTTACTTCTCTTCATCTTCCAATTCAAGCTTTGCCCAAACTCCTGATAATGAAATGTGGTGTTACCTGGTTTCTTTCTGCATAGCATTTAAGTGGGATACAATGAAAACGTTATCAACATGAACAATTAAAATTAAATTTCCCTGCTGCTTATTTCTACTGTACTTTGAAAGTATAGGCAAAGATTTTTTTTACAAACTGGATTTCCAAGGTTCTGGGTTTGAGATCTGAATACAGGTTAATAATGGTTTTCTAAACGCTAGTCTCCTCCTCCTGTAACTGGTGAGGTTTGCTTAGTAGTTCTGAAAAATCAGATCCATTGCTAAAATGTGCTGCCAGACAGAATTTGATATCTATTGTTAAAGTTCATTAGACTGAAGCCAAAAAAAAATCCCCGTCTGGTTCGGTGCAAAGCTCTTTTTCCCCTGAGTGCCTTTGGCTATGAATTCTGCATATTCTAATTTTAAAGTATCGTTCATTTTCTATTTGGTGATAAATGCTTTCCTGTGTAAGAGTCTTTTGATTGCTCTGCTAATTAAAGTGGATAGTTTCCTTTTATGTTAGGTGGCTGGGCTTCTGGGTAACTGCAGTTTGCAGGGAACAGCCAAGGTTACATGGCAGTGTTTATTACCTTTGCTCTCATCACTGATGGGTACATGTTCTGCAGCTCCAAATTCTCAGTAAGAAAATGAATTACGAAAATGAGAAATTTGTCATTTTGGAAGCTTTTTGGTCTTCCTTTCCTAGAAATGGCTTTTTATCTCTTTGCTTTCCCAGCTTCATTACACTTTGGGAAAGTTTTGATACTTAAATGGCACAGAGACAGAAGTGGGAATGGAACTTCCATGTTGTCTTTTTTTCCCCCTCTGAGCTTATTTTGGTCAGGATAGATACTTGTGATAGAGGCACGGGAAAGTGCTTGGGAACTCACTCTTTTTGTGAATGCTGTTTTAGTTGCCAAATGACACTGTGCCTTCTCTTCTGCACAAATTCCTCCCTCTTGATCTGGAGAGTGCCAGGGACTTGATATGAAATATTAGAGAAAACACCTGGAAGAACAGGACACAAAGTGAATATCTACATCCAGTCAGGACAATCTATTTAGAAGAACACCTCTGTGGGTGGAGATCCAGCTACCACCCAGGTTGTTCTCCCGGGCTGGACTTCTTCTGTGATGAAATATCTCAGGTGAGTATCTGACAAAGGGCACTACGATAATCAACGAGAAATACTGTATAAGCAAAACTCTTTCCAGTGAACGGGACTTATTGAATGCACAACAAAAGATCCAGGAGAAGATGTGGAATATTTGGGGTCTCTCTGGAAGGAGGTTACTCAGATTTTCAAGTGTGTGTTCCTGCAGGTCTGTAACTGTGATGGTGTGTCTGTGTCGAGTGTGCTCAGGGTTTAGGAGTGCTGTTAAAATGTGCCATTGGGATCTCTATTTGCTTTCACACTGTCCAGGTGACCAGGAATTCTGCTGATGGTATGGAAGTGTTTTTGGTGAGGGGGAAGGTTCCTGTTGGTTTTAAAGTCTATGTAAGCTGGTGTTCAGAAATCCTATGGTGCAGGAAGGGGTACAGACCTTAAAGGCCACCTCCAGAACCAGTGGCTAAAGGGATCTTAGACTCAACAGTATCAAAACTAACAGACCAAAGTTTTGGTTTAATCTTACATCATGATGACAGCTCTTAAGGAAGCTCTGCCAATTTTCTTCGAGAGAAATTTGGAGATATCTAGAGACCTAGACTGACTGGTCTTCTCTGAATGCTAATTATCCCTTTCAGATCCCCGTCTCCTTCTGTCCTGAGTAGTGGCAGAAACTGTCAACCTTGCAGATACTTCAGCAAGGGAAAGCCACCATGGGTGCAACATCTGTGGATAGGGCAGCTTGTTTCAGACAGAACATTGAAGCAGCAGGGGCCATAAACAGAAAACCCTGTAACAGCACCCTTTTCAGTCTGCATGGGAATAGAAGAAACCCAGGCTGAAACTCTTTAGATTTGAATGTTTTAATCCTCACGGGATTTCAGATAACCTGAGCTGTGAACAATTAGATCACCCTCCCAAACTGAACAGGCTTTTGAGATTAAGAGTTTGAAAGGCAATGTGTGGTGATACCCCCATAACCATGTCTTCTCATTATCATGTAAGGGAAAAAATAAATACAAAAATAGTTTTGCCCAGTTATTGGAGATGTAGCTCTCTGCCTGCCCAGGTTAAGGCGCTGGGGTGCAAGGTGAGATCAGCAACCTTCCCGGTTGTACCTCCAGCAGCAGACTGCATGGCGCATTGCATTAGATACAGAGCTGTACTGTGCACACTGCTTTGACTCATAAACAGTAACCAGGATTTTTCTTTTGTAACCCAGACTGTGCATATTGTCTATATGATTTCCCCAGAACCATCTCTCCTGTCCTCCCTGAGGCAGAACCACTGTGTGAATCACCAGCAGGATTAAAGAAGCTGCTGTAGTCTTCATGTTCTTCACTTCTGCAGATGTGCCCCTTCCTTAGGAACAGAATCGAAGAGCTCAGACCTCAGGAACCTGCACAACACAGCCTCCAGTCTCCAGTCTTGTTTACACAGTGTTTCCCATTTCTAGGAGCTGAAAGAAAGCCATTACCTCCACCTGCAGGGATGCCAGCACATTTAAACAGGAGGGATCATGACTCTTATTCCAAGTTTTCCATCTGCAATTGCAGTGACAGATGAGTGTTACTACATCTTCAAAGCCAGGACATTCTCGGATGGGTGCCTTTGAGGTTTCTCTCCTTACACATTGGAAGATGGAGCTCAGGATTTTGCCTTTGGACCATCCCTACCCACCAGCTGTCATCACTGAGCAGTGAGTCTGACTTTTTGTGCCCTATTCTGAAACCTCTCTTAAAACAGGGAAGGACCCACGGGAAAAAACCACACTGCAGCATACGGGAGTCCAAAACCCTTTCACTCTGGCTGTAATGGCTGTAACAAGCTGCCATTCACTACAGGCAGTCTTACATGGAAAACAAATGTTGCTCATTTTCCACGTATCCTCTTGTGGGCAGGATGCTGTCTGCCCTGTGGAGGTTAATTTGCTATTTTAGAAGTGCCACTTCAGGGTAATATGCTGCTAATAGGTAGTCAGCAGGTCCTGAAAACAAATATTCAACCAAATAATTCTGGAAAGCAGAATTTGTCTGGATATTATGGAGTCACCATGAATCCTCCTAATAGTGCATTTTAAGCCTGGCTGCATTGGTTCGCTGCAGTTGTAATTCCAGAGCCCCTGTAGAGCTGACGTGGATCAGGGGAGTCTTTTAACAGATGGTTTCATTCAGAAGCTGGATAAGAAGAGTTGCTTGTTAGGCACAGGGCAAGCATCTGTGGGAGGATTTTTTGAGTGTTCAGGTAGCCTTCCAGCTCAGCACATCTCTGTCTGAGGCAGCAAGGTTAGGCATGGGAGAAGAGACTCAGGCCAAAACTCTGCCACCAACATGTAGATGAGAGGCTGTTGCAGACTGTGGGGAGCGCTGCTCTCCAAGTCTTCAGTCAGGGTTAGAAGTCCCTTTCTGTGATTCTCTGATCTTATTATGGGATGACTACTGTGAAGTCTAGGAGAAACATTTTATTATTCCCTATTTCTTTCTAGCATAGCCAAGATCTGCAGCCCGGTATGTTTGTTCTGAATGACTGAGTCGCATGGTCATTGGCTAAAGCCATCACAATCATCTGCAGTTCTGCTGAAGCCAGAAAAGCTGGACTTGCACAAATCAAGTTCAAGATTTCTTGGTCTTGTAATGACCAAGTGAGGGGTCCCCATGGGAGCTGCACTGTCCATCACTGAGGTTTTCAACAGAGGTTACAAGAAAACTTTTGGTCTATTCCTGCCTTGGGAAGTCATGGGGTCATAAAAGGCTTAGGTTGGAAGAGACCTTAAAGATCATCCAGTTCCAGCCCCCCTGGAATGAGGAGGGACACCTTCCACTATCCCAGGTTACTCAGAGTCCTGTCCAGCCTGGTCTTGAACACTTCCAGGAATGGGACACACACAACTTCTCTGGGAAATCTGTGCCAGGTCCTCACCACCCTCACAGGAAAGAAGGACCAGTGTTGAACTTACCTTCATATAGGTGTTTCATTATCTCCTCCAGTTCTTGTAACCACTGGCAATGAAATCCATTGTGGGGATTTTGCCTCCTCTGTGAGAAGATAAACTCATGGTCAGATGCACAGCTGTGTGTTTGTGATCAAGGGGAAAGAGTTCTCATCGACTTTGATGAGCATTGGTTTGTGTTTCCTGCCATGCAGCCCCAAGAGGTAAAAAGCAAGTTCTGGAAGAAGTGATGTCTCGGGTTCATATCACATCAGTAACTGCTCATTGTGGCATGCTGAACAAAGTGAGCTGGATGATTTTCCTTGATGTGGACACTTTTTCTACAGGATTTTTGGTGACACCCTTGTTAAAGGTCAGACAGACCCCTTAAATGCATTGTTAATGCTATGAACAGCACCATGAGGAGCAGGTGAGTTTGCTACACCAGGAGTGCAACTGTAAAGAATTTCAAATCAATATAGGTCTAATCTAAGTTAAACTGAGCTTTAGGGATTAATTAAATCTTAATTACAGATCAAACCACACAGCCACAGTTATTTCTAAATTCAGAGGATGAGCATTCATGCGAGTGCTGGAAACTAAATATCACCTTTTTGCATTACTGTTATTAAACATTGCACATTCATAATCTTTTTGGTTGTAAATTATTAATGTGTGTAGTTATACTTTTAATTAAGACAGACTCTTAGGGACACATTTTACTACTGTTATTTACCTTGGGCCCTTTTCCATCAGGAGTTCTCTTAACTTCAGTGGGCTGGTTCGTGTGATAAAGGTACGATTAATTTATATTTATTTTTGGAAGAGTGCATAGCATGTTAGACCATATATTCAACAAGGGAACATTTGAATCCAAAATAACTTGAAATGTAGGGCTGACAGGCAAGAAGACACAAACTAATAGAGAAGAAAGAACGATACAGGAAAAGGATGGAAAAGCAAGGTGGTAAAATTTATGGCTAACATCACTCCTGTGTCCACAATAGGTGATAAAGAATTTCTGAAGGTCATAACTGAAATAGGCGAGTGGACAGCATGAAGGGACTTGACAAGTCAGTATTAGCAGCAGCCTTATTTTGTGGGCTTAGCTGTGGATCAAGGTCTTACTTTGTTAGGCACCATATAAACCCATATCAAAGTGAGAGACCTTGCCCTCCCATCCTTCAGTCAAACCATTGCTGTTGAACGGAAAATAATCCATATAGAAGGGGTAGCAAGGAATATGAGAACGCTTATCAGTTGCAGATGCAGCACTATCATAAGACTGCTGCGGTGATAGATGGCAGGAGGTCTCAGGGTAATTTAAAGGGACTTCAAAAGGTTTACAAAAAACTTCTATTAATCACAAAAAATTTTAATTGCAGGAAAAAAACCTCCTGAGTTATGTTAACTGGCTCAATACCAGTCCTCTATGGGGGCTAGTGAATGTTTATCTCTGCAGCCATTAATTACAGGTGCCTCCTCTGCCCTGGAGGACCTGAACAGCTGGCAGCAATGGGAGATAGTTTGCAGCTCCCTATTTGGAGTATTGCATTGGAAAGATGAGCTCAAAGGGGGAATGCCCTTGCAGAAAGCTTTAGAAACAGTGAATTATCTTAGTAACAGCACTGACCAACAGAAAATATCTCTGAATCATTATTGCACCCTTCTCACTTAAGTTTTCAGCTTGGATGCAGCTTCTGTCAAACAGGCAAACAAAAGGTTAGGATGTGTAAGAAATGGGATGGAGTAAATTTCAGTGTGGTATAAAATCAAGGCTTCTCTCTCATCTGGAATGCTATAAGTCACTGCCAAGGGAATTAAAGGATGTTCAGATAAGGATGACAAGAATAATTTGAGACTTGGGGGGGAAAAAAATCTTATATGGAGAGAGATTGAAAAGATAAGTGGTGTTTACGGTGGAAGGGAGCTAAATAGAAGGGCTGTGATAAAAGCTCGTGCTGTCAGGCCTGTGGCAAGGGAAAGAGGGGGAGTGGTGAGAGGAACCCAGGACGTGTGAAAGTGCCTGAGCCTGCAGGCAGAGGGGCTGCTGAGCCCACTGGGGAAGGCATCAGGCACGGTGGTGGGAGAGTTGGGAGGATCAGGAAGGAGCCAGAAATCCTGCTGGGCTGGAGGACATGAGGGCTCCAAAGGGAAGGGAGGCTCATGTATGGTTTTTTTTCATGTCTCCCAACATGCAGTGCAAGATGAAAGAGTAGAAGGCAGGAACTTCAAGATTAAATATCACCATGGAAAATGGGATGGGTTTGTAGAACTCAGATCCGCTGGATTTTGTGGTGGTCAAGGACTTAAGGAGATTCAAGGAGGGACTGATCATTCGCGTGAGGAGTTAAAACCTGTTCTGCCATGGTGAACATGAACAGACTATCTGGAGTACTTGGCCATCAGTGAGTGCCATCATCCTTACTCCAAGCAAGAGTTAAGCACTTCCTCTGCACCTCATTCAGAAAACCTTTTCAGCAGGAGACCAAATTAAGTTTATCCAAAAGCATTTAATTTAGCTTCACTAAGACAGTTATCCTATATTAGATAAATACCCACTGGATTCTAAGAGCATATTTATTTGAAGATTAACTGCAAGGCAGAGTTGTTTATCCAGTGGAACAACTGGATTAATGAAGTGAAAACTGAAGCACCTATCCTTTTCTTCTACAACTGATGACCAAGCTTTGTTACTTCTATGTTTTAATTTATCCTAAGATACTTTCCTTTCTCCTGCTCCTCCTGTCCAAGCAAAGCTTCTGACCTCAGTTCAGAACAGGAAGTCAGTTAAAAATGAGTCAGTAGGGCCAATGATATTAAAGAAGTCTTTAGGATGCACTCTGGGATCTTTGTTCTTCTTGCCCTGCTCCCAGAACCCATCTCTTCCAATTTTTCTGCATTGCAGGCTCCCTGCAGATCTCAAATCTTTATCCTTCAGCTTCTTCCAAAACTTCAGTCTTTGTTTTGCAGCTGGTTTGTTCCATTTGTCCAATAATGTTCCTCAAAGCAAATTCTTTCCATTAGCCAGAAGCAGCATGTTCAGTTCCCTGGAGATATGAGTCTAGTGCCATCAGAAATGGTCAAACTTCTCCCACTTGCTGCTGCTGAGGAGCACAAGTAGATTTTATATGGTATTGACTTGCCCTAAGTGTCCTGGATATCCCTGCATCCATTTAGCACATATCTATTTCGACAACCAAATCATGCATTTTTGTTCTTAGTTAGATGCCTTCTCCTTCACTTTGGGGTATGAGAAATAGAATTTGGGATGTGAAAGAATTATGAAAATTTAGCCTTTCAAAGCATTGGGTCCTGTTGATATTTCAGCATATTCTCTGAATTTGTTTGAAAATACCAGCCATGTTCTTTGCAAGGCCACAGCAGCAGCACTACCACAGCATCAACAGCATCCCAAACTAGCCATGGCAGCCTTGCCTGAGCCAGCTCAAAGAGCCGCTTTAATCATGAGTGCAGCAAAATGTTCATCTCTACAAATCAGTGATAAGGAAATCAGAATCTCCAACGTACCACTAATCAGGGAAAAACGAGGGGGTTTGTTGCCATTGTCACAGAAGAGACAACTGATATTCCAGACCAAAGATGTGCAGCAGACTAGTCCTTGTGGGCATTAGTAAAACGAATCTAACTCCAAGTTTGGTCCTAGTTTGACTGGAGTTTTGATCATCCTTCTCCATCCACCCAAACCTCTCATCTTGTTTTTTATGCAATGGAACATGAGAAATGATGAGTTAGTCGGCAAAACCAAGAATAAGCAGTAGACTGTGAGAAGGGCAAGGAATTAGCTCAAGAAGATATGACTCAGTTGAGTTGAGCAGTGACTTCTTCAGGGGACAAAAGATACAGGTAGATCTTGGCGCCAAGGGTAGAAGGGAGGGAAAAAAGTGTGTTGGTGACATCAAGATGAGAGGCATTATCAGTCCTGAAGGGGCTCCAGATACCCTGCAGGAATGTCTGGATGACCTCACAGATTAAAACAGCAGAAAGGGGGTGAAACTGCAAACCTAAATGCACTTTGCATTAATTCCTGACGTAATCAAAGATTCTGTGGATTTGCTGAGATTGCAGAGGAAGACTCAGACGCATTGGTTGATCATGAGATATCTGAGCTACCAACATCACGTCACACCATGTCAGGCTAATGCAAGCCTAGGGTGCATCAGGAGACAATTCAAGCAAAGCTGCAGCTGTATTAATGCCCCCATACATGTGGCTGATGAAGCCTTCTCTGGAACAGCGTGGACAATTCCCATCCCTGGTGTTCAAAACCGAGGAATTCAGATGGAGGCAGGAGGGACCAGTGATCAGGGAAACATCAAACTGCTCTGCAAGAGCAGATGACAAATGTGCCTCCTTCTGCCTGGGAAAGACAGATGTACATAATGATGGCTTATAAACCTATCAGGAGGGTAAACATTAAGGGGGAACTGACCTATTAGCCTGAAGGACAACACTATCAGGAGAATAAAAAAGAATGAATTGTCCATAAATTTAAGGTAGTAAGGAGGAAGAAGAGTTCAAGCAACAGAAGTGAGTCTGTAGTAGCATCTTCTCTAAGCCATGGGGGGAAACCCCTGGTTAGGTGTAATTTGGAGCATGATCATTTCTGAAAAGGAAAATATGGGATATCTGCTGCTGTAGGGACTTGTTAAAAAAAAGAAAAAACAAAACCAAAGAACCCCAATAAAACAGAGGCACCTTTTAGCCTTGAATAACTTTCTTTCTTTTTATTTTTTTTCCAAGTCCACTCTCCGTGATAATGTTGCACAGATATGAAGGGCGGAGATAACAACCTTTTTAACTAGAACTCCAGAATTCAGACTAAAAGTAAGTCCTCACTGACACACAGTGTTGCTGTTGCTTAACTGTTCTTCATACACTGAACCCAAGGGACCCATTTCTCCAGGCATTCTACAAGTGCAAAAGTGCAGTCCCTGCCCCAAAATCTTACAAGCTAAGGGACGACTTTTTGTTTTGTTTAAAATGTTTTATGGTGTCTCAGGATACTTTCCACAGGGGACCAAAGCACTGAAATAAATTCAAAATATGCTTTTAGTGTTCAACTGATATATTAAACTGGATTATAGAGTTGTATCATTGGAAATTATCCTTGTGCTTTAGTTCCATTAGCCTACTTTAAACATCGGTATTAAAAGCGGATACTTACTTAAATACCAAACTGTGCCTGGGTTATAATCTGTCTCTCTGATATCATAGATCATTTGCAAGCCACAAAGCCCCTTTGATCTCGCAGAATGCTCAACTGAACTTAAAAGGAAATTAAATGCAGAGCTCAATTTTTCATTAAATTGTCACCCACTGTTTTAGAGTTATGACTCTTCAGATCTGTTTCTTCTAACAGGTGGACAAACAGAATGTTAATACGGTGGTATCTATGGAGTTATAAAACCTGCACTAGCTGGGAGATTTTCTAATTATTATCACTTCTTTATTAGCAAGGCTAAAGCCTCATTTTTCATAACAGTCCCAGGACACCCTAAAACGCGACTGAAAAATCAGGTCTTTAAAAAACTGGGGACAGTTCTGTAACCTCTGATGGTTTAAGGCAATAAGAGCTGAACACATTTTATAAAATTGGAGCTACAAAGATCAGGGCTTATGTGCAATTAAAGAAGTCCTTAATGGGTGTTTTGCCTTCATAAAAAATGGTAACAACTCCTTGAGACCTGCAACACAGTCTCAGACTTTGACTGCAAACCCAAAACTGCAGCATGAATTCTTTTAGATGCTTTTGCCCAGGGACATTCACAGGTAAGAACCAACCTCCCTGAGAATCCCCAGCTTGCTCTGCCTCACCCAGCAGGAATGCAGAAATTCTTTTGTACCCTAGGACTGCATCCCCAGCTCCCCAAAACGCCGGCTGTGCAGGCACTCTGAGAGGCTGGCTTGGGAAGCGGGGTGACAGAGGCCATAGGTGTGTATTGCATGACTCTCTTGCTATCTCACCCTCAGAGAAAAGATCTACTGCAGCTCCACCAAGACAGCCTTTGGTGTCTTTAATCCAAACTGTGGCAGCTCCCCATTTTAGGCTTGAAAGCCTTCGGGTTTGGCAAAGACTGCGGTGGTAATAGATGGGCTCATCCAGCTGCCTATTAAGGGCACAGTCAGATGCTGCAGATACGGCGAGGAGACTGGCTGGAGGGGAGAGGAGATTAGAACTCTCCTATTGAATGCAGCCATTAGTAAATCCATCCTTTTGGATCGGGGTTAGGGTCAAGATGTGCTCAGAGCAAAGCAGAATTAAAAGCTGAGTTGGGTCTGTGAATTACCTGTTCTCTAAACTCCAGTTTTTACACTCGAGAAAGATGCTGGTGAAAGGGAATGACTGCAGTGAACGAGGCTACTCTCTGCAGCACTCTGTCTGAATTAGGCACACTTCTCTGCTTTTTGTTTCTTTGTTTGCAGTTGGACATTGCTTTAAACTGAGATTTTGTTAAAAATTTAATTTCTAATTGCAGCAGTCTTTAAGTTGGAGGAATTTTGGGTGGATTCTGTCAGGTTCAACAAGTCCTGTTCTTGGAAACCTGGAGTTTCATGACAGGGTTTTGGATAAATCCCACTCAGAGATTTCAGGAAACTTTCTGTTTTGAGAACTTGGCTGAGCTTTTGTTTGTTCACACAGGCATCCCTCTCTCCCAGGAAATAGGTTCGGATCTAACATCTTCATCTGTGCACAGCCTGGCTGGCTCACGGGCTGTTAGGAACAGCACTGCTG
Source organism: Dryoscopus gambensis (assembly GCA_013389985.1). Classification (NCBI taxonomy): domain Eukaryota; kingdom Metazoa; phylum Chordata; class Aves; order Passeriformes; family Malaconotidae; genus Dryoscopus; species Dryoscopus gambensis. The sequence continues at coordinate 317,981 of WEIT01007778.1, forward strand.
TGTTTATTGCTTTTGTACCAGAACCATTAAGAAGTGAAGGGCAGAAGATGTCTTCAAACAGTGCAAGGAAAGAAATGGTGAAGATGTCTGGGCCCAGGTGGGGAGACAGACACCCCTTTTCATCCTGAATTTCAATGAAACAGTGAAAGCACAGCTGTTATTTCCCAGAAGGCAGCTTTGGAAATACCAGGCAGATGCTTTTATTATAGGAATACAGGCAATGCTAGTACAATAAAAACCGAAGGCAACCATTTCCTCCGAGGGAGAGAGAAGACACTCTTTGTGTGCCCTCTTTACACAGAGAGTGTGGATGGAGCAGTATTTTAGGATGCTTTGGTAAAATTAGGATGAAAGTGTATGAATTCCGTGTCCAAGACCTATTGGGAAACACTGTTAGTTGAGTATCACAAAAAATTGCAGCTGAAGACTGTCAGCCCAGGCTGGTTTTAGCTGAATCCTGGAGAAAGCAGAAGCTTTAACAGTAGCCTAGAGGAAAAAAAAGCTCAAACAGTTGCCTTTTCCAGGTATATATCTACAAGATCACAGCCGTACTGGGAAAAAAATTCCTAACCAAAGGGTTGTAAGTGGATCCCCTCTGAGAAACATCCTCTCCTCTTGACACAGGACACATTCTCCACATTCTCATTCTTGACAGATTGAGGGGACACAGCATCAAGCTGTGCCAGGGGAGATTCAGGTTGGACATAAGGAGAAATTTCTTCATGGCAAGGGTTGTTAAACATTGGAATGGGCTGCCCAGGGAAGCGGTGGAGTCACCATCCCTGGGCGGGTTCAAGGAATGACTGGACACGGCACTCAGTGCCATGGTGGAGTTGACACGGTGGTGGTCAGTCAAAGGTTGCACTCGATAGTCTCGGAGGTTTTTCCCCAGCCTAAATGCTTCTGTGATTCTGTGACACCTGAGAGCGATTCTACTGACACGGACCTGGTTGATCCTGATGGATTTCATTGTCTGATTGGTTTGGAAAGCTTTCCTTAATTGGTAAACCAGTGTTAAAGGAATAGCTCCAAACTGCTTTTGAGATTCCTACGGCTCCGATCAGTCTCCCGGTGACATTATCCTCCAGCAGTGGTGAAGATGTGGCAAGGCTAAGAGCTTCTGTTGAGGTCTTTCTCCTGACCACCCATCGAGCCTTATCAGGACATGCACTTGCACTCACACAAAGGGAACATCCCTGGCTAGAAGGCAGCTTTAGGAGGAGGCTGAAAAAACCCCAACAGATGGATGCAAACATAGCGGAAGAGCAGGAGCTAACAGCAAGATAGTTAAAACTAGCTTGAAAATACCGTGGACCTCTTGACCCTTGCCCCATCCCCAAGGTGGTGGTTCAGCTATTGTGTGCAAACAAAGAGCAGGGAGGAGCAGCTTAAAAAATGGCACTGCAGTCAAAGGACTTTTAAAAAATTCTTTACGCTTAGTCTCCATTAGTCTTGTAATGTTAATTAGGTCTCCTGGGAAGTAAATGTTCTTCCAGGACAGCCTTTTGCTGGGAGGCAGAGTATGGATTGGAGGGAAGATGATCATTCTTTGGGAAGAGAAGGCTCAGAAATCCCCTCTCATAATTGACAGGTCTGACTTGCTCAGAGATTCCCCGGGATAATACCTGCCTATCTGGGTGGGAGAACCAAAACCCAGGAAATCCAGTAGCGAGGGTTAAGTCTTCCTTTGTGTGGTCATAATTTTTTAATTTCAAAACATGATGGGCCCTTACAAACCAACGCTTACCCTCTGGTGGCTGGAGGAGTCCTTAGGGCTCTGACTAACATCAGTGATGTGTTTGATATGTTTAATGCTTAGATTCAACTAGCTAACTGCCAATAATTAGCGCTTAACCAGAAATACTTGGCCTCTGAAAGTGAGAGGCGATCCTCATTACACAGGGATGCTGCAAGCTTCCAAGTGTGTCTCATTCAAGTGCTTCAAAACCTTTGACAGCAGGAAAGGCTCCACCCAAGGGGATCATCATTTGCATCATGGTGCTTGGAGGGTCTTGATCCATTTAAGCATTTCCAAGGAACAGTTTACTGACAAATAAAAAACTTTACACCATCTTCCAGGCTCAGGAGAGCAAAGCTACCAGTATATTATATGACTACACCACATAACCTCCAGACAGAATACGTTATTAGGATTTATTAGGTTATAATCCTTTTTTGATTAAAAATTATAAATCAGCTCATGTTTGATGTTAACCCATAAATGCATAGCACATGTCAAGCAAAGCACAGTGTACATGGCCCCTGGGCATGCACGGAGACGCCCACCCTGCTGCTCCCATCACTTTGCACAAAATAATGGACCCGATCAAAGGAGTGTGGCCCTCGCTGTGTCGGGGACGTGGCTTTCAAGAGGTTAACTCTCAGAGATGGAGCATGCTAAGATGTTGCGTTTGATTTATTGTCACTCCTTTGTTCTTGTTTCTCCTTGAAACATAAAAGCTTGCAGCCCACAGACTCTTGACATTTCTTTTAAATGCTCTTGTCATTCAGAAATTGCCACAGTCATCTCCTGTAACTTTGCACTTAGTGTTCCCAGCCTGTTTGGGGTTACTTGCAGAAGTTGAAAAGGAAATACAAATAGATTTACAGGGCTCAGTGCAGCAAGGTGGAGTCTCCTAGCTCTGAACCAATAACACACTTACTTAATAACCATTTACTTAACTTCCAGGGTGGGAGGAGTCTGACAGAACTGTGTGCCCAATAACTGAATTATAATCTTGAGGATGAGGTCGTGAAGATGTCAGCAAAATAAACAGCCACTCCAGCTACCGGGGGCAGGTGGGCTTTGTAGCCATCTAGGGTTAAGAATAAAAGTTGAGGGCTAGGAATAAAAGTTAGCAAAGTCCTGAACTTTTGTGAAAGCACCTTTATTTGCTTCAAGGCAATGCAGGTGGAGCTTTCATACCTTCATGAGCCATTGAACTAACAGGACATTTTTTAGCTGTTAGCTACATATATAAACAGTGATGGAGCTAATCAGCTTGTAAATGGCTCTACACTGAATATGAAAACAAGCATAATATCACCTTCAATATTGCCTTCTGAGAGGCAGCCAAACAGAGGGAAGGCACCTACCAGGACCTTCACCTATCTCCTGATCTGAGTGGTGCTCTTCATCCCAGAGAGTGCTTGGGTTAGATTTCTTACCTGTTGTGAACTTCATCCTCCAACCTGTGCTCATGTCCAGGATAAATTCTCTGTGCACTAGTCCCTGTAAACATTTTTTTTTTTCTCTTCCTGGATATTTTCTCCATTTTTCCTTTTTGGTGAAATTTATTATTTTGTGACTTGTGCTTCCAAAATACTTTTATTTCAGCCCTGAGTTTCAGGGAGCTTGAACACTAGCCAGCTCCTCCAAGGACACGTGGAACTCGTATTTCCTAGATGAATCCTGACAGTTCACTGGGCAAGAAAGTTTTGCTTTTGTCTCATACATGCTGCAAATTGGAATAAAAATCTAAACTTTTTCCAGTTGTTTGTGGCTGAATGTAGCAGTTGTTTCAATGAAAAGGTCATGTGAGAAAGGCAAGGCAGGTGGTGGCAGATGGGGCTTCAGACGTCCCTCAGCAGATGGAAGGAATGGACTCAAGTTCTCAACTTCTTGGGTAAGTGATTGAAGACAAGGTGTCCATGGGAAATGTGGCCCCTTCTCTTTTTACTCTAGCCTGTCAAATGCAGTGCTGCTGGAGTCCAGAGAACACCTTGCTTCTGGCTAGGGCATCCTGGACCTTTCGGGCAGACACCAGAGTGTGGGTATGGGATCTGGATGGGCCTGGTCCCATCCAGGGGACATCAGACATCAGACAGGGACATCCCCGGGCACGGGGTACATCAAAACTTCAGAGAGTCTCCTCAAATGATTTTGTCAGGGAAATGGAGATGCAGCTTTACAGGCACCTGAGTGGGATGGCATTATTTTTTTCCCAGATCTCTCAGTTCAGCTGAGGTGTCTACCTTCTGTGCAACTGCTGTTTTAAATGTTGCCCTTTGGGATTTGCAAGATGAGGCCTCAGGTGGCTTCAGGAAGCTGTGCTGCACTGAAGAGGCACAGCTTTGTCTCAGAAATCCTGGGTAAGATAGCAGCAAAAAGTGACATGAAAGGTGTGTTTTGCATGATGTACGTGGAAAAGCCAATTACATGTAATTAATGTTGGTTAAATGCTTTGAAGATGAAAAGCTTTTATAGAAGTGTGATTAACATCTCTTCTGTCAAAATGATTGTCTTTCTAATGTTTTAAGAAGCTTAATAGCATGCTTCAGCTTTTCAGTGTTTATCTCTGAGATGTGATGACCCCATGGAAAGCATTCACTGGAAAACTCTATAAGAAAGGCCTTCAGTGGGAGTTGTGGGAGGTTGGCCACAAACCAAGAGTAAAGACTGAGACACTGTGGGATAGAGATGATCTGCCTGCTGACAGCTCAGTATCTTACAAAAGTCCCTAATCACCAAACCAGTTGAACAATGCTAAAGTATTGTTTGATACAAGGCCTTAATTGTGAGTGCTCACTGCAGGATGGCTCGTGGAGCCTATGGAGAGATGGTCTGTGTGTGCTGGATCCAGGCTGAGAAGGTGCATGGAAAGGTGTACCAGCTCAGGCTTAGCAGGAGCCCAGCACCTGGCACAGGACTGAACTGACACCTCCAAATGGGAATTTTGCCACCGGTTTCGATGAATGCAAGGAATGACTACATTTTAGCATGCCCAAAAATAAGCTGTTATTGACTGAAGGCTTATAGTCAATTGTCTTGCTCTGACATATTTTGCTTTCCACTGTAAATAAAGCGGATTTGATTGTAAACCACTCACAGGAGGTGAGAAACAATAAGGGCCGGACACTGAACAATAGGCGCTCTGAGAAAATAGTGAGTTCATACACTGGCAGTCATTGTTATTTTCTGAAAATGAGTGCAGATGTTTTACTGTGCTGAAATCACTCAAGACTTTTATGGCAGAAAGAGGACATGGAGTAAATAAACTGGTGACAGGTATAATGAAAGACATTCCATTTATTTGCCTGTTCAGAGTTATTTTATTCGAGAGAGCCTTGTTTTGCCTACCACGGGCAAATCCTTGAGACCATCCAAAAGGAGAATCTTCCTGGAAAAAAGAACTACGCAAGATCATTTAGCAAGCCCAGGACTTCTGGATGACAATCAAATAGATTACTTATTTTTTTGTAAGCAATTCCTAGAAAACATCAGTTCCCAGAAAAGACATATATGAAAGCTCAGCTCTGCTCTTTATTTGCTGGTGGGGAGACACAAGAGCTGAGCCTCCAGTAGTGAAGCGAATGCCATTTGAATTATTCTTGGTTCTGTTGCCAGGAAAAGTGTCCAGATATCACTGAACATCAGCCAGATAAAGGTCAGGGAGGTTTGCAGGCCTATAGGAATGGGCACAGATCATACTCATTTCCTCTGTCAGTTAGTTATCTTCCTGCATTAGCTGATCCATTTGGGTTAGGATCAGTCCCAGCAGCTTTTCCCTGTTCAGTGAAAGTTGCCACATAGCTCTGAGTTGCTGGGACCACCTTCTCCTCCAGTGTCCAGCCAACCTGGCAAAACCCTTCCCTGCACTACCAGTGGTGTGTGAGGGGGTGCTGGGGTCAGTATTGGGATCAGCTGCAGCCGTATTTGCTCTTGAGCACCATGACAGTGCCACTCTGAGCTGTCACCCCTCAGGACAACTCCCTTGAGGTTCAACAGATCCCTCAGAAGCACCAGTGATGGGGGGTGGGAGCATTCAGGACTCACAAGGTGCCACCTTTACCCAGTGCAGGGTCTGTGCTTACCCTGTCAGTCCACACAAGGCAAAGCAGGTGAGACAACTTCAGCTTCACTTGGACCTGCTAACACACGGGGAAGATAGATGAGGTCCTCAGGGCTTATCTCTGTCAGTTCACATTTATTAATACTTTGTCTGCTTTGCCTTCACTGGGATTTTACCTCAGGTTAATTACTCTGTATTTGCTAATGCCGTGTAGGAACATGCATTTCTTTCCGCCGGTGAAGAGAAGCTGGATCCAGAGAAGAGCTCACTTTTCCTGCAGCTTGCTGGAGCACTGGCATCTTTGCCTTTCAAAAATGCAATTGGAAAAGATACCAAAACCTTTCCCACAAGGCTGTTGCTGTAGGTGAGGATTTACACTCTCTCCCGCCAGGCACCAAGGAATGCTGCTGGAAACCGGCCTTGTACCTATCCCTGGCATTTATTGTGATCAGGTTTTCAAGTCCACCACCTTTCCTAAACACCAAATGCCCAGAAAAAGAGTTTTAGAGAGAGAACTGCAAGACAACCAACCTTTCCCTTTAAAGGGAGGCATATGATAACTTCAGCTTTTGTTCTTGTGACCTGCCCTTGCAAGACTGAAAAGAGCTTTGAGCACACACCCAGGAGAGCAGGAAATCTCTCCTACGGATCACTTGTGAAATGGCCCGGTTTGAAAAACATGCTGCAGAAAGAATGAAGCCTGACTGCAAAGGCGAGTGGGGTTTTTTTTTCACCCGTGAATAGGATTGCAAACTAGCAGCCAGAGTGAATCATTATACATCCTTGCCATATGCCACTTTCAATCAATAAGGCCTTATGCTCTGCTAACAATCATCCTAAACTATACCTATTAACAAGAATGCATATTTTCCTAGTAATATTCCATGCACGTCACCGCACACAGACTGCAAACAGTTGAGAGTGATCACAGCCGAAGGGAGATGGCTTCTGAAACAACGTGTGGACACACACCACACTGTAGAGGCTGCCACTCTTACACGTGTAGGCTGGTTTTCTGCTTTTTGCTCCTACAGTCTGATGGGTTTTTTCTCTCTTTCAAGCACATGCTTTCTTGATGACCCAGACGGTTTATTTCCTGATGACCCAAGACTTCCTCAGAAGCATCGCTGCTCTGAGGATAAGGTGCAGCAAGAGCCACGGGGGATGAGAGATGGCTTCAACACAACCCCTTCAGTTTGGAAGCAGATGACAGCAGTCATCATGAACTAATCATCAGTATGATGAGTTCACACCTGAACTAATCTCTCTGTGAAGATACGAAAACCTGCTATAAAAGAGACGTGGGTTTTGAGGCATGTGCTGCAGGAGGGGGAAGCACAGACTTTATTTCCTACAGACCACAGGGCAGCTCTGTTTCCCACCTGCTGTTTCTTTTGTCTACTTAACATTGCAAACTCCTCCTGAGGGGTGTCGCTTCTCCAAAAATACTGAGCTTGCTGAAGTAGTTATTGACTGAAATGCCACAGTCTGAGCTGCTCAGAGCAGCCAAGTCCTACACCATAGGCATGAAGTTCTCTGCAGGTTCACCCCAATAATGCAGAAATCTGCACTTGGGTAGGTCACCTGTGGCTCCCTCAGGAGTCAATGGAGAGCCAGTCAATACTGTTGATGGAGTCTACAGCGATTTTTCTCTTCCTAAAGGAGATGGTTAAAACAGAGCAGATGAATGGCATAATAAACCCACTTATTTCTCCTTGCTGCCTGGAAAGCCCAGCGTGACAGCTCGCACTTAGAAGTCTACTCTGGAAATACCTGAAGTGATTTGAGTCTAATCCCACCACTGCCCTCACGACCTTCCCCTGCCCTGGCGCTCTGGGTCACCTCAGGCATTTGGAGGTGCAGCTCTCCCTGTACCCTGCAGGGCCCAGAGATTTACAGCTGGACTGAGCTGCCACAGCAGAGAGGCAGTCTCAAAACCAGGTAGCTGAAGCATTCCACCCCTGAGCAACAGCTCACAGCCTCTGCATGCCCCTAAGACCCCAAGCCCCCAGTTCCATGCAGGAGCCAGAGGCACGGCAGTGTGTGAGCTGGGATTGCATCAGCCCTGGGCGTCTGGTAGTGCTGAGCTCCACATAGATTATACAAAGTCCTGATGTCTATGGGTCCTGGATTAGTAGAGCATGTACAGCATGGCAAGTCCTAATACAATGGCCTTTAGATGCTACCACATCAAAAGTCCTTCTATCTTCCTCTCAAAGAGTGAATTTAAGCTTTTCTTATTCCTGCTTTATATCTAAAGGCTGTTTCTGCAGCCCTTGTGCAGGATAATTGCACATGGTCTATGTGACACTCTTCCTGAGTAATCCTTGTGTGCTTTGCAAGGTTCAACATAAGAATTCTTTGCTAATCAATGCTATTACTGCTCAGATGTTTCTGTGCTGCAAAATAACCCCCAGTCAATCAAAACTCCTTCAAAAAAGCCCTATTTATGTTTTTTGCTTTGCAACCTTGTTTCCTGTGGGCGAAGGTGGGAAAGGAGAATGTGCTTACCTTTGAGCACAAAGCTGTGCAACTCTGGGTGTCAGCTGAGGTGCTGCAGTCCCCTTTTCCCGGCTTTCTGTGCAAATACACATCTATAATAGCGTCATCTGTTGCAAAGGTTTAATTTTCTTTCTTCCTCTCTGGAACAGTGTGCACTCACTGAATTGAGAAGTCCTCACTCCTCAGACAATTCCTCTTGCCTTTGATAAAGATTTGCAATCCTAGAAGGACTGTGCAAAATTTATATCACTAATTATTCTTATTTGGAGATATTAATGATGTACAAGCTGCTGGATTCAGTACCAGAGAACTGGCCAAACTGCTGCAGTCTGTTTTATGTGTGAAGTAAATATACATGATCAGAGGATTACCTCTGGCTTGAAAAGGCATTAATACTACTAATATCAGCTGAACTAATTAAACCACATGTATTTGTTTAAATATTTAGTGTAGATGTAGATGGCCCTATGGCCCTATGGCATCCTCTCCCTTCTTTTTAAAATCCACAGGCATTTCAACATTGGTGAGATCTTTAGGAATGAGGGCAGTAAAGCCGGGCAGAAAATAAGTTTCACCATCACAAGAATGCTCAAGATCATGAGGGATGAAATCTCAAAATCACAGCCCCAGAATCCAGTCCCACAATGACAAAACCAGACAGTCCCATCTAGTTTCACACCTGGAAAATACAGACAAACACCTCCTAACACGTTTGGCTGCTGCTTCTGGTCGATACAAGATGCACCTGCTCCCAAAGCAGCCCTGCATCCCTGGGATCCTGTGGAGGCACGGATGGGGTGCAAGTCCTTCCTTATGGTAAAGCCAACAGATGGTTTTAGTTGGGCCTGAGCAAACAACGTGGTGTGTATTTCACACAGAAAGGTTCCTTTTTTATTTCAAAGGGCTGTGGCTGGTTGAAAGATGGATTTGCATCTGCCCGTGGCGATTCCTCCCTGTGGTGTCCCCAGGCAGGACACGTTGAGAGTTTGGGACACGGGGCTGCTTTCTCACACGTGTCCCATCTGACTTTGCAGGAAGGATGGCACCTATTGAGAAAATTATTTCGTTACTCTGCACTACACCCAGAAATGCAGTTCAATTTCCTGCTTTAGTGTGCTGTTTCAGACACAGCCAGTGGGGCTGACTCTGCACGGACATGTTGAGCTGAATTCAGAGCAAACTCAGCTCCCTGAGCTGCAGATAATTAGAAGGTGCTTCCAGTGGGTGAGAGAAGAGCTTTAGCCAAACTGTGATCTCCAGCCAGACTTCAAATCCACACCCCCAGTAACAGCACAAGTGTGTTTTTTACCCTGTTCAGACATTTATTAGTATTTGTGTGTTGTCAGTTTTCTCATCCCTCATTTCCCTTTACATAGTTTTATTTTTCCCAGTCAATAAGAGTGATTTTATTGTTCTTAATTAGATTTTTTTTAGGTTTCCCATAGTAATTAATGCACTTTTCTTCAGCAGTATAACCTATAACAGTAGTTAAAATATTAAATCATGACTGTTGCCAGATGTAAGGGAACAAGAAACATAGGATTTTCAATAGCTACTTTGTCTTCATCTTTTGAATTAGTTTGCAGCCTGCTTTACATTTTTGGGTAAGTAATAAGATTTGTTGATTTGAATGAAGAACGATATAAAAATAAATTACATTGTACTTTTAATTACATAGTCTTAATTTTTTGTGGTGACACTCCAAGCTCTCATATAATGTTGTTTAATGTTTACATCTCTTTATTGATTTGATAATTTAGATACAGAAATGCAGTTTAATTTGCAAATTTCTACATTCATTGTCGGGGTGCTGCGCTCATTAAGGAATCAGGGGAATTCTGCATTTTCCCCCGCCTCCTTCATGCACACACAGGGATGTATGTTCTGTATTTACTTTTTCTTAGGCAGCAAATCTCAGCTACGGAGATGTTTTTCTTCTCCTCTGTTGTGAGACCTCCCCGTGCTTGACACTTCAAACCAGGGGGCTGCTCCAGGGAGCCCTTTTTTGGGGACTCCTTGGAGGTTGCAGATAGTGGTGGGTAGTGAACGCGTTAGCCTTGGTGGGTTTTTTCTTCACCTGGGAAGTCAAATACCCTCACAGCACTGAGAGGGGTTTGAGTCCATCCTCCCCGCTGCAGAGGGCATGGTGGAAGCAGATCTTGCTAAAGTCCCCAGAAAATGTGGGGTGAGCCCAGTTGGATCTCCCTTGGTTTAGGGTCAGGGCGATGTCCTACTGCTCTCCAGGTGTCATTCAGAAATTCCTATTAGAATGCAACCAAGCAACAGCAAACCTTCCTTCCTTCACCAAACCAACATCTCTAACCCACCTCTTCACTCACCTCAGCTCTCCTGGAACGGAGCCATGGACATCTCTCCATCCTACCCCGGGCACTGTCAGCCCCTTGGCTAAATTCCACTTGTAAAAACCATTTTTGATGTGGTGGTAGTTTAATTTTAGTGCTCCAAGAATATTGCAGAGTTTCTTCAAGTTAAGCAAAGTTAAACTTTTCTTTCAAAAATCCATCACCACAAAACTGTTTTCCCCTCCTCTTCATTAATGATTTACTTTCTGTGGAATAAATGCACCAACTGAAGACAGAATCATTATTAAAATCTCAGTTAACAACACAATATTACTTTGGTCCTTTCATTTCCTCCACTATTATAAAATTCAAGATTCATTTCATTTATTAATATTAGCAATCTATTTTTTTTTTAATTTTGATCAGGCACAAATTAAAAGGGGAATGATATTATGGAAGCAGCACTAGAACTTATTCCTTTTTATTCTTTTTTGTAAAATCTACTTTTCCCCTTCCATCAGTTCTTTCTTTGCATCTAATACTGCCTTCTTTTGCTTTGGTATTTTGAGTGACTTCATTTGATACCTGGCATTACTCCCATGGAAGTCAACTGGAAGGGGCCAACAGAATTTATTGGGAGGTGATTAAAATTAAGGGTCAATGAAGAGAAAGGCTGGCACATGGGTTTGGGAGCAAGGGAGCTAGACTCTGGTCTGAGGCCTGCCATGAAATTGCTTTGTGACTCTGTGCAAGTCATTTTATTTCTCTGTACTGCAGTTTCCATGCGTTTAAAATAGGAACAGGAGTGTTTGCTGCTCATTGTTCAAGTCCCCCAGCAAATAAAACATGATGTATCAGGGCTAACCGAGCAGGCAGGCACAGATCCTTCTCTCAGGAAAGCTGTGTCCTAGAACCGCAGCAGACAGTGAGGACAGGGCAGAACAGAGACACACTATTTTTTTGAGGGCTTACAAATTGCTCCCGTTCCTTTTATAACAGATCATTGTCGCTGGGCTCTAATGAGATTTGCCTTGTGCCTCTGTAACACTATATATAACCTGTGATATTCCTCATGTGCAGCATCTCCTTGTGAAAGAAAAGCTGGATTTTTAATCCTTTAGAATAACTAACTTCTACAGTTATGGCACACATACTTCTCAGCTGGATTCTGTGCCCCCACAATCCTGGGAGCTGCACATCAGCTCGATACGCATTTGATTGCTCTTGCAATCCTCTTGATTACAAACAGGGGATTGCTATTGTGGCAGGACTTCCCAAATGTCGAAGAGCTGAATTCCAACAATTTCAATGGCAACTGGAAGAAACAGGAAAAAAAAAACGAGTTGGATAAATCCCTTTAAGAAGCTCCCAGTACAATCAACAACACCTCAACCTTCCCTGCAAGAGCTTTGTCTAACAACTTCCTGCAGTGCCAATTCCACAAGAACCTGGGGGAATATCCCTGAGCTGAACTATCCACAGCACCGGAAATTTTTTCCCGATATTTTACCTGTGTTGCTCCTGCTGGAGCTGAACCCCATTACCCACCCTGCTTGCAGAAGGTGCAAGGACATATTGTGCCACTCCTCTTTGCATCGGCCTTGCACATATTTGGCAACTTGTTTTGTCTCAGCTCAGTCCCCTCTTCAGACCACATGCTTCTCTCTCCCAGCTTTACCTCAATGGCAAGTTTTCTACACCTCCAGCCACTCTTTATGCACTTCTTTGGGCTTTTTCCAGCTAAGCCATATGTGTCCTGAGGTTTGGAAGCTGTCCTTGAGCCAAGACCATTGCCAAGTGGAATGGAGGGGTTGTCCCATGTCTTCTGCAGTGCGTGCCCCTCAGAACAGGCATCCCAGGAGAACTGATGGATTTTTGCAGCGCTAGGTTTCTGCTGTACTCCCAAGCATCACAGTCCTGGATCTTTTTCCACATGGCAGAAGCCTGGCCAATCGCTCTTCATCTTGAGAAATTGATTTTAACTCCCCTGCCAGGGAGTGCAACATTTTAATTACTTCTGTGGATAAAGTCCGTTGTTCCCATTCTGATCTGGACTTAAGAGATAAGTAATGAAAAGCCTATCAGAAATTCCGCAGAAACTTGAGCTGGAACCCAGGACACCATAACACCCCAGCCAGTACCTCTGCCATATGTCCTTCACCCTTCTCATCCTTGCCTCATGCTATCCTTGGTTTTTTAAAAAATCTTCCTTCTCCCTCACCTGATATTAGTAGACACTTGCAAGCATTTGAACTAATGTAGGTGAATAATTAAAGGTCTATGCACCATCCTACAACATGGATAGGCCACAAGAAATAGAAAATAGATTGTTTGCTTCCTGTATTATTGATAATTTCCTGGCTGCCAATACCTGTTCCTCAACACAAATGAGTGGTGAAAGCAAAGGACAAGATCAGTGGCCTTTGGGAGCAAGAGAGGCCTGGGGGCATAAAGGGCCAGGAAAGTCATGACATAAAATGCAGTCTTCCTTCCAGAGAACCTAATCCCTATTTAGGGAGCACAAAGACACCTACAAATAGATAACAACTTGAGGCTGGCTATAAAGATATTTCTGTTTCATTCGTCTGAAATCTACGGAGAGGCACTGCTGATGCCAAGAACCCATAATACCCTGGCATCAGAGCCTGCAGGGCTGTCTGCTCTCACTTGTGAATACATTTATCACTGATAATGTGCCAAAATGTCCAAGAGCTGAATACTGGGGAGCACTGGGAAGGAAAGCAAGTTCTCACAGGCATGACTGGGTGCAGCAGGACTTTATCTGCATCTGTACTGGCAATGGGTCACTCTCATGTCCCTACAAAACTGGGGGACCAGTGACTGGAATCTTCGCAGAATAGTTTTCATGCGTCTTATTTGTTATGACACGTGGAATGTCCTATGCAGAAGGGGCACTAAGGCAGCTCGGCAAGAAGTAGTTGGTAGGCAGGTAAAGAGGCAAAACCAAAGCAGAAGCACATGAAAGCCAGAAATTTCTTGGATGAGTCCATCAGGGAGCTCTTCAGCACCCCAATGACCTGCAGTGTAACTGGGAGGGACGAATCCAGAGAAGTCCCCCCGAGCTGAGGAGTGGATGACAGATATGTTGGCATGAGGAGTCCAGGACTTCAGCAGGGGAATTTAGCCCCTGAGATATGGCTAAGCAGCCCAGGGATGGAGAGAGGGTCGGGCTGCACAACGAGAAATACAAAGAAGGGACAAAAGAATTGGATTTGGCTTTGGCAGGATGAAGAGAGACCATCTTCCCATGTGACAAAGCTGAAGAAGAGAGAAAAGGAGGAATTGTTCCCCGTGTGCTCAATAAGGATCAAATTACATCAGGAAAGGCTGAGGTTACACAGGAGGAAAAAGTTCTGCACGCAGAACTCTTGAGTTGGAGTTCTGGAGCACAGCAGGAGGAGGTTGGATGAGCATTTACCAGGACTGCCGTGGGTCAGTTAAGCACTGCCAAAGGGAAGAGGATGGATGGGATGATACATGAAGATCCTTTCCATTGTTAGCTCCCTGCTTGCACACTGCCAGCAGGTGGGATGAGCTTCCTTCAGGATGCTTGCACCAGCATTTCCCCACAAGACAGACAATTTACAGTGTAAAAACAAACTCTGGTCCCAATAAAGGAAAAAAGGAAAACTACCTCGTTATAATGTCCAATTCATTACTCAGTACCATGTAACACAATAATGTTGCACTTTAAATCTTAGTGCATCTGCCTTGCTCTATTTATACTGTGGTCTTGAGTGTTTATCATCTCCTGTTAATGGCAATAGAGGATTTGCCACAAAAACTTAATTATTTGCATTCTCTGAGAGGGTATTTTTCCTGATTAAAGCCTTCCTGAGAGCAAGGCAGGAAGCACTCAGCCCCACCGGGCATTCTTATACCCTAACCACTGAAATCTGGGACAAAGGCCAATAATCTGGGACAAACTCTAAAAATACACCAAACACTCCAGGACATATTTTATTGGTCCTTCCACACATGCCTTGAGTGTGTCAGGAGGCACAAGGCCACAGGTAACAGTGCAAGTTAACCCTGCAGTGCAGGCCAGCTGGCTGCAGGACGGATAGGGATGATTTTCTTCAGCAAAGCCATTTCAAAGGGACGTGGCACCTCTGTAAGAACTTTCCTGTTGTTAAATCTTAATTGCAACCAGTTTAAAATCCCTGAGCAGAGCTTTTAAAATAAAATACTGGAATTTGAAAGATGTTCTTCTGCCAGCTAAACACCTGGGGAGAGAGGAAGGTGAGAGAGCAGGAGAGATGACAGGCTTTGGCTCTAGGCTGCTGTAGCCACCATATGTGCTTTAAAAGACCTGCATTGCATTTCCAGGTAAAACATCAACACCTGAACACAATGTGGGTAAATAATTCCTATCCTCTTTTACAGGAGATGGTAGCTTAAGCAGAAAATGTTGGGGGGTAGTCTAAGGGCTCTCCTCACTGCAGGTTCAAGGGCTGCTGTGTTCCCAGGCTCTTTTTCAGGTGTTGCAAAACCCCAGAGGCTCTGCTGGCAGCCACCCAAAGGCACACAGCACTTCAGGCTGCCCTGACCTGGCCCAAACACACTCCAGGCTCGGAGCAGGTTTCACACCTCGCCCTTCCCCCAGGTAGTGTCAGCAACGTGGGCTGTTGTGCACAGCAAAGTGGAACGACCGGGGCAGCTCAGCAGCTCCTGAGCCCCACGTTTGCAGTGTCACACCTTGGCTCGAGTTTTGCCAACGATGGGGACACTTTCTTTAGCCCTTCTGCTTGTCCATCTCATGCAAAGGCTTTGTGTACAGCAAGAATGCAAAATGATCTGATGATGGGACCTGTATTTATTTGCCTTCAGTTTTTAATGGAAGGAGGACAGAATGCTTTATGGCCACAGAGCAGGAGATTAATAGATTGCCATTACTGGAGGCTGTCAGTCAACAGGGCTGTCACCAAGAAGTGATTCCAGTGTTACTACACCAATTTGGGAACACATTTTCCTGCCAGGCAACCAGGCAGTCTCAAACAGGAGGAATTTTGCTGCCGTGGCACTTGGTAAACCGTTTGAATGGTCACGTACCATCAGCTGGTAGAAATAGCTTCCTTCCACTGAATTTAAGCTGCATTGACTTCAACTGTCTGCAGCACACGCTCTTGGAAGTTAGAAATATTTACTTTTTTGTGAGCTAAACATCATCAATGCTGTTATCTGTATTTTACAGGGAATCTGAGGCAGAGAGTTTGAAAGCAGGACATGTCTAAAGTTTGGGATTGTAGTCTGCTTATATATATGTGTGTACACACATATATAAGAACATATATCTAAAGTGTGCTTTTCCTGACTCCTGGTCACTGGCTTTGGAGCAGCCAGAGCTTTTGTACCTGAGGTTGAGGGAAGGCCCTTTGTGAGCTGTGAAAGCAGCACGGGCTGGTGTTTCAGGGGAATTTAAATGCTGGTTTCTCAACACTAAAACGCACAGTAGTGCTTGAGGGCATAAGACAAAGCTGGCAACAACAGTAGCCTTAAGTACAGTGCATCTCAATGAAGAGAATAACTGAAAGGAACCTCAAACATCAGGCAGTCCTTTGGCACTGTGACCTGGGTTAAAAAAGGATAGAAAATGCAGACCTTTACCAATTAAACACATACTGTCATTGCAGAATTAGTCACGTGGTGTCCATAATCCTCCTTGTCTTAGCATAGAAGTCTCCAACTCGAGTGTGGGCGTGCTGTGGTACCCAGCAAGCTGGCATGACTTGGGGGTATGGATTAGTGCCTGGGTTCTCCTTTTTGGGGGCAGGTAACACACCAGTGGTACAGTTACAATCCAGCATCAACCGTCCTCCAGAGCATTTGTGCAATTAAGTTCCCCACCCAAAAGGCCAGACAAGTTCTCTGGGGTTTAAAGAGGAATAATTATACAATGACTGCTGGTTACAGTGGTAAAAATAATGAGCTATGCCCCAGAATTCCTAACAAAACCCATGGATGAGTAAAATGACACTAAAGCTCCAACCTGAACAAAGCTTTGGCACATGGCTCTGATGCCAGCTGACATGTGCCAGTGGCTGGTATTTACACTCTAATCAAAATACAACTGAAAACCAAGGGAAAAGTTCAAATTCTGGGTGTGAAGCAAAACTGCTGGATTGTGGGCATTTCAGTAACAAATCCCTTTGCTCTGTATATTCCCTGCTAATTTGTCAACATCTGATGCCTTGCTCTTTAGTCTGGAGCTAAGAAAAGCTATCAAAAAATATAGTTTAGGGCCCATTCTGTCTGCTGTATCACTTGCTATTTTTGCCAGCCTCAATGAAGCCAGACTGCAAAGGGCAAATTTGCCAGCATGGGTGGGCTTTTTTAGTGTGAAGCCCAGGGGCTCTTACAGACAGTAGCAAAGACTATCTGCATCCACGTCTGGAAGTTCAGGCTCCGATTTCAAGCTGCTTCAAATATAGAAATTCCAGTGAAGTTAATTGTAGCTGCATTATGGAGAGGTGACAGCAGCGAGTCCTTAGAAAGCTGGGGAAGGTCTAAATCTGCCCCAGTCGTGCTCCCTTTGGAGTTAGGCAAATCCACTGGGAGCAGACTCAAGCTAATACTGGGTAAAAATCCTACTGGGAAGTTCCGCAGGCGAGATTTGATTTTGCTGACCACACAGCAACAGCACTTCTTGAAAATAAGGAAAAAGCTCTTTAGCAAAACCACCTTTTCGCCACACGTTGAGAACCGTGCGACATCACCCTGCTGTAGCAACTGGTCTGTGCTTTTAAAAGCTTCCTAATTCTGCTCACAGCTGAGAACTTGCCTTACCGTTATATTAAGAAACAGCTCCATAGTGTGGGTTGGTTATTACCGGGAAGCGCTTAATTACAATAAAATGTGTAGTTAAAATGACAATTTATTTACTCAAGGTTATGAATATAAATTGGTTTTTCTTACCCATGCATTTTGAAACGGGGAGGTAGAGGCTGGGATCCCAGGAGTTTCTCTAGGTGATTTTCTGCAAGTAGCTTTAGGGACCAGCTTGGAAAGGGAAGCCTGCGAACCAGTTTGCTGCCTCGAGGCTGCAGCACACAGCTCCCACCTGTTGCAAGTAATGTGAGTTTTGCTTAAGAAGTCTGGAAATGGGTCCCTTTAATTGCACCAGAGCTCTGTAACCCGTGCCGAGCTGAAAAATAAATCCCCGTTAGTGAGCACTTGAAGAGATAAAGAAAATGTTGGGCCCTCTCCTCCCTGTATTTTCCACGTTTTATAACACCTCTGTCAGTATAAATTTCCATTCACTGAAGAAATTACACTTCACGAGCACTACAATAGGATTTTAAGATAAATAACATGCGAGCACTGCAGTTTTGTGCAGGTTGAAGTGATCCAAGTATCTTAATCACGTGCTCGGTATCAAAATACATGAATTTGACTTGTTACAACAGTCACACGAGAAAGATTGAGTGTCATGTGAGGCTGCAAAGCGTAAGCCATCTTAGCTAAAATTCATTTTAGCACGGGACGGTTTTTTAACTGTTAAGTATAATTATTTAAAAGCAGTCTGAGCTGTGCAGCTCTAAAGATAAGTGAAAACAGAAAACAGCTCTTGAAAGCGCTGATGGTAAGGGCACTTCTTGCAAGCACTGCCTGCTCTTAGCACTTGCTGCCTTTATTCACCGCTATTTCCGAAATTCTTGGAAGGCTGATGAAGTTTTTAAGTGTCATCTTGCCAAAGCTGTAACAGCATCTCCAGCGACAACACGCACTCCTGGGCTTTTGTGTTGCAAGCAGAGGAAACATTTCAGCTTTTCGGGCGGGTAAACACCTCCCTGCGAAACAATGTAAACAAGGTGGGAGGACATTTAATAAATGAAACTCGAGGGTGCCATTCAGCCCCGGGCAGAAATCCCCCGGGGTGCAGCTCTCGTGGGTGGGTCGGTTTGCCTTGCGCCACGCCGCAGGGGCTGCCCCGGTGCAGAAGGGCCACGCTGTGCCGGTCGCACCGGGTGGCTTCAGGACAACATCCGAAACGCCCCGGGCCCGTTTCCTCAAAAGCGATGACAGCCGCGTGATAAACGCGCTCCCGAGTCCCTGCCTGCAGAGCGCCAATTCAGGTGCTGTGAAACGGGGCTTTTCATAGCGCAGCGATTAAAAATAGGAGCAGCGCTGGCCAGGGAGTGTTTTGAGGCTGGGCAGGGACGCAGCCCGAGCCATCCCGTGTTACTCACCCCGCCTGCTCCCGAGGGCTGATGTTTTCTTGGACCGAGCTAAATGTCTCGTTTTAGCTAATCATGGGGATGCTGGTACAGTGAAGCGCTGGGTCATATTTTATCACCCCGCACATTTCTCCATGCTTCAGCCACGTGGTAAGCTGTTTAACAACTTATTCCCCAAACGAAATAAGCAGAAATATTGACTCATTATTTGCTTTCAAATGAAATAAGGAGCTTTATAGGAAATATTGACCCATTATTTGTCACTTCTCTTGAGGCTCCAAATGCATCCTGAGCTGCTGCAGCCCACGGCCAGGACATCTCCTTCTCCTTTGACAAGTGTCCTGCATTCCCTTGTGCATCTTGCCTGGCCTTCTCAGTGATTTGTGCCACAAGCAAGTGACAAACATTTTGGTGACAAAATCAGTCCTCCCTGTGTCCAGATTAAAAAAAAATAAAGACCAAACAAACCCACACCCTACTTGTGTGTTTCTGAATAGTGATCACCCTTGACCCATCCCTTTGACAGACACATCTTGTTTTCTGTCCTTGGTTTCACCAGCTGTGTGGCAATATCCACCTTGCTTTCTCTGTTCCATAGAGCTAGCTCAGAACTAGCTCTTTGCGGGCTTGTTTTTCCACACTTTTTGCTCTAAAAAATATTTTCTTGAGCCCTTTACGTACCTTTACTAATTGCACTGCCCTTCAGTGCATGTGTCAGCCGTAACTTTTCCCCCAAGAGTATCGTGTTTAAAGTCACAACCACTGTATTCCTGCCAATGTATTCCTCTTAACTCACAGGAAACCTATGAATGAGGTATGATACCATGAATGATACTATTAATCACTTTATTGCAACTGCACCCAGGAATCCCATTCACTGTCGAGACCTTGTTACGCAAGTGCTGTACGTATATAAAAACAGTTTCCAGCTTCAAAGTGGTTACAAGCCTTTGTAAAAGCCTCCTGAAGTTTTCTGTGAACTTGTTACTGTAAGAAGAAGAAGGAAAAAAACCCCAACGTATTTCTTCTTGGAACAAAATGCTTCTCAAACTTATAGAAGAATGATTCATGTTTACTCTTATCTCCCTCCAGAGGAAAAAGAAAATGAGTTTAGGAATATTTTCAGCCTTAGTCCCCATCGGACAATTTAGAGGGAGCTGACCCACGATTCACTGCTGTGCACAGTATCCATCCATGCCACAGCCCTTTCTCCGATGAGTCAGTGGACCTTGCAGACCCAAAGTCTTGAGAATGACCCAACTTCAGCATCTCCCCCTTTCTCTTCCTTCCCCTTAAGATTCCTTTTGTGCTCACTATTGCCATATTATTTAGTTAGAATTAAAATAAATAAATTGTACAGAGCGTTCAATTCCTGTAATCCTGGGAACGGAGAAAACGTAATTAACCCTGAAATGGCCTAAAAATGGATTCTGCTGAGGTGCCCCTTCAGCCCTGGGGACCCTGGACACTCACTGAGCTATTGCTGCTGTGAGATCTTGGGGTCAAGGGGCTGTTGTGGGTGCAGGGAGCTTCAGGACACGAGCAGGGAGCACACACTCCCACTGCCTGGAAGAGGAGGATCGTTTGTTCTACAAGGACACGGTTTACTCCTGCCCCTGATGGGGGCTGTGCTACCCTCTCCTCTGGGAAGGCAAGGGGCCAGAGAATTTCTCCAAGACACTGAGGTGGCTTTGCCCTGTTCTACTCCGCCCTGCTCCATCCACAGCCCTGCCCTCCACCATTCCCTGACCCCAATCCCCCCCAGCCACCCCCTGCCCTTAAAACCTTCCCCGCCAGCCCCTTCTGTCAACCCCTGCCCCTGTTC
>WEIT01007778.1:342040-447468 GCA_013389985.1 Dryoscopus gambensis
GGGGGAGCGGGCGCGGAGCCGGCCCCGGGGCGCTCCTGCAGCCGGGCTTCCTTTGTTCCGAGTGCCCATTAAATATGCGCTGCCACCGCCTGCCTCTGCCATTACCGGCGGGGGCCAGCGCTTCATTATTTTTTAAGTCACACCGAAAGTGTGTGCGAGTGGCAATAAAAAGGGAGCGAACAATAAAAATTAAAAATAAAACAAAAAATTAATGTCTTAGGGAGCAAAGCCAGCTCGGGCTTTTTTATCTGACGGCTGGGACACTTGTACGCAGCTTTGTTTCCATGTGTTGGGAAGGGGGTTGTGCGGGTTTGTATTTACATAGCAGTGCTGAGGAGAGCAGGTATTTTGGAAGGAGCAGGCGGGGGGATGTGTGTGTGCCAGCAGCATTCCTGGTGCTCGGCGTTGCTATCATCACAACAGCTCTCCTGGCTGGAAAATTCTATTATGTGCATAAAGGAGATTTGTGGACAATGTATTTTCTTTCCATATATCTTGGAATCCTTTCATCTCGGGTGATTCAATAAAAGAGATGGCTTCCGGAATTTTTTGGTTTTGTTTTGGGTATGGCGTTGGGTTTTTGTTTGGTTTGGTTTTGGTATTTAACCTGATCCTATGGTTCTGTGCACAGAGTGACGGAAATCTAAGTTGGAGGGAAAAAAGCAATTGCTTTAAAAAAAAAAGCACCCTGAAAGCTTCTTAAATGTATCATGTTATGAAAAAGATAATCTGACAGGGCATACCTATGCTGACTTTTTTCCTTGCCCCCTGAAAATACAATAAAGAAACCCCAGAAAATGAATATAATTCTGTTTATTTGGAAAGGTTCTCTTGGATCACTAAATCAGTGCATTAGCCATTCTGTAAATCCCTCCCTCTCTTTTAAAGCCTTTCTGCCTTTCTTGTGATATTTATGAGTATTTATCAACGTGATCTTCATTGTCCAGTTTTTCCTAAAGCTGTTCAGTTAAAAAAAAAAAAAAAAAAGAGCAAAACAAGCTCAGATACCCAAAGTTGCAATGTGTTGCTGGGATTCAGAGCACTGGGCTTTGCTCAAAGTATGTCTTTTGTGTGTGAACATGTTAGGGCTCTGTGAAAGTGATGGGCTTTTCGAAAATAGCTTGACCTCCATTGTTGATGCTTCTCATTGCTACCTTGGCTGGCTGTAACAAAGCAAGCACGGGCTGCTGTTTTCTAAAAAAAAAAAAAAAAAAATCTGTTATGCTTAGTTTTTTGGAATACTGAGGATTCACTGAGGAAAACATTATGTTCATTTCTAGCCCTTTGTTTGCAAATTCTCTGCAGCCCAAATGTTCAGAAATCATGTTTTAATCGATGAGCTTGAGAAAATACAGAAGGTGTAAAAGGATTTGTCTTGCAGAATGTATTGCTAACATGTTTTCTGAGCCATTACATTACTTTTATTTCGGTGGAAGTTTAAGTAATGCCATGCAGCAATGAACTGTGCTGCAAATGGATCTGGTCTCCTCTTTCACTGTCTTGTATTTATCCTCTTGTGCTTGAGAAAGGGAATAAAACCGGCTTCATTAGCTTGCTAATTAAACACAATGAAGTGCGTGGCCCAAGGTTAATGGCAATGGCCTTTAAAAACACAAAACTCTTGAACAGGTGTTTAGGATATATATTTTTTTAATCTGCTATCAAATCTAGAGAATTATACCACCGAGATAACCACTGTCAGAGTTCTGTGGAGAAGAAAATGCTGTGATGGAGACGCCAGTGATCAGTGTATTATTTTTAGTGGCATTATTTATAAACACCTCTCCAGGTCCTGCACAACCTGTGGTTTAACTCCCCCCTTATCCCCCATCTCCGTTTCGAATCATCTCCTGCCTCTTCCCTTTGGTGTCTGTGGACCAAGCAGCGTTAAAAATCCCGTATCCCTGGACCAGAGCGAAGGTCTAACCTGAGCCTGGGGAGTTAACTAAAGTATTTACACGCTGAAATTTCTGCCATTGCTGGTGCCTTTGAGCAGCCCGTGCAGGCTGTGAGGCTCCTGCTCGCTGGATGCGATAGGAAGAAGCAGCCAATTAAAGCGGAGGGCTCGCACTCGCCGCGTTCGAGCTGTCACCAGCCTCCTGTCCACTCTGCTCTCCATCAGCTAAAACACGCTTGTCAGGTTTTTTTGTGCTCCATGTGACGCAACAGTTGTGGACCTCCCTTGCTGACACGGAATAGATGGTGGAGCAGAAAGAAACAGGCCAGCCTCACTGTTTTTTCCTTCCCCCCCCCNTTCTTTTCTGTTTTCTTGTTGTTTTTGTTCTCCCCTCTCCCTCCCACCATTTTCCCCCTTCCCCATGCACACACTCCTCGCTTTGCAGATCAGCCTAGGAGGGCTCCCTGGCTTCCCCCGTTCTGGGGAGCAAGACCAGTGCACAGGTTGAGGTGGAAGAGGGCATCTTTTGGAACGCTGGTAGTGGGATGATTGGACTGGCCCAGGAGCCCTGCTGCTGTGATTTGCATCGTGCCTGTCCATAGGGTGGGTCCTCCTGCAGGTGTAGAAGGAACCAAGGGATGTTTACTTATCAAGGGTGAAGGAGGTGGGCGGCAGAGATTTTTTGAGACTGGGCACCTGTCAGAGATGTGTTTTGCGTGCTCTGACCAAAGGAAAAGGTGCCTGTTCCTAGAAAGCTGGGACGCCTTTAAAATAAAATAAACAGAAGTCAAAGTTACTCCATGTTTGGGGCCTTCTAGCAGAAGGTGTTTTGGTTGTCATGTTTCAGGAACTGCTTTTAGAAGAATTTCTAAAATTTAGTTTTAAAAGTAGTTGACCTTGTGGTGCTGCACTAGAATAGTCAGAATTAAATGGGATTTTATGAGCACAGGATCTTTCAAGCCCCATGAAATGTAACACCTTTCTATCAAACACAGCCAGGACAGTGGTCTCAAAGTCATGAAAGCGACTTGATAGCCCCCTGTTTCTGGCTATGCAGTGCCCAGGCAAGGAGAGACCCTGGATGCCTCTTCTGCAGGGAGCACCACACCCAGTGCCAGGCACGGCCTCTCCTTATGGTGCCTCCCATCCCTTGCGGGCAAATCTGTGTGTCCAGCCCTGTCAGCTGGCACTGGAGAAGTGTGGCTGCAGTTTGGGAAGGGTGCAGGTAGGGGAGAGAACCTGCTGGAGTTCAGTGGTGATCTGGGCCCAGGTGAAAGCCCTGATGGGGTCTTGCCCTCGGCCTTGGCAACCGGAGAGGTGCTTGTGCGCTGAGAGTCTTGTGAAGACAGCTTGGGAAGTCAGGGTTGGTCGGTGCCTGCTGCAGAGTTGGCTTTTTCTTGCTGCTGGGCTGGAGGAGCGGTGTCACCAAGGCAGGTGGCCGTGTTTGCCAGGCCCCTCGGACAGCTGTGGGCAGCGAGCTGTGCAGTGAGGTGCTGTGCCTTGGCACCGCCGCAGCGCCTGGGCTCCGGCGCTCTCCCTGCAACAAAACGTTGTGGGAAGTTGGGAAATGGGAACTGCAGAGTGTAATCTCTGCTTTAAAGAGGTGTTGCCTTTCTCTTTTATCCCTCCTTGGCCTTTGATTTTAAAACTAGCAGGGGAGTGTGATTTTCCTGCCTGGCCAATAGCACTGCCTGGATCTGAATTATTCAGTGTAGCGCTTGGCATTCTGCACCCTGTTCCCACTCAAGCTCTTTTTCGCCTGTTCCTTCATGTGGAGATTTTCACATCAGTGAAATTGGATGTGTTTAAGAGAGGTGTTTGTGGCCGAAGTATTCACCAGCATTAGCTCTACTCTTTCCCTTCCCTTTCCCCTCTGTTAACCATTGAGGATCAACTAATGTCTAATCTCTTCTCTTCATTATTACTTAGTTCTGAAATAATTTTGTATCTCATTAGTGATTTGTTCCTTTAAGGTATATTAGAAAAATATACATCACTCCCCCCCAGTCATCTTTGTAAGGTTTCTTGGAGCCACTGAAGTCAGAGGGGCAAAGAAGTAAATTAAAGGTGAAACACTCTGTGTTCTGCAGACCCAGCACATTTTATACCTAGATTTAAATATAACTATTGGTCTTTTTCACCAATTTTGTGTTCTTTTCTCTCTGTCATCTTCCTCCTTTACTACAGTATAGCTTTAATTCAAACTAAAAGTTAAGAGCAGCAATTGTCATTGTACACTCTAAAACAATAATATGCTTCCCTCCAGCATACAAGTGCCTCTTATTTTGCCAGTATTGGAGTCTTTTACTCTGATTAGGTTACTGCACGTGGCATTGGTCCATCAGGCTACTTAAGAAGAAAATCTGTTACTGGTGTCTAGGTGCCTCAGAAAAGTACGGTTCCTCTTTTTGAGAAGTGCTGTTTGTGTAGAGAGAAGGTCCCTGCCCCAAAAACACTGAGCAGAGGGGCCAAGAGGGAGAAAATGATACGGTCACGGTCTGTAAGTGCTGTCTGCTCATCATGAAGTGGCTCACCCAAGGCCGCACCAAATTTTTTGTCCCTGTACTAAAAAATTAGTCTGTGTGAGGAAATGTTTTGGTATGGGATAAAACTGGGCTTCAACCTGAGTGTGCTCTGTCCATCTTATGTGATTTTTAATTTCTTTTCTTCTGGTGACTCTGCTAGGGGTGGTTAATGTATTTTTTGTCTGGGAAAAATCCTTTTCTCTTAGGTTGGGCTGCCTGCAAGCAGGGACTGGCCCATGCATACAGGTGTGCAAAAAGAAATACAGAGGAAGGAGCAGCCTGTTTGTGCCCGGCTGGAGGAAGATGTGAATGAGCTGTTTCTCATTAATAATTCCACAATTTGCACCTTGGTGTGCCATTTCACCACAGATTCAGTTTCGGACTTTGGGGGAGCTCTGCTTGGAGGAGGGCACGGGCCTGGCTGCAGGGCAAGAGGCAGCCTTGCCTCATTAATGGGTTTGGGGTGTATTAAGGAGCTGAAATAAACATCTGAAAATGTTTTCTAGAAGTAAAACTTGTATCTCTGGGTGTTTCATCTGGTATTTCGCCAGTTATTCCCTGGTGGGAGTGACTTTTCTGAGATCTTGGCACTCAGTGGCAGGGCAAGGGCATTGCTCCCCATCCTCTTGGGTCCATGGTTGGTGCTCTGACCACCATGTTATCCTTTTTTGTCCACCTGGAATTAAATTTCCTGGGAAAAATAGAATGTTCTGGTAATTTTATTAAACCAGAGGTATCCCGTTGGGTTTTTTTCTTCTCCTGTCTCACCCTCATAGTAATGTATAGTGTATGAGTGCTTCCTCTTTAAATAAAGAGACTAAAGTACGTGCATGAAAAGATGCAGTGCTTTACAATCTGAGCTCCATTAATTTTCACTCAAGTGGATACTCATGCAAATTTAGACATGGATTTTGAACTGGACTCTTTATGTCTAATATGTACCCTTGTGTGACAACGGGAAAAAAAAAAGGTGCTCCTGGGAGCAGAGGGGGTGAGTTAATCCTCCTCCAGCAAAGCTGGAAATGAAATGTATTGCTGTCAGTTTTATAGAGAAATAAACAAAACCTGGGGGAAATGAGTGTGTCTCTGTGCACTTTCTGCACCAGCCCCAAATCCCAGACCTGTGCTGAATGAGTCCCAAACCACGGCAGCAAAGGTTGTCATTTAAAAAATTCCATAGTAGCTGACATTTGAGGGTCTTAGGTGCCAGGACTGCCTCTGCCTTTTTAATTTATTTATTTATTTATTTATTTTATTTAAAGATTTTTCCCATTATAGAACTTGTTTTCTAAACAGGAGCAGAACTTTAAATTTTCTATGTGGTGCCAGTAGTGCTAATGTAAGGCTTCTTCCTAATTTATTTCTCTTAAGGTGTGAGATGATAAGCCTTTGAGTGGATGAGAGGGATAAAGTTAGCTCCATTTGTGCCTGATGTATCAAATGGTCAATCTAGGTGGCTAACGCTTCTTTTCTCCGATATTTAGCTATTTAAAAATGCCTTGTGTAATGTGTGCAACTTCTAAAATTTGGCTTTTAGGAATATTTTGCTTATGCATAATTTACCTCTGCAGACTGCTTTGAATTCCAGGGGAGGGAGGAATGCAAGCGTGCATCTGAAGTGAAGAAATGTTCAATCAAAACTCTTGTCTCCTTTTTGTGACTTTCTAAAAGCATTTCAGAAAATGAGAATGCTGCAGGGGTTTTAAGCCCTTTTAGTGCTGCTCTCATGTTTTGCAGTCTCTGGATTGCTTCTGAGAGCTGGTGGCTGTTGCTGCAGCTTCGCTGAGATGTCTGCAAACTCCCCTCTCCAGTCGCTTTGTTTGCCACTGATACTTTCTTCTTCTGGGAAAAGAGGGCATTTGAGCTTTGCAAAGTCGATGTTCAGGCCTTTCTCTGAGGCAGCAAGCTGAGCTTTACAATGGGAAAGTTGTGAGAAGGCTGTGGCACTGGTCTTGGAAGAGCCTGTGAGCTTTGTAGGCACTCAAATGTGGGAAGGCATTGGCTTTGCTTCAGACCTGTGCATTGCCACATGGACTTGCAGGAGTCCCTGTACTCAGCAGAGGGAAAATACAGTTGACTTGGGATGCAGCTGCTCAGCAAAGTGCAGATTTGTGGTTATCCTGGTGGTTTTTTGGGACTTCTGGGACAACAGAACCATGGCAATGCGACCTTCAGGCTCACAGCTCTCTTCTTTCTCCAAGTCTGTATGCTTTGTTTTTTTTTTTTCCCCCAGTATGGCATCCGAAATGGTGGGATTTGTATGGCTGCTTTAGTTCCTAAGAGTAATTAATGGGTTAAGAATGTTAAGTCCCTGTATATTTGCAGGCTGAGAAATTCAGTTGTCCTTGGGTTTTTGTGGCCAGAATATCCAGTTACAGCCCGGCGGCAGCTATTGGGCAGCTCCTGGGTGCACAAAAGTTTGAACTCATAATCCTTTGCTTTCACACGCACCCACAGCTTATCAGGCACTTTTAGTTTTATAGGAGTTTCTGTTAAAGAACATTCTTACACCAGGGGTAAGGCATTTTTCCAAATACCTATTGCAGTTGTGCTGGAAAACACTCACCTGCTTGGCTCCTAAAAAGTGAAGTTTTGTGGTGGGCAGTAGGCCCTGGTGCTGACACACCTGGAACAGTTCCCTGCTGTGAAATTCCTTTTTATGTAAGGAGCCTGGGATGCAGATAAAGCTTCGCACAGCCTAAGCAGGATGGTGCTTTTGATGCTTGGTGATGCATTACTGGGATGCTGGCTCTGGCTGCTGGCAGGTGTGGCGTGGAATTGAGTGCCCTGCTCTGGTGAGGATTCTGGGGCTGTAGCATCGCCATCTCTGCATGGAACCTCAGGTGGGGATGCTGTCATGGGGTGTGACCTGCTGCTGAGCTGTCTCATCCATGCTCCTGGGCTTCCTTTGAAACATTTCAAAGACAAATGTTTAAAAAAAACCCCAAATCAAAACACAAAATTCAACTTCCTCACCCAAAAAAAGCAAACTTCAGAAAAAGCAAAAAAATTTCCCCAACAACTCAAAACTCATGGAGATGAATGTTTTGATCTGATTGCTGTTGTTTTACTGCCTCTGTGTTACGACAGACCTTTGTCTCTTCCTCAGGCTCCTGGAGCATCTTTGTAAAGTGAAAGCATGAAGCTGGGCCCTGTGGAAGGACTCAGTAGTAGCAAGAAATTCCCATGTAGGTTTTAATCACCTTTTACAGTGTTTGAAACAACACGGTGGCCTTCCAGTCCCAATTTCCAGGTTTCTTTAGGCATGGGATAAAGACCAGCAAGGCCTGATGGAGCCTTCTGATGAGCTCGCTTGCTGTCACTGGGTGTTTCCTCTCATGGGTACAGCTTGGTGGCACAAAGTTCGTTCAGCCTGAATTTTGATGGGTGCAAAAAAGAAGGAAAGGGAAGGGAAAAAACCTCAACCCACTGAATGCGCTCTCCCCAGGGCTGTTGTGTCCTGATGCCCTGACACTCTGCCTGTTCACACTGGCCGGAGATTGGCTGGATGTGCCAGTTCCTGTAGGGTATTTAAACATTTATATTGTGCCTTTGATAACTGTGGAAGTCTTTTACAGCTAATTTTTATTGCTGTAGAAAGTTTTCTCTGGATACATAGCTTCTGTTATCATCTAATGGGACAGAGTTAAGTGCTGCTAAAAGCAAACATGAGAAACTTTTTTTTTCTTAATTGGTAACAGAATTTTGTTTCCCACGCAATCATGTACAGATTGACTATTTATTAGGTAGCAGCTGAAAGAAGCCCTCCAAGGTAACTGTGAGCCTCAGAGGTAAACGAGATGCAAGTGTATCTGGCTGGGTAATGGTGTCTGCAGGCTCCTTCTCAATGAATCCCTGGTGAAAGAAGAAACCGTGAGCGAGGGACGTGCCCTTCTCCTGCACCCCAGAGTCACCCCGCTGACGTCCCCGATGCTTTTTGTACTTGGAAATGATTTCGAATGAGCTAACATGCACAACTTTGAAGCGTGGCACAACAAAATAGAGTTCGCTAAAAATAGGTCTGACTATGAAAGACAGGCAAAAACTGGGAGAGGGGGGAGCTGAGAGTCATTTTACAGGCATTGTTGATAGAATTTCAGGGTCCCGAGAAGGGAAGATGAATGTCTTTCTGTTATAGTAACAGCTGCTCTCTGTCCATCGGGATCCAGTGTTTGCAGATCCAACTCATAATAATTAAACAAAAGAGTTATTTCATAGCAGCCTTAGTGGACGATTTATGTTGGAATTTTATCTTTTACCATTTAGACTTTTCTTCATCTAATTAAGAAAAATATAAAGTTAACCTCTCACCTGGGCTGAGGCTCTCCTCTCATCAGATCCATTACAACTGGGGGGAAGCTGTCTGGTGACTGGGCCATTCAGAGCTATATTAATTAAACAAAGAAAAAAATCATTACGTTTCACTTGTTCTTTGTGAGCTTTTCAGGGTTTTTGTGTCCTGAATGGATGATTCAGGTGTTTGTAGCTCCCTAGCATGGCCACACAATGCAACATGCAGATTCCTTTTCTTCTTTCCTTTTACCTTTTAGTGATTTGCACTGCCCTCCCCATTTTGAGAGCTAGCAGGTCGCTTGCGTGAACAAGCAAACAGCCCCAAAGGAGTCTCAGATGCAAAGCATAGCAGCATTTTGGGAATGGATCTGCATTTTGGGAGTGGATCTGCTTTGTGGCACTTTATTTTGATGCAGTTAACTCTTCAAAACTCCTTGGTGTGGGTCAGTCTTGGGGGCAGAGAGGTCTGGAGGGAGGCAAAGCTTCCTTACTTGGTATCGTCTCACGCTTTCAGCCACAACTTTTAAGACAATTTGGGGTTACATCCTCCTCCTTGCAAAACTCTCCCACCACGTTCCGTCACCTTGCCCTCCCCCTGTGGAGCTTTTCCCGAAGATTGCACCTGGAAATAGCTGATTTGTCACTTCTTTCCATCACAGTGGCACAGCTTTTTTAAAAAGCACGCTGAAGCTACCATTCCTTGCAGATCACAGGCTAGAATTTATCCAATGCTGAAGCACCACAAGCAGCTTCCTGAAGTCCAGAGCTCCTATCACAGGATCCTTTCCCAGGTCTTAATGGAATCCATGCCTCCATGTAGCTGCCTTTTGAACCCTGTCTGTTAATTTAATACCATTTACCCTTCTCCAAAGGAGACCAGGCCCAGTTGGATGGTAAGGTTAAAACCTGAGCTGTGCTATGTTTATATTAATAATTTCCACTGGTGAAATATGGATCTGAGACTTTGCTCATTCATTTAAACCTCATAGTTAATAGGCAATAGTGGAAATGTACCATGTACATGATTATTGCAGTGACCTGATTTCACATGCACTTCTGATCTGACTTCTGGTTAAAAAAAAAAAAAAAGGAAGAAAAAGGAGAAAAGAAAGAATTATATATAAAATTGGTTTTGGGAGCCCTGTGAAAGAGAAGGAAACCACTTATTTCAACCCCCAAATTCCTCTGAGCTGTAGAAACATTGTCAAAGTAATTGTAGCCTTTTCAGGTTTTTTTCTGTGTAAATTTCTTTCTGTGCAGTCTTGGAAAAACTGTGCTCTGTTGATGGATGTCACTGTTTTTTTACTTGTGACAAATATCTCCCAAGGTATTGTTTGAGTGATGTAAAATTGGTTCATGTGTAAAATTCTAGCTTTTCATGAATACTTTATCATGAATATGTGCATGCCAGGTTCTTCTGGATTAAGGTGTTATACCTTTAGTGGTTTGCTGTGGGATATCATCTTAATCATTTTTGCTGTAATTTAATCATCTTAATTAAAACTGCATTGAATTGTGGAAAGTAATTTGGGTCTGGAGAGCAGTGGGTTTTGTATTTGTATTTTTTTTTGTCTTGTTAGATGATGGTAATGGTCTTGGCAAGGTTCTGCTAAAAATTAACGCAGTGTATAAAAACTCATGTTGCCAAGTTAGTCCGGTATTTCTCCAGCTAATTGTGGCCTTGAAGAGTATAATATAAAAGGTCATCTTTGTTAGTGAACTGCAGGCTTCTCCTGCGAGACAGAAATCCATGTCCTTATCAAGGATGAAATCTTGGCTCCTTGGTTACACAATTGAGCTTTGCTATAATTTGGACATCATTAGGCTCTTTATTAAAGCAGAGGAACACTCTAATCAATCTTGGTGCTTTGCTTTCTTAAATGAATTTCTGTATCCGAATTCATGTTACGGCTTCCCTTTCTTTTCCTGCTCCGTGAACCCCATGAAGGAAAAAGGTCTGAAAAATGACATGGAATGAAAAGTTGCTGGTTTCCTCTTTTTGGGGCATTCTTTCCCAGAAGGCTCCTGTTTGTGCCAATGGTTATGAGAGCTGGGATGTTCAACCTCCTCACCTTGTGTTGAGAAGTAGGAGGAGACATTCTGGAGAGAGCAATCTCTCAGTTTGGTTTGTGCTCCTAAACAATAAAAAAACCTCCATAAAACTTCACAACCCCAAAATTTATTAGTGGTTGGCATTACTTTTTCTTTAAACCCAAACAAAATGGGTTTAATTGTTTTTTTGATGGAAAAAGAAAGCCTTCCACCCAAGCCAGATTCCTGTTTCTGTGGCAGAATTCCTGTTTCTGTCATGGGGCAGAATTGCGGGGGAAAGAAAGAGGTTAGTATTGTGCTTTTATCCCTTTTTTTGTGTTCTGGGATTTGTTTTCATTGGGATGTTGGCACTCCCAGGAACGTATTTTTGTGGCTCTGACTTGTGCATTGTAAAACATAGCCAACGCTTGCCACTTCTTTGTTTGATCGCTGTTTCTTTAACCAGCAGATATTTTTCTAGTTGGATAGATAAATGGATCTTTCCCAGTTACTGGCAGTTAGATCTGACTTTGCAGCAATAGAAGGTAGATCTGTGCTTCAGCAGAGCTTCCTTCTCAAAGGTTTTGGATAGTCTAAAATTTGGTGGCTTCCATCACGTCTGTTTGGATGGATGATGTGACAAACACTGGCTAGGTTTGCAGTCAGTTGGTGTATGTGCTGTGGCTCTGCTCAGATAACTCATTATGCCTTTAAAAACAAGTAAAAACTGGAAAAGACCCTGTGGTGTGCTTGTGGATGGAGAAAGATCTATCCAGGGGCTTTGGTATCTAGCAACTTCAAGAGTCCTGCTTTTCCCTGAACCTGCTCACAGGGGCTCCCAGCCTCACCACCAGCAGCAGCTGCTCGCTGCGTGGTGCATGCTGAGGTGCTGAGTGGCATCAGAAATGGGTTGTGCACCACCTCATTTACAACCCCCTGGCTGGTACTTCCCCAGTTCCTGCCTAATGGATACGCGTGCTCTTCAGGAGCTCTCCCCTGGATTCCCAGGTTCGTGCAAAAATTTGCTCTTTGAGTAATTAGGAGAACGTAATGTTTCTGCCCTGGAGGGGTGAGCTTCCTCGGGCTGCGGGTTTTTAATAAAAACTTTGGGTTATGAATGTGTCATCATCTCATTACTGTTCCTTACTGTGTGGCATCCTGTTGGTCTAAGGTAGTTTAACTGTCTCCAGTCTAAATTGAGTGCTGCTTTCGGTATTTATAAGCTCTACAACTGTTAAACCAAGCCAAACCTCCAGTTTCAGCAATGGCAGTGGGGTTGAAGAGAAGGAGTTGTCTCTAAGGAATACAGTCTATTATAGGTTGGCTATAAATCAACCTCTGACTTGTGGGTGTTGGGAGGAAAATTTCCTTGGGGACTAGTAATCCAGAATCAGCCTCCTATAAATCTGCTTGGATCTTTCTCCTGAAGCATGTGGAGGTACTGGAGAGCTGATTATGGATGTAGACCATGGATCTGGGAATGTGAAATATTGCTGCTCGTCGCTTTCCATCACCACGCCGGACAGACAGGTCCGAGGAGCAGATTGTTTTCAGTGTGGTAGAAGTGATGAGTCCATTGTTCTGTTCCCTCCCTCCCAGTAAAACCTGCAGACTTGGCTTTAGATACTGGGACTTGAAAGCAGACAGCAACAAATATAATGAGGTTGGTTTTGTTTTCTGGGGTTTCAGGTGCAAGAATGCATGTTGATCATGTTTTTGTGCTTTTTTGTATTTCTTTTCCCACTTTTTTAAGGGCTGGAAAATATTTTTCTTTAAATGAAAAGCAATGTTTTACATTTTCTAAAGGTCCTTGAGGGATGTAGCAGCAAAAATCCAGATCCTCATGGGGTAGTGAGAAATCCTGGAAAGGAAGAACAGGCTAGGAACTGATGCCACCATTTCTGCAGGGACTGGTTGGCTCTTGTCATCTGGACAGAGGCAGTGTTTGTCATTGCTTGCTTTCTTCAGACAAAGAGTAGTTTTGTTGTTTTATGGTACCACTCTGTTGCCAGCAGCTCTCTTGGTGCTGCAGGTTAAGGTGCCACTCAAAGGATGGATTATGTGGGAGTTCTGGACCTTGTGGGGGCTTTCCATGTGGAGCAGAACGTGGTTGATGTCCCTGAGCAATTTGTTACGGAGGAAATTTCCCTGGGAAAGGCAAACCACTCCTACTTCAGCTCTAAAATGTCACCCCTACTCTGTGCCAGAGCACCACCAGTGATCAGGGCAGCTTTGTTCACTTCACTTCACTTGTCTGGTGGGTTCATCGGCCTCCTGATCCAGTAGGCTGCAGGATCAGGCACCTCCTATAAGGTGTTGGCCTTGTCCCCACCTCATGATGCTCACCTCCTTTTCATACCCATGTCCATCCTGGTTTGCTCAGTGCTCAGGTGTGGTGTTTACAGGAGGTTTCTCCTAATGGGAAACATGGCCAGTAGCAAGTGATACATGAGCTCGGTTTGTGAATTTTTGTTAACCTTTTTCTTTTGTCACTTCTTGTGCAACTTGCCTACTTCTCTCATTATTTGTGTTGTTTTGCTTTTTGCTTGTGTCCTCTCCACCTTTCTTTCTCTTTACAAGAAGTTGTCTGTTCCAGCTTCAGTAATTGTTTCCTCACTTACCGGAACAAAAGCAGCTGAGCCTGGTGGATTTTTTTGTTTGTGTGTGCAGGGATTTTGCCAGGGTATTTTTATGGACACTGCTGCTGAGCTCATCAGCAGTGCTGGGCAGGAAAGCCAGGCTCTGGTATAGATTAGATATCTTTACAGATTTTTATCTCCAGTTTGCAGGGAAGGGTGGCCTGAAGTCGATCTTGACAGTTCAGTAGAGGAGAGGAGTGATGGGGCTGTGAGCAGGGACCCTCTTGCATCATCTCCAACACTGGAGAGATCATCCTGCTGTGATGGTCCTGTCGATCCTTCTGTGTTTGCAGTGAACACTTCCCTTCCCCTGCCCAAGTGCCTGCTGCTCCTCACAGCTGGAGGAGCCTACCTGGAACTGGAGAAACCTGTCCCTGCTCTTTCCTCACTGAGGGTGTGATCTTCTCCATTGTCCAGAGAAATTGTGGATGCCCCATCCCTGGAAGTGTTCAGGGCCACGCTGGACAGGGCTTGGAGCAGTCTGGTCAAGTGGAAGGTGTCCCTGCCCATGGCAGGGGTTTGGAATGAGATGACCTAAGGTTTCTTCCAACCCAAACCATTTGAGGATCCTCCAACTCACATGTTGGGGTTCTAGTGACAATTTGTGATTAGTCTATTCTCCTTAAAACCATGCCTGATAAAAGCTTTTTATTCATCTATCTATCTATCTCCTAAGTAGATGTTTGGGGGCGGATGCTTGCAATGCTTTATGCTTATTTCTTTTCCTGCTCCTTGTCATCGAAGAGCCCTGGAGGGGAATCAAACCCTCTGGCTGGAACATCTTCTGTCCCAGGCTCATCTCCTGTTCCCAGCAGGACCACACTTGCCACACATTTTTGCAATGCCTGCTGTGATTCGATCCATTTTGGCTGCAATTTAAAGGCGTTGCAGGGTCCTCTTGTGTGCCACTCGTCCCTCCTCCATCCCCTGAGTATCTGGGACACGGTTATCTGCTGCAGCTCTGTTGTTTGGTGGAGGATGAGCTGTCAGGAGTTAGATCCCAAACAGGCAGCAGATAGCTGGACTGAATTAAACTGGGAACACTCTGCTAAACCCCTTCTCCCTCCCCTCATGTCTTTGGAAATGCCTTTTTATCTGGACTGTAAATTAAATTATTGTTGTTGATGTGGCTTCAAAGAAGCAGCAAGAATGAGTTGATGGGAGCTCCTGCGAGAGGTCTTCCACGAAAGCCTCCTCTTCGTAAAATGTTCTGGCATCTTTTTTCTTTTCTTCCCTAATTTTATTCAAAGTTAGAATGGAAATAATAATTCTGTGTTTGCAACTTTCATGATACATTTATAGAGAAATAAAAGTCCTATAAATGTCTGAAGTATTATCTCTTCTTGCAGGCTTCATTGTAAAAGAATTTATTGAGGTTTCACTGGCTTAAAGTGTCCTGGTCAGCATCATGAATGTAATGGTTTTGTTTAGGTGTTTCTTCTTCTTCAACGGCATTTAAAAAAAAAGCCCCAAAACAATGCAAGAAAATCCTAATAGCTGGGAATTACTTGTTTCTCTGTCTTTCTGGTATTTATTTACCATAGATGAACCTGAAAAGGAAAAGCAGCAGTCCCTTTCAGTTTTCAAAGCTGATCTAGTGCCAGAAAATAAGTGTTTAAAATAATACTACAGTTCAGTGGCATACAAAGTTTGTTTAAATAGATAAGGTATAAAAGGAAAAGTTTTGTGGAGGATGTTCTTCTTTGTTTTGTTGTTTGTTGGGGTCTTTTGTGGAGGGGAGGAAGTGCTGGTTTTTGTTTATGTTTTTGTTTGGTTGGTTTCATGTGGGTTATCATGGTTTTGGAGCTTTAGAGGATTCAGTTCCCAGGGAAGAGAAGGAAGGGGAACATGGAGCATTAACACGATTTAGAGAGGAAGGAGCAGAGTAACGGGAAGATTTGCAGGAAGAGAGACAAGGCGGCCTGTCAGTGTTCCCATTATTTTTTGTTTGTCCTCTTCTGCCTCCGGATCTTGATATCACGTGATTTAACGCTGATGGATGGAGCACTTCTCCTGTGAGGAAAGGCTGAGAGAACTGGGATTGTGCAGCCTGGAAAAGAGAAGGCCTTGGTGTGACCTCATGGTACCTCAGGGGGCTGCAAGAGAGCTGGAGAGGGACTTTTGGGGAGGGCATGGAATGATAGGACAAGGGATAATGGCTTTAAACTAAAAGAGGGGAGATTTAGATTAGATATTAGGACAAATTCTTTACTGTGAGGATGGTGAGGCCCTGGCACAGGGTGCCCAGAGAAGCTGTGAATGCCCCATCCCTGGAAGTGTTCAAGGCCAGGCTGGGTGTGATTTAGAGCAACCTGGTTTAGTGGAAGGGGTCCCAGCCTATGGCAGGGAACTACATGATTTCTAAGGTCCCTTCCAACCCAAACTATTCTATGATTCTATTATTTTATGGTGTCTGCAACTCCTACATGTCTGATTATCCCTCTGCTAAACCCTTCCTGTTAAAACATTGGCTTTCATCCCTTGGGCTGGGCAAGGGACACTCGGGCACATGGGGGTGCAAGCAGGAGGTGGCACACACAGGGGTGTGGCCAGCACAGGGTGTTATTTCAGGTTCCCTGGGATGTGAATTGGTGATTATGAAGTAACACGGAGGTGTTTCCGAGCATTCTCGGCACTGATGCCCCTTTGAATTTCTCATGGAGACGTTGATGTTTCTTGTCAGATGTGTAGCTGAGAATGCACATGGGAAGTGGGGCATTTGTGGGTACCAGAGCATATTAGGAAATCCCTGGTGTCCAGGGAATACAGGAGGGAAAAACAGCTTGAAGATTATGTAAGTGTCTCAGGCTGATACCTTTTTATGAGACGTAGCTACCTAAATTTTTCTTACTATTTCCTTCTCTGTAAATGCATGAGGTTCAACCCTCTTGTGGGCTGTGGTGGCATTTCTCAAGGCCTGGATGCTGGGGCTGATGCAGATGAGATTTTGGTGCAAGAGATAGACTTTCTGGAAATGACTGATGAACTAATTCCCCTCATTTGTGAGTAAAAGTACAAACTTTGGAAATCTTGCCCCCGCGTTGGCCAAGAAAAGACAAAACCCAGCCGTAGAGAGTTTCTGTAACAGGGATATTGCTCCAAAACTCAGCAGCAGTTTCTTGTTTCTTGCCTGCCAGAGCGCATTGCAACTTCTCCTCCTCAGGTGGTTGCAGTGGCTGACATAAATATTTTTCAAGTAAAAAAATCATCTTTTCTGCGAAACACGGAGGTCACTGTGTGTATGTGCAAACCTTCCATCTGTGAAAGGAATAACGTAGCCTGTGTCCTTCCAGGCTTCACCTCAGCTGATCTGTACCACATGTCCTTCGAGGTAAGCTGGGTAAGTGGCTCGCAGTCAGAGCAGGAGGAGAGAAATCCCATTTGAGGCTGACCTGATGCCATCTGACATTTCCTTATTTGAAAAGAGGAGGTTTGAAATGGAAGTGGCGGGGCTGGTTCCGAGTTGCTTTAGACCCTTATAATGTATTAATCTTCAGGTTGAATTACAACCATATAAAATGAGGGGTTTTTCACTCTGTGGTGAAGACTTATTACTCTTCCATGGGTCTCCTAAGTTTGCTTGGGTCCTTGACATGCTTGGTGCCTTGCTTGAAGCATTTTGGGATGTTGTTGTGTACCTAAACTTGTGTATCCATTCTGTCGAACAGGAACCTTAATGATCCCTCTGCTTTTATGGCTGATGTGGTGCATGTTCCCTACTTGTAAGTGGGGCTGGTAGATTCTTGCTCCCTTTTTAGCCCTCCATCATGGAGGAGCTGCAAGTTTACAGCATGCTTCTGAGAGGAAGGAGTTACCAGTGCATCCTGCCTGTGCTCCAGCAGACGCAGTCCCTCCCCTAGGAAGCATTCAGCCAGAGGTTACAGAAAATAAAGCACCGCTCCCCTTCTGTAATATTTTCCTTTTCAATGGGGTCTAGTATTTATAAGCCTGGGCAGGACTTTCCAACTGCTGCTCTGCTTGCTTTTTTTGGTCTTTGTGTAACAGCGTTTTGAGGCATCGTGACACTTTTGTTGACTTTGTGCCAGGGTGAGGGTTTCTTAAGCCTGCCATCCAGCTTTCCATGACTGTACATCTTGGAGCATGCCATCAGCAGGCAACAGATACGAGTGGTCCTGCCTTGGCGTGTGGGCCATTGCAAGCCCTGCCCTTCTTCCAGCTCCTGGTGGTTGGACTGGCAAAACAGGTGCAGCTGCTGCAGAGATGTTTGAGGCAATGAAACGCCTGTTGTTGGGAGCATAAGTTGCTGAAAGATCGTGTTTTTCTCAGTTTTCATTGGCACGTGTGGTGTCTCCAGGAGGAAAGGCAGCAGCTTCTCAGTTCAGCAACTTCTGGGTTTGTCCCATCTCTCCCCATATCCAGCAGCTGGCTGGTGAGCTGGCTGCTCCTCTGTCCCGTCTATATCCCACATGGTGCAGCAGTGTGCTGGGCTGGGGTTGCATTTCTCATTGTGCTCTCTGCTGGGTGCAGCCCAGAACGGGAAGAGCCCGAAGAAAGATGTGATGGTCCCCGTCCCACGAGGATGTAGAGAGAGGCTCTGCAGCCGCAAGCCAGCCGGGTGCTCTGCTGTTACACTTTCTGCCCACACCCCCTTCTACAGCTGCATCCCGTCCAACATTCCTGATTCTCCTTGTCCCAGCACTCATCTCCCTGATACCCTGCTGGGTGCCCTTTGAGCCACACTGTAATCCAGACATTGGCTCCATGTGGTCTACGGACCAGCAGCCAGGCTATGGGATGGGAGCTGCTCTCCAGAGCACCGCTGTGGCCTTAGGGACATCCGCACAGCCATCCCACCCCAGATGGACATCAGGATGGGCCAAAGGACTGTGGGGATGTGCAGCGGGTGGGATATGGGGAGCAGCAGGAAGGTGAAGGAGATCTGGGGAACCTCAGGGTGGTCATCCCAGGGCAGCAAGGGCGCTTGCATGCATTTGGAGGGTGCCCATGGAGGCTCTCCCTTACCCCTTGTTTCCAGGCACTAGTGTGTATTTTGGAGAGGCAGTCAGGATTTTCCTCCCAAGAAATAAATGCTTTGAGTAAAAATCCCTGTGTGGAAAAACTGCTGCTGCCCTGGTAGAATCACGTTTGAGAGTGCCATCTAATGTGAAATCACAGCTGAATCAAGATTTGCATCTTTTTTTTCTTTTTTTTTTTTTTTGGTTTTGTTTGCATTCCTAAAAATCATCCAGACATTTTCTCCTCTTTAAAAGCAGCAGTGCTCAAACTTCTCCAGCTGCCGTTATGAAATGAGTGAGTTATTCTAGCAAAATTGAGTAGATTGGACTGGAAAGACTCCTGGAAATACTCTGCAGGTTGTGGACCAGCTGTTGGCAAAACCAGCCAGGGTTTCGTACACAGTGAGTCCCAAAAAAAGAATCAGTATTTTGCCATAGTGATCTCCCCCGGCCCCTATTTATTCTGC
Organism: Dryoscopus gambensis; assembly: GCA_013389985.1. Lineage (NCBI taxonomy): Eukaryota > Metazoa > Chordata > Aves > Passeriformes > Malaconotidae > Dryoscopus > Dryoscopus gambensis. The sequence continues at coordinate 360,869 of WEIT01007778.1, forward strand.
TACAAGCACAATCCTGCACTTTTTATTTAAAATATGAGCTGTGTCAGCACCGGGAGAGGGCTGTAAGTCTGCAGCATGAAAGGGCAGTGGTTCCCTTCGTGGGGGCTGGTTCCTGTGCCTCCATCAGGCAGCTGGTGACCTGAGACAATGGCATGTGTGAGGGGACAGAGTGGACAGAGCTGCTTTTCTGCAGAGTTTTCCTTGCTTTTCCACCCCCGATGAGGTGACTCTTCCTCTGCTGCACTCAACTGGTGGCCCAGCAGCAGAGGGAGTAGAGGAAAAGTTTGCAGTAATCAAGATAACTCAGCAGAACTTCCAGCGGGGAGCAGGAGGGGTCCACTGGGGACAGGTACACCCGCCCTGATCCTGATCCAGCTTGGCACTTGTGAACGTCTCTGTTTCCCCTAGTGGTCTTTCCACATCTGCCTCAGTCTAATGCTCTCAGGCCCAGTCCAGGTTCTCAGAGATTTTCTGCCTTCCCAAGAGTGTATCTGAACCCTTTAATCGAGGGCAGTGGTTGTGCACTGAGGGCTCACCATCCTCCCTCCCTGCCCAAGCATCTGGAGCAGGGGTGATGGGCTGGATGGGGACTAAGCACAGGACAGCCATAGAGGTTTCTGAGTTACTCTTCTCTTGGATGTATTCTCAAAAATTCTCCCAGCAGCATCTCCCATCTTTCACCGGGAAGAATATTTTCATCAAGCAAAATGGAGAGAGCCGAATTCTTGTTTGTGAAGCATATGTCCTTTTTGACTCCTTAAATATTTCTCCCTCCCAGTTTGACTCGCCTCTTAATCCATCAGGTCCTCAATCAGGCACAGATAGGAATCTTGGTCTTGTTTGCTTGCTGCACTTGCTTGTTGTCTACTGTCAGGTACCCACCCACGTCAGCTACTCTGTCCAGGAGCAGCAAAGTCCAGGCAAGGCCTTGCCACCATTGTCCGGGGTGATCTACTGAATGAATCCAGCTTTAATGCCATGCTCTCAGGGATATTTAGCAGTTTAGATAGGGTCACAAAGATGATTAAAAGGATGGAACACATCTCCTTTGAGGAAATTCTGAGAGAGTTGGGATTATTCAGCCTGGAGAAGGCTCCGGCATGACCCTCAGTATCTGAAGGTGGCCTACAAGAAATCTGGAGAGGGTCTTTTTACAAGGACAGGTAATGATAGGAAAAGGGGGAATGGTTTCAAAATGAAAGAGAGTGAGTTTAGATTGGATATTGGGAAGAAATTCTTCACAGTGAGGATGATGAGGCACAGGAACAGGTTGCCCAGAGAAGGCCAGGTTGGATGGGGCTTTGAGCAACCTGGTCTAGTGCAAGGTGTCCCTGCCCGTGGCAGGGGGATTGGAAACAGATGATCTTTAAGGCCCCTTCCAACCCAAACCATGCTAGGATTTCTATGCTATCTGAACATAAGGGGGACCTTTTCCACAATCTCATAAAGGAAAAACCTCCAAGTGCTTTAAAGTACTGTGTTCAAAGTCTGTAACTTGCTCCAACCAGTTGACCAAGAAGGTGGCAGAATGGGGGAAATGCTGCTGGTTACATCCCATCTGCTGCTGAGTTACAAAAGAAGTTTTGACTCCTCAAAACCACTTTGAAATAGTCTTTGCAGATTGAGATGTTCCTGTCTGCACTGAACATAGCACTTAAAAGCAAAAGAGGAGGTGGATGCTAGCCCCTCTGTCACTCCACAGAAAACCTTGGAAGTGCTACAGCTCCTTGCAGTCTTGGCCAAAGATTTGCTTCCATTTTGATGCACTTAAGCAAAAGTGGGATACTGGGAGTGTTGGCAGCTCATTTCTTGTTGCCGAGTGGCAGCTGTACGGTGCAGACTCCCACAGCTGACTCTGCAGCATCAAACTAAGGTTTTGAAGTGTTGCTTGTGGTCCAAGAACACGTGGCTTTAAACAACAGCTTCAAACTAGGCCGTGCTCTGATTTTGGGGAAGACCAGGTGATGGGGAGCTGTGGCAGCACCCAAGTAGGCGTGTTGTGGTGGGAAGGCAAGAAATTGCATCCTCCTTCCTGTGCTGTGAAGTTTGCTGGAGATGAGACACACATAGTGTTCCTGATGACGTGGTTAGGTGACCTTCCAGGACCTCGCTTAACTGTGGGTGAGAACCCCCCTGCTTTGCCTTTCTGATGATTTCAGAGTGGTAGAGCTACTGCGCAATTTTTACTTTGTGGTAAAAATACAATTTTGGGGAAATTTTACTCTTTAGCTGCTCTACCTTAATTTGTTTTGTGGTTTGAATGAAAACACCTCATTTCATCCTGCTGTGCACGGGGTCAGAGACCCTGCATACCTTGTCTGGAACCCAAAGGCACTCAGCAATCTCCCAGGAGGGCTTTACTTGGGTGTACTTGGGATCGTGGTATGCTGATACACTGCTTCAAAATGCCATGTGCACTGTGGCTGGGGATTTTTGCTGGGGACTCCACGTGCTTTGGAAAGCCCTGCTCTGCTCCAGGCAGGAAAACAAGGATCTAAGGGGGCTCAGATTGCTGTGATCGACCTCGGAAATCCTCTGCCTGGCTGTGTTGAGTGAGAGCCTTGCTCTTGGCGTCGGTGGGGAAGGATTTCACCCTTTGGAAATGTTTCAGAAGCATGAAATGCTGTCCCTCCCAGCGTGCCGACCGCGCTGGGCTGAATTTTCCCCCTGCCCCCTCTCGCCAGGGTGATTTTTATACCTGCTAAAATTTTCCCTCTTATTTTTCAAATCTACGTTATCAGCACAAATCACTTTCTCTTCTCTCTCCCAGGTGTAAAAACCCATTTTGTGTGGCCAGTCTGCTTTCCAAGGAGTTATTTAAGCACAGTAGGTCATCAATGTATCTCACATATTACGGCCATGCCTTGGCATTTGTTTTGCGTTTGTAATCCAACACCCAGCTGCTTCGGCCTCAGACTCCAGGCAGCTATTTAGTGCTTCAGCTTGTGCTGAGGAATGCATTGTGGTGCTGTTTACTTCTTTACATGCAAGGCTCAGATGGAGTACAGTGAGCTTCAGTTAAAATAAAAAACCCAACACAACAACCAAAGCTGAAAACCGACAGTAGAAAATAGGCTTAATGTAGATGTTAAGTCAGGGTAGAGGGACCCAAGAGAGAAAATTTGGGTTACATTCTGCAGTCATTGCAAGCATTCTTGCTGATGAAAGCAGAGATTACTTACAGTGCGATAGGGAACTGGACCAATAAAAAAAAAAAAATCCATCTACTCCTCTGCTGCAGCTGTTCTGTTGCTTCTCCATCTCCGGCTGACCAAAAAGCGCTGGAAAACCCCACCCCAAGCAGTAAATGGGACTTTCCTCTGGGAGCACTCAGATTTTGCTGGTCCTGATCTAGGTTAACATTTCAGTTGCAGACTTGGACAGTTTCACCCAGCATTTCCACCTCCCCAAACTACCCAGTTTTCACTAAAGTGCTATGGGGTGAGTCGCCCGGTGCCTTAATTTGTATCTAGTGAAAGTGTGTGAAGCCAAGGCAAGTTGAATTCATTACATTTAGCTGGATAATTAGGATGCTGCTGGTTATGTAAGGGGTGGTAGTAAGCAAATCTTTTGATCAGCTGATGAGGATTTTGCACGTATCCCTGCTGAGGCTCTCTTAAGTCTCCCCAGGGGTGAGGAGCAGTGGTGGCTCTTAAGCGGATCTACGGCATGGAAATCTTGCTGCTCTGAGAGAAGAGGGAGAGGGCAGAGCTCGTCCTGCTCTTTAGCAGGTGAAGACTGTCACAGTGGTGTTTTCTTGGTCGCAGAGTAGCTTCTCACGGCAGAAAAATATGTTCTCTCTGAAACGAGGAGTGATTTATGGGGGGCTATTCCCGTCCCCGTGCTGCAACAGCTGGTGTTGGAGGAGGGATCAGGGGACACAGAAAAATTCAGAAAGCTGAGCCCCTGTCCCTGACTGTCACTCTCGTGGATGAATTTGGTGGTATCCAGGTAATTAGCTGGACTCCCAGTTTAGGCTGAACACAGCAGGGGTACATACCGGGAGTTGCCACATAAAGAAGTGAAAAAGAAGTGCTTTTCTGGGCTAGGAGGCTCAGCAAATACATGTGTAAGCTCTTGGAGGAGCCACTGCACTGCCCTAACACCTCCAAATGCTCCAGCTGATGGGGCAGGATGCTCAGGCATAAAGCTTTGCTGGTCCAAAGAGGTAGCACATGGTTGGGTCCCTTCATGCTTTTACTGGAAGAGAGTGAGAACCTTCTCCTCATGCTTCATAAAGCCTGGGCCCATTTAACTCAGATTTCTTTAAAAAATAATGGATGGCCTGAAAAGAATAAAGATGGAATTAGGATACAAACCTCATCACAGCTTGGCTGTGTGAACAGTGCACAGTAGGTTGATAGTTTTTTTCGATACTGGGGCTAGAGAACAGTTATTAAAGTTTTAGGCTTGGGTTGGTTTTGGTTTGTTTTTTCTTTCCTTGTTTGAGCTATCCATTTGCCATTGGGCTTCATAAAGGCGAGATCATCTCCAACCCAAACCATTCTGTGACTATTTTCTAGCTTCTCACTGTCTTTGTAGTCGAGAAACAAGTGACATTCCCTGTGGTGGTGCAAGAATACATCCAGGTAGGCCTGGAGTGCTGAATGGACACAGTTATCCAACAGAGCAGGTTTAAAATGCATTTGAGTTTATATGAGCAAAATGTCCCTTGGCATATGTAGCTGCCTCTGGCTTGGCATTTATTTTTTGGGTTCAGAGATCTGCTTCAAGGCTCAGGTGTCACACATTTTTGAGGGATGCCATTATATCCAGTAAGCAAACTGTGCTGGGCTCTGGGAAGGATTTAATGAGTAAAGGTTGGATCAGTGACCTTTTCCACGTGTATTGTTTTGCATGTGATCCTGCTGTAGAAGAGCCTGGTGTCTGAATGCCCTGCATTTGTGCCCGGTGTCAGGGCTTTATCAGTTGAACTCTGCATTGCTTATCAAATCCTAAGGCAGAAGTTCAGTTTCATTACCAAAAGGCAAAAATACTTTTCCTTTTTTCCCTTTTAATTTTTTTTCCTTCCCTCCATCTCTTCTTTTTTCCCTTCCCCTTCCTCCCCCTTTTTTTTTCATAGGCATCATCCTTTAGAAACCATCTCTGCACTATGTTCCCACGTTGAAAAGAGAGAGAGAAAAAGAAATCTAAGCCTATTTATAACAAGGCAAATAAGAAGAACGAGTATTTCATTGAGAAGGGACTAAGACATCCCTTAATTCCAATAAGCTCTTTGTCCTTTGCAGTAGCAGTAAAGAAGGATCTTCCTGCCTCAAAGCTGATGCTTCCAGAAGGGTTTCCTTCTCTCTTTAGATTCAGAGAGGTGTTGGAACCTGCAAACGTCTTGAGCTGTGAAATTGTTATTATCCAGCTATTTCTGTAGCGGAGGGCAGGTAGAAGAGGCTATGCGGATTTTCTTTGCCTGTTTTCCTTGTCAGGGTATGTTCAGTACCTTACATTCTGCAGTGGCTTTCATTAAGGTGCTTTCCAAGCAGTAGCACTTCAGTGGTTTTGTTTTCTTTCTTTCTCTCCCTACTTTTCTGCTGGCGCATCTCAGGTTTGAGAAGAGTTGAAGAAAGCTAGACACATTTTCCGTGTTTTCTCACCTAACCTGCCAATCTTCCCCTGCAACCTGAGACCAACTCCTACCTGTGCCCCATTTTTCCAGACTCCCAAACCTTTGCTGTAGCTTAAAAAAAAATCCCCTTGCTGATGCTTTCTTACATGTTATGGGATAGTCTAAAAATAGTGCTCTGCCCTTTTTAACAGAACCATGTATTATTAAAGAAGGAATGAATAGGCGATGGAACCAAAATAAAATCTCCCTTCTTCTCACTGAAGAGAAGCTTTAAAAACCTCTAAATATTTGACCCTTTTGAAAACCGGAGCTTCTCCTTGGGGACTGCAGTATAAATTTTGAATTTCTGAGCTTGTGGCGAGGCGCTTGTTTACCTTCACAAATTTAGTACCCAGGTGATGGGTGCATATTTTGGTTTCTTTTTTTTTTTTTCTCCAAGAGGAGCAGCAGCAAGGATGGGGCTGGAACAACCCGCACTTCCCTATCTCTATGCCCTTGTGCTCCTGCCAGGTGCTCATAGGTGGTTTATATATAGTGATAACGGGGCCAGTTGAATTTGTCTTGGGATGCAGCGGTATAAAACACTCCTAAATCGGGCTGGTGGCACCTGACACTGCGCAGTCACTCACGGGGGTGCTGCGGTGTAAAATGACACCGCGCTGCTGCCGCGGCATCTTGGATTTGCTGCTGGCACAGATGGAAGTGGAAAAGATGCCCTGTGCCTGTTCTTGTCTGAATGACCGGTTGGGACAAATTATTGCAGGGTGTTTCTAAGCAGCAGACTCTTCTCCTTGGCTCAGCTTTCTCTGTGTGGTGCTAGTTGAGTAACAGTGTGTGTAATAAGCAATTAATGTCTATACATTTAATTTTAGAGGACACTGTAAATAACAGGTTTTACTTCCCTCCCTCCCCCAACTGTTGCATTGAATTTCATTCTCTTTAATTATACTAACAAATGTGGGGAAAATTATAAATATTTATAGTGGAATGAGTGGCTTTATTCCATGAGTGAGTGAATGTCCCAAGGTTGATTATAATCTTCCATTCAGTCACAAATCAAAAGTATCTATTATACAACTTCAAGAATGAAACTCTAAACTTCTGCCAAAGGCAGAATGAAGCAACTTCAGATGTTGGGAATGTTGTTAATATGAACCATGGTGTGACTGGCCAATACATTTTTGTTATCCTTTTTTCTGAACAGCTAAAAAGTGAATTATATGGCTGTAATTCTGGTGTGACAGTGCATTTTAGATGCTGCCAATAACTAATTTTTGAAAAACAAATGTCAGGCATTGTGCTTTGACATTGACTTTGATTCAGCTCGTCTCTTTTAATTTGTTAAATGATATTTAGCCAGGCATATGAAATGATGGGAACACAAGTATTTTTCCCACGTTTTTTTGCCTTTATTGTAAAACCTCTTCTTTCAATATTGCATTTATTTCCCAGGTTTCTCCCTGGAAATCTGGATTTCTTTCTGCATCCTTTCCATGCATGCTGGTCACGGGAGAAGCCATGCTCCTGGCAGACCAGGGTGTTCCTGAAAACGCTGTATATCCGTTCACCTTGAAGAGTATTAGCAGCATAACTCTTTGTATGTCCTCAAAATTTTTTTTTACTTAGTTTTTTACCTTTTTTTTTTCTCATTTGAGAGTGCTGTGCCATTACAGAGATGGGTCTTGCTGCATTAAGAATAGTTTCAATTGGAGCTGTGGATGAGTGGACATTGATTGCTTGGTGGAAAATAAGAGCTAAAAGTCTGATATAGTTTAAAACTAGTTAGTTTGCATCAGCATGTTCCTGCTTTTGCCTTCTGTCTCTATGGCTGAGAAGAAAGGAAAAGCATCTCAGCTTTCACTGCTGAACATTTGATTGTCACTTCAGTGTCAGTGCTGTGAGCAGCTCTTGGTGGATGAATTCCTCAGCCTGTGTTCTACATCTCTGCTAAACTGCTGGGACTGCTTCTGTGGGCTCTGCTTGTCTATTTACATCAAGCTGCTCCAAAGAGGACCTGCCTGAGCTTTTTACAAACGAAGGAAAAATTTATATTTATCTATATGTGCCTGTGTATGTCTATATATATACATATATGAAAATATAAAAAAAGCATTGCAGCTATAACCACTGAGTAATGGTCTGTTTGATTAAAATATTCTGTAAAAAGAAATATAGAGAAGACTTTCAAACCTTCTTTCAGATCTTTATTAGCTATTCTTCTTTGTATCATCCAACTGCTGTAAGAGAGCCAGGTAGATTTTTAATGGTGTGGATTGTATTTTATGAAGAGCCCAGCATAATAGAGTCCTAACCGGAGCCTGTAATAGAGACAGTGATCATTATTGGCAATAAAAAGTGGCAAATTTGCTGGAGGTGTCTTGTGATTTCATAACTTCAGATGTCTATCTTAACATTGTGCTTAAATAAATGGGTCTCAAATTAGGAATTTTAAGTTAGCCTAATATTCCCACAGGTTTCATTATTTTTTTTGACTTTGAAGAGCTGAAATAAATTCACTTTGGTTTATCACTCTTCTCCTTTTCTTATTATTGAAGAGGAGAGAAGTGACAGTATTTTCTAAGTGGTCAGATGAAATATTGGTTGTGTAACTTTTTTAATAGGTGCCTTCAACTTCAAATAACAGGTTTGAGTTGAAGCTTGAGTAGATGTCAGGCATAGATTTCCACCCTTTTTGCTGTTTTTTTGGTTTTAGTTTTTAAAGTAAGTTGCAGTGATGGTCACATGGTATATACTCTCTGATGTCAAAGCTCCTGGCATCTCTTCCTTGGGCCTTTCTTCTCCGCCCACCAACACTCCGGCCCATCCCTCACGTCTTTCAACATCCTCCAGTCTTTCCTTTTCCCCTCCAACATGTCCTCCATCCCCAGTATAACACAATCTGTTTTTAAACTCCTTTTCCTCCTCTTTCAAGCTCAATCCCCAGTCACTTAGGTGATGTGGTGCTTTGGTCCTCACTTGGACCATGCCAGCTTTAATCATCCATTTATCTGGCTCTGCTGTGGGTGTCCACAGCAGCCCTTTCAGTGCTCCTTAAATGGGTCCATGAAGATGCATCTTCTTCCTTCTAACTGTTCTTTAAAACTCCAAGGATCCTACAGAGCATTAGTATTCACACATAGCAGGAAAAAGGCCCTTTAGATTTACTCAGATAATTCAGAGAATCCTGGAGATAAAATTCCACAGGATGATCTGGGAACTTTCCAAACCTGATGAACGCTAGGTGCTGCCTGTATAAAATCACATTATCTGTGTGTCTTGTGGATTTCTGTTCTTATCTCTATTGCTCTCCCTTTCCATTGTTTCTTCTCAAATCAAATTGCGAATGACAAGGTGGCAGAGCAGAGAGGGGGGAAGGGCAGGAATGCTCGGTGGAATCATAGAATCATTAAGGCTGAAAAACCTCTTCAAGATCTTTGGGTCTAACCATTAACCCCGTATGGCCAGGCCCACCAGATATCTCTAAGAACCACATCAACACATTTTTTGATGGCTCCTACCACTGTGAGAGCTTCATGCTGTTTCAGACCTTTTGATACTACTTTAATACAGGCCTTTTCATTGAGTGACATGCAAAATTCCACAACATAACCATCCCCCGGCTCCTTCCTGGGGCTACTTTGTGCTCCCTTTGTGGGCAGCCAATTTCACATGTCTCTTATGTGGACCACAGTGATGTTGTGATACTCAGCAAGGAGTTAGTTCCTCCCTGAAGTTGGAGTTAGTTACTTATGGGGTGTGATTGCTGGTAAGGCCCCTGGTAGCTCAGCTCCATAAGTCAAACAAAATGTTGATTGTGAAATGCTTCCCCTGTATTTTAACCTCCCATTGTGTCACACTGGGTCTCAGTGGCCATGCCACTGGAAAGAGGACGAGTGCTCACCTCAGCGGGAAGACTTGGAGCACTCTTCTGCGGGCATTTGTCGTGTGTAATAAAGGTGATGTTCACTGATTTGCAGGACACACTGCATCATTCCTTGGCAGTGCTGATTTGTATTTCCCAGCCCAGGAGGCACCCAAGAGTGTGGTGAGGGTGAGAGCCATCGCAGCTAACCAGGAACCAAGTGCAAGGAGGGGGAGCAACCAAGGTCCTAATTTTTCTAAAGGAAAGCATGGCTGAACACCTGCTGTTCCCCAACAGAATAGTATGAATTTGCATCAAAAAGGGGTCCCAATCAGTTGTGCTGGCTGCTTTTGAGGAGGGCAGTTGTGTCTGGAGGCATTCTGTTGGGGGAGATGTCTTCCAGTGAAAGCATTCTCCACACAAGGGCCGTGGGGCCCACCCCGTGGCTGGCATTTACAGAGGGGTGGAAATGCTATTTAAATTTCAAATGGCCTCAAGTTTTCACAGTTGCCATGTCAATAGATCAAGTTCCTTGAAATACATTTTAAGCGGAGTTTACACAGAGCCGCGGGAGCCTGCATTGACTCCAAGGGCTGCCTTTATTGTGCCTCCAGCAGCGGTAAGTCAATATGGCACATTGAAAGCAGCCCTGCTCTGCTGCTGAGTGAAAGTTAGCAAATTCCCCCCCTGTCTCCTTCCAACTTTTTTTTTGGGCAGCAGCATGTTTAACTAGCTGAAATGGTCTTTTTTTCCCCCCCTTCTTTCTTCTCTTTCTGACTTGTTTCGGGAAGGCGGTAATTAGATCAGGCTACCAAACTCATCACATCTTCCAAATGCCCGTCCAGGAATGGCTGAAAAACTGGAGTGATATAAGGGAAGGTAACAGGAAAACAAGTGGCTCTGGGACAGTGCTGATAAGGGCAGGCAGCTGCTTAGTACAGAACAATAGAAAATAAAACTTGGAAAACAAGACAGGCCAGAAGAGTGGTCATATTTCATTGTAGGAGGTGATGAAGGTTATGAAGCTGTTGTTCCAGGTACAGGATCCTCTGGGAGTGACCTGATCTGACCTTCCCTCCAACTGTTACCTTTACCTAATTGTAATTCTCACTCATGTATCTTCCCTCCCTATCCTAAATAGCTCCAAGCAGGTTTGGGGCTTGCAGCAGATGTGGGTTATGGGCAAAGACTGCTAGAGATGGGGTTGTCTTCAAAGAGAGGTGGGATGGATGTGGCTGCTCCTGGGAAAGGCTTGAGATGATGTCATTAGCTTCCCCAGCTGATCCATCAGGGTATGAACGTACCTGACACAAGTGTCATGGGTTAAAACCACTGGATTTTTTTCTGGGGGGCTGGTGTGTGGAGCAATGCATTGTGCTTCTGCAGTGCTGTTGTTCATGACTGATGCTGGAATCAAGTTTTCTTCCTGGTCTTCTGGCGTGTGTCCACATTTGGAGCATGCAGTGGGTCTGCAGCACTGGGAGCTGTCCTCTTTGATTTCTACAAGGCATATTTGAAACTCTTCTGGAGATGCTGTGTGCCCTTCCCTCTCCGTCATCCACTCATTCGTGAAAAACAGTCATTTCTCCATGGTATGACCACCATATACAGGCTGTCCCTAGTAAAAAGGTCTTTAATTATTTCTCCCTGTGTCTTCCCAATGGATAGGTGAATCTGAACATCCCCATCTGTGGTGGGCAGATAGCAACAGGTTCTGATTTTGAGTTTGGCCTGCTTTGTTATTTTACTGTTTCCAGTCTTCCCCCTTGCGCTGGATTAGCCTGTGAGGAAGCTGCAGCAGTCTGGAAGCTGGAGTGTAGACTTTGAATTTTAAATGCTCTGGTATGAGCTGTTTTGTTTCTGTTTGGATTGCGCCTACCACTTCTATCCCCTAGTCCTCCCCTGCCAGGATAAATCACTCCTGAGGTGACCACGCATTTCCTGGGGAATACCATTAACTTGAGCAAGCAAAGGAATGACCTGGCACGGCGCCTTGTGGTGTTGGGTGCTGATGATTGATCCTTTGATTCTGCAACCCAGGGAATGTTCCTCTTCCTTTTTCAGGGCTCTGGTACAGCTCTGTGATTGTGGTACCCAAAAAAGGATGGTTAGATTTACATTCTACCAGAAATAGATGGTAGCATGGAGGAAACATATGTCTTGATTCTTAAACAGGAAAAAAGAAAATATTTAGGAAGGAAAAGCAGTTCTGTGACTAATTATTTTTAATAGTTGTCTTTTTTTAAAAAAAGATCAAGATTGTTAGAGTGCTTCTTTCCCTCCAGAACATCTACAAGTGATCAGGCTACCAAACAGACTAATTAGATGTCAAATAGACTTCAGTTCTTAAATTGGTTTAGTTACACAATGCAAAACATCACATTGGGAAGCAGATGGCGTGTCATTTTTAATATGTCTTGTAACTTGCCTGAAACCACTTCAAAGTTTCCTTTAAGAAAATATTGTTACTCCTGACCAAAAGAGATGCCACTGAGTAGCTCTCAGCATAACAACAAGATGTTGGGTCAGTGTCTTACAAGTACTGTCAGTGCCTTCAGTGGCTTAAAAATAGAGGGATCTATTTAAAAGGGTTTATATTCAGTGGATAAAGAGCTGGTGCTGTCTTAGAAAGTCAGGATCCTTTAACTGGGACCCAATTGGACACCAGAAAAAATGAAGGCTATGATATAATTAGTTTTGAAAAATTCTTTCTCTGTGTCCAGACTATATAGTTCGATTGGCAAGTCTGCAGGGCTGTGCCTTCCTTAGGAATGCCTGTATTGCCCTGGAACCCAAAAGATCCACTGGATAGGAATATGGACAAACAAGAAACCCTGCAGCAGCAGGGGGGACCCTACCCTCATTTGCAAAAACATGAAAATGGCTCAATATCTTGTAACTTGAGTCATTACAGAATTAATAAAAACAGCATTAAGTGCTGCCAGGCTGTTCCATTACGACCTTAATTACGGAAAGGGTAGGAAATGAGCGTTTGGGTGAAAAACAGCGTTAGGATGGTGGCGGAGATTAAGCAATACCAAATTGGAGGGAGATCTGTGCTCGAGCGATCAAAGCTAGGACATAACCTCGGCTGTATTTCAAATCCATCCCTAAAGTTATGCTTCAGTGGCTTTGGAAGGGGTTTTTGTCGCATGTGGAGAAAGGTCCATGAGATACCAACAACAGCAATGAAAACGAAGTCAGTAGTATGTGAAGGGATGAGATTTTTTTTATAGGTTCTAATATGTATGAAAGGTCAGTTTAAGTATCCTCAGATGATTTAATGCTTGAAGAAACACTTCTTTCCACTACAGGTTTCACTAAATACTGTTAGAAGAGTATCGGTTTGGTTTGGGATGAAAAACAGAAAATAAATCAGTGGAGAGTTCAATTTCCTACTAATATTCTTCTTTCATACGCAGCTATTAGTTTCTTCTTAGTTACTTAAAATTCCATTTTCCAAAGGAAAGTGATAAATGCAAAGAATTAGTTCAAAATTAGTGTCTTAATAAGTTGCACAAATTTTGGGAATATCTTCTTTTAGCACAAAATAATAAAAAAACTAACAAAAAATAGTGAGATTTACTCCCTTCTTTCCATCCCAAGCTCTTAAATGGCAGGAGGAGCAGGGTAAGCTTTGCCACGGGGCATCCTCATATCAAGGATGCTTAATAGCCTCCAAGTCTACTAATCTAATATATGAACAAATACCAAACCCATTAATTGTGTTGATTTAAAACCCATTTCCCCTCTTTTCTTTCTGCTTTCTCCTCCCCAAATCTCCTTCCATATCCATCCTGTTGGCAGCAGACCATCAGTTGTGAATTTGGGTGATGTATTGACCTTTTTCGGAGTTGGGAGGCTGGGTCTGGCAGGGTGAGGGCTGCTTTAGGAGGAGTTTGGACGCCTTGGAGGTGGGGGATGCTTTTTTCTGGGATGAGGTGTGGTCTAAAACCGCTGTTGGATGTAGGACCTTTGGTCCTCCTCCTGCAGAACGAGGAAAACCAGGCTGAATAACACTTTCTCTGGGATGGGAAGAGGGGAGATGGCCCTTTTGCGTTATTTTCACACCTTCTAGTCCCCCTGCTGGTTACACTGTTTTTAATTAACCTCATTAATAGGGGTATAGAGGGCCTCAATCAATCTCTGTGCAATTGCTCCTGAGGATGTCTTGCTTAGGGACTCTCCGGTAAGTGCGTTTGGCACCAGAACGTGCTGAAGATCTTTGCCTGTGATGCTAATTGCTTGTGTCATCCCTCTCCCTGCTGCCAGCTACAAAAGGTTCTGGAGGTTTTCCTGAGCAGCAGAGAGTTTCTTTGGAAAGAAAACAACCTTGACTGTACTTGTGATCGTTTTATGTGGCAGCGGTTGGATTTCAGTGCTGCTCGGGGAGGTTGGAGGAAGTGGCAGAAGTTTGGAGAGGAAGCCCATGTGGACTTAGTCGGGAGCTGGGGGGTTTGGAAGGTTCTTCTCACCTTTGGGTGCTCTAGAAAAATCTGTTTCTGAAATAAATTAAAAAAACGAGGATGTAAATCAAAAGAAGTAATGAGTGACATGTGTGACAACATGGATATGCATCCAGGTCATGAAGTTTTGCAGATTAGCAACCAGATGGAAGAGAAGGCAAAAGTGGACTTAAAAAGACTGGAATTAGTTTAGTTTGTTGGTGGAAAATGGCCATCCATGATGCTTTCCTTGAACGCTGCTTTCTGTTAAGTGCAAATCACATCATAACCTTTTATTCAGCTCTTGGAATGATTTTTTTTTTTAGCGCCTGGTTGGTTTTATCCTATGTGGCTTTGTGGGGACCCATCCACATTTTTGCTAAGGATTTACAGATCTTGGGGAGTACCTTTTAATAATATTAGCAGTAGACTAATAGACTTGCTTTTATTTGCTGCTTCCCTAGACCCTTCAGGGACAGTCTGTGCATCAATACCTTCAAAGTCCTCATCCCTTGAGTTATGGTTTTGAGAATTTGGATCAAGTAGATTTTGATCCATTCCGTTCTCCTTTTTTAAAGACAGAGCAAATTGGGAACTTAATTTTTTTGCAAAAGGGTTAGGGAAACTTTCAGCACAATCATCGTTTTTTACCTTTCTTGTGGGAGTAAAGATGACAGGGCATTTAAAAGAAATCTGGAGTGGGGGGCAGGTGGGTTCTGGGATGCCTTTGCTGTTGAGTAAGTGTGGGTGTTTTCTCACCTTCCTGGTGGCACTGGATTATTGGCTTTGTGTGACTCTGGAAGAGGAAAAGGTGTTGGAGAGGAAGCAAGGAGCATCTCTATTGTCCATGTCACATGCTGAACCCTACCTTGCTTGTTATTCTAATTACAGATGTCTTTGCTGCTTGTTTGCTTGGGGGCTCAACACTCACAGTAGCCCCTTGACTGTACACTCAAATGAACACAAATTACCCCAAAAATATTTCATTTTCCAAGCTGTTTTCAACAACTAATTTTTGTTTACGCTATATCAAAAAAAATCCACCCTTTTAGCAGCCTCCCTGTGTGAGCTGGAGAAGAATGGGAAGGCCCCCTAATTTCCCCCGTTTTATTTTCCATAAAATGCGAGGATTTTGAACAGAAAACCTGACAAGTCATTTCCTATCATGCATTGTAATTATCTATTATAATAGGGAATAAAGGATTAATTAGTTTTCAAGCTGCAGAAATGATTTAATTAGTTTTCAAGCTGTATCTGAAACACCTGTCTTGGCAAAATCAAAGTGTTTTCATTTGCGCGGGAAAAAAATAGGGGAGTGGGAGGGAAGGAGGGGGTCTCTGATGTTTGCTGGCCTGCGGGGTTGTTCCCCCGTTTTCCACCCTTACTGAGGTGTGATGGGTTTCTTTTAATGCCTAATTTATGTGTTTAATTGTTCTCATGTGCACACGCTTGCTCAGGACACATCATTGCCAGTTCCTGCCACTCTTCCCCAAAACTGAAGAAATTTTGAGTGTTCTCTATAAGATGCATGTTCTGTCTCCAGGGGTGTCACAACAGAGAGGACAGGACCAAAACCCGCTGGTTTTTGTGAAAACCTCAGCTCTGGTCACTTTTCTGGGAGAGGCCAAAGTGGTGGTCACAAAACTCTCCTCTGGTCATTGATTTGGGGCCAGTTCAGTGCTGAGTGGTCAAAGGATGTTTTTGGTGTACACAAGCAGCAGCCGAATCCTCCATTGCAGGCAGCAGTGCCATTCCATTGGGATTAAACATGATTTGGGAGGAAAATTGGTGTAAACCAGGAAGATTGAGGGATGGAGTTTATTGTGGCATCACTGCTAGCAGCTGGCACTGGAGGGATGGTGCAGGAGGGTGAAGCCCCTGCTGCAGCTTCTCCTGGGGGCCAGCTCTGCCTTGGAGTGAAACTGCAGCCTCTCTATTGCCTTTCCCTTCCCAAACAACAATAATAGTTATAACAGTAATAGTAGTAATAATAACAATAACAGCAACAACAACATCAACCACAACAATAACAATAATAAAGGATATATTGTAATATATATAGTATATATTACATCTATATTACATGTTTTATACTTAGTGTGTATTTAGTGGCTGTATTTATTTATTTTACTTTATATTTAGTGTTTGTAATTATTATTATTATAATTAGTATATTAATAATATTTTTATTAATATTTTAACCGTCATTATCATAAAAATCTGCCAGAAACGAAGCTGGTTCTTCCTCTCTCTCCCAACAAAACCATATTTCAGGGTCACTCCCTCGGAAGAGGTGTGCAAAGGAATGAGAGTTTTGCTTTTTGGAGGTGAGAAAAACAAACCATTTCTGAAGAAAAAAGCTGTTGTTTTTTTGGTTTTTGGTTTTTTGGTTTTTTTTTGTTTGTTTGTTTGTTTTTTTTTCTGTATTTGTTTTTTCTCGGCGCATTTTTTTTTTCCTCTCCATCTTCCTTTCTCCCCCCGGCTTTTAAGGTGAATCCTGCCTTGTGGAGCAGCTCTCCCTCCCCAGGCAGGCGCAGGGTGCAGCGTGCTTCCCTCCTGTAGTAGTAGTAAAGGTCACGCTTCCCTGCGGTGGCTTTTTTGGCTGGGTTATTTTTAACTCGGATCAGCCCATCCGCGCTTCTCCCTCTCCCTCACACCGCGCTCTCACACTTCAGGGTCTGCGGGAGCAGAACAACGAGCCGACTCCACTTGAGTTTATTTTCTTGTTGTTGGTATTATTATTATTTTTAATTTATTTTTTGGTTCTTCTTTTTTCTTTCCTTTTTTTTTTTTTTTGGAACCGCTGGGGCTCTGCGGTTGGGTTGCGCCTGGGTGCTCGCCAGCAGCTATAAATAGCTGTTGTGTACAAGCAAGAAGTGCCTGAATGAGGTTGAGCGGCAGGAAAGGAAAAGCCCCTTTTGGCTTCCAGCTGGCTGCCGGCCAAGCAGCGCATTGCTTCAGCAGATGAGTGTTTTGAGGTAGCGTGGGAAGGAGAGAGCAGTGAGTAAGATGGTCTTTCTCCGGTTAGAGGTGTGTGTGGATGTCTCCGCGTGCGTGTCTTTTGTTGGGCTCTGATTTTATGAATGGCTGCCTGCGGGCAGGGTGCCTGGTGATGCTGCGGGCGGCTTTGGTCCCTCGAGCTTTGGGAGGCGCGTGAGGATGCTCTGGAGGATCCCTGGCGAAGTGGTGCCGGGTTGGGAAGCAGGTAGGTTTTGGGCGTGATTTTACAACTGCTTCTGATGTCACTCAAGCTTCTTCTGCCTTTTTTTTCTGGTCTGGAAACGCTGTGTTTGAACTGGGGTGTTGCACGTGTGGATGGGTGTCCCAGCCTTCTCAGGACAGCCCAAGATCCCGGTGGGTTTTGGACTTCCAGGCTCGGGAAGTGGGAGTGGCCCCCCTGCAGCAGAAGGGGTGGGACCGTCATGCACTGCTCCCTTCTCCCCCATCATCCCCGGGGCTGAGCTGCTGGCTGGGTACCCCAAAGAGCACCCACAGCCCCAAACCTGCTGCTCAGGCCCTTCCTATCCAGGGGATGGTGATGGATTCTTGAATTACTGTAGCACCCTGGTACAACTGAGGCTGTGCAAATAGACTGGAAGGAAACACTGAAAATCAATGCTTCATAAATACATTTTCCCCCTCAGTGCAGAGATAACTGATTTTTAACCAAAGACTTTTTAAAAGGAGACTTTTATCTCTTTTTCTCTTTATATATATATATATTAAAGAAGCAAGTTAAAAGTGCCTTCAAGTGCCATATAGAAGCATGGATTAGATGGCAGTTACTATTGAATTAAATGAGTTTTTATCAGAACACTTAGAGACGCTTTTTCAATAAAGACTGAAATGGAATGGGGAAAACCTGACTCCCCTCTGTCCAGTCCTTTCAGCTCCACTGAAAGGCTTTCTAGGAAAAAACACAGCTCAGCCTGGAGACCCTGACAGTTTTGTGGGAAGGAAAGAGGATGAGGAGAGTTTGGGGTCTCTGGCTTTCAGATTTAAAACCAATAAAAACAGCCCAAAATTTCCTTTTTTTTGGATTTGCTAAATTTTAGTCTGAAATTTGAGTATTTCAATGAGTTATGGCAAACTAGAACCAGGTGTGAAAAGTAGAAATTTAGGGAATTTTTCACTTTTCCCTCTCCTTATGATAGTTGGTTTGCCAACTAAGTGAGAAACATTTATGCTAAAAGAATACAATATCTAAGAAGTACAGTTAATGATTTACTCAGCTGGATAGGATTTCCTTAACACTTTAAAACTGATGAATTAGCACTGCAAAAAAATGAGCAGGATATTAGGGATCAACTGATCAGCTGATGATGGCAGCACTGGATTTTAATAGTGATGATAATGAGGCGATGATTGCTTGTGTGGCAGGACAATAGAATCAAATGTTTATAGTCACCTGTGTTGTGTCCTGATATGATTTAGCAGTTATTGTCACCAGAATAACCTCAAATCCTCCACAAAATGCTTCAGGAAAGCCATACACTGTGTGGTTTACTCTCTTCAATATTTTGGGGACTTTCCCTTGTTTTGTTGTTTTTGTTTTTTGTTGTTGTTGTTGTTGTGTTGTTTTTTGGGGTTTTNGCTAATTGTGTTGACCATCCTGCAATGCGGGTAATGCAGTGTTAATTTAAAAAAAAATAAATCAATCTCTCTCTTTCTGGTTTCATAGCTGTTCAAATGCTATAACTGCATTGTATTGCTGGATCATTTTTTCTTTTCCTTCTGTAATTGAATAGTCTCAAAATGCAGGAATGACACTCTATTTATTTGAACTGTTTAGAGGAAAATTAATAGGGCTATTTCTATGATTGGTCTTTTGTGTCATGGTCTTATTTTTCACTATCTGATTTATGTGGCTAGAGTAAAAGGACAAAAAAAAATCAGCGTCACTTGAATTGCTGATATTTGTTTTATAGAGGTTTAGGTTGGGATTTTGTAATTTCTGCTTTCGGATCACGATACAGAGAGTTCCAAGCAGGAGGACCTGGAACACGAAGTTTCTTTTGTGGTGTCGTGATTTCAGGGCTGCTTTGATGTCCCACGGTGAAATGTAAGATGCTGCAAAGTTCAGGATTGCTTGAGAGACCCAGGGATGCTTTTCCCCCCCACTTTAAATTCTTCAGGTGGCGGGATCAGAGTGGGACCCTCGGGAGGGAATGGGATGGGGTGGGAGCTGGTGGCTGGAAATGCCATTAGGGGAATTTGAGTGGAGAAGATTGCCAGAGCCCTTTCTTAAACTCAGGTGAAGGTTGTGACCCCCAAGTCCTGGTGGGGCACTGTCCTCTGTGAGGCTCCAGGATCGCTCCCAGGTGGAACCCAGACGTGGAGGGCTGGCTTTCCACTTTGGAAAAGGGAACAATTTGTTCTGCACGGTGATGTTTGCTCACCCCGGTCAGAGATCAAACGTCAGGCTGAGCTGGGAGTTTGCAAGGGACAGTTTGGAGAGTCTGTAAAGAAGTGGACATGGGGACACCGCCTTCCCGACCAGGTTTGATCCTTCTCCTGGGCTGTGTTTTCTGCCTGATGCTGGCTCTGTGGGTGGGGGAGGTATTTCAGAGGTGCTGCTGCATTTGCTTGAGCAAACACAGGGTTTGAGTGGGGGCAGTGCATTGGTAGCTGGAAATGAGTGACTGCCCGGCCATGTGTGTCTGTGCTGGGGGACTCGCTGGGCCAAGACAACGGGGTGGCTCGAACCCCTGGAATGGGACAGGGGGGCTGATGTCCTTGGCAGTGCTGAGGAGTGGGTGACTCCTCAAACCCAGCCCTTACTCGGCTGCACCTGGCTTACCTTCTCATCCCCCTCTCTTAGCAGAGGAGTAAAGCATGAAGTCCCACACTTTGTTTTGCCTGTGGTGAGCAGCTCTGCTTTGATATAATCCATTTAAAATGCTGGAAGTTCCTTTTTCTCACCCCTTTGCCTTAGAGATGATTTGAAGCAGACAGATATCATCAGCTTGTGGTTCTGTCCCTTTCCTGCCCTTTCCTGGTGTGAAGGTCTGTGAGGACGCTGAGGGGGTGCAAAGGGACCGT
The DNA here is from genome assembly GCA_013389985.1 of Dryoscopus gambensis. Lineage (NCBI taxonomy): Eukaryota > Metazoa > Chordata > Aves > Passeriformes > Malaconotidae > Dryoscopus > Dryoscopus gambensis. The sequence continues at coordinate 380,799 of WEIT01007778.1, forward strand.
CCGCCCCTCCAGGGGTTCCCCGGCATCGCTGTGCTGAGCCACACCCGGAGGTCACTGATGCCTCCTCGCCTTTTCTGGCAACAAGATCTTGCTCTCCAGAGGGACACTGTTATCTCTGTGATAAAATGCTATTTATGTGGGGGGTTTTATTGTTGTTGGGGTTTTTTTCTGGTTTGGTGTGGGTTTTTTTTGTTCTTTTGTTTTGTTTTGTTTTGTTTTGTTTTGTTTTGTTTTGTTTTGTTTTGTTTTGTTTTGTTTTTACCAGTAGCCTTCTTACAGGCACAACTCTGGAAGAGTGAAATAGTCCAGCTTTAAGGAGCCTGAGCCAAGAGAGGCTTTTTGCTGCCTGGTCCCTGGGAGCTCCCTCTCCTCGGTGGCCTTGGCTTGTTTGTGGAACCATAGCTGATAGGGAAGTGTTGTCCTCTAATAAACGAGAGATAGCGACTAAGGAGATGTTAAGAGCAGAAGGTGCCACATGAGAAACAAACAGCCGAAGCACTTTGGGGGCTGCTGGCAGTGATTGCCTTCCTGAGTGGACTTTGATTCGTTCCTGGGTTGCAGAGTTCATGGACCGCATCAGGGTGTTAGGAAGTTACTGTTGTCTCTGGGGCCAAACTCTTCCTTACGTTAATTGTGGTACAATGCCTCCACATTGTATGTTGGTTTTGTTTTGTTTTGTTTTTTTAACTGTATTGAGGTATTTTAAGATAAAACCTGCCATCATAAGAGTTTTTGTTTTTTGCCTTTTTTTTTTTCCTCTAAGCACCTAATGCTTATAGATGCATAGATATATAATCCTCATAGTTGGGAGCTGAAAATCGTCTGTTTGAGGTGGTGCAATGCGCCCAAGTTTCACCACTCCAGAAGGGGATTCACATTTCCTGGTGCAGCTTGGAAGGTCATGCATCAGTGGTGAGAGACTGAAACCATGCTGCTTGTTTGAATGACAGGCAAAACAAAGTACGAGACTTCGTGTTTTAGCTCCTCTGCTAAGCCAGAAAAAAAGGGAAATGAAAAGATAAACTGGTTCCTCTTAAAAGACCCTACAGTCATATTGGTTTTATAGACATTATAGCCATACTTTAGGGACACTTTTGCTTCATCCTGTTGATGAGAGAAAGGATGAAACAGTCACCAGACATGCTGGGCATATGGAAAGCCCTGGGTTGATCCGCTGCTCTCTTGCTCAATTTCCCTGGGGTGCTCCATAAGTCACTTCATCTTCCAGTGTCCCAACCCCATGCCTGTAACCACAGAAAACACTTTCCAGCTGCCCTGGGAGGCTGGAAGTGATGTATCAGTGTTTGCAAGGTACTCAAATAATAGAAATAATAATTAAAAACTAATACATTATTAACGGTTTATTAATAATAAATACCAAATACGAATGAATAATTATAAGAAAAATAAATACACAAATAAACTTAATAGTTTAAGCAGCAGTTATGTACTCACCTAGCATGTGCCTTGTGAAATTGTCTCCTGGTTATATGCAGATTGCCACTGTGATAATCCTACATGAGTATAACGTGTCTTAGGTGATGATATTGCATGAGTTGGGGTTGGATTGAAGGACTTCAAGTGAGTTCAGTATGCAAAAGGCAAGATGCATCATCCGCAAGCAAAAGATCTCTTCTTAATTGCTGCTGTTATGTACTTATGTTTTCGTGTGTGTATGTGCATGGAAATAATGGAGAGGGGTTTGTGGGGTTACTTCAGCAGCAAAAGCATCGCTGGATACTTTCTCTGTTTGAACTTTGGAGTATGAGATTGCACATCTCGAAAACACAGCTCTGTACAAAGGAGCATATTGGTGTGTACAGCGTAATTAGAAGTGTAATTAGCCTTCTAATTAACAAAAGCCTTGATTTTGACATCCAAAATAGTGTACTGGTGGTAAGGAAGAATAGAGGTTGCTATGATGGGGTTGCACAGTGTCCCTGGTGACTCACTGAGAGCTGCTGGTCCCGGGCACTCTGGCAGAGCTGCCATGGGGATCCCAGTGAAATACGTTGGGCAGGGATATGTGCTGTTGGGAGAATGATGCAGGCACGGTGCCACGGAGGTAGAGGTTAAATCATTGTGGCCTAATGCAGATCGGCACTAAACCTTGCCAAATTAAATGTTCAACCTTTTCTATGTCAGAGGTTGCATTAACCACCAGCATAATTAAAAGTAAACCCAGTAATTTTACTCTGAGAGAGAGTTCTGAGAGGTCTTGTGCCTTGAGTTGCAAGAGTGAATAGTGCAAACATCTGTCAAATTCAAGTGTTCATACTAACAGGTTTTTAGCAAAAATGAGCCACCAGAGAGAATTAATTCTAGTGCCAAGCAGAAGCTCCTGCTGCAAAATACCATGGCCTAAAGAAACAGAGAAGAATGGAGAGTTGAAAGGAAAGGTAAAAACACTCTTTTCGTCGGTGAAGTGTTAATGATAATGGGCTGCTTGATGGTTGCTTTAGCTGTATCTGATGGGCTTAGGGTCAGGCCCCATCCATTTCTGGTTTTTCCCCATCAGAGAAGATCCTTGGGATAGTAGGTTTTGTGCTGGGTCTTGCCTTTCTTCTGCCTGTCCCTTTCTAGCAGTTTGGAGCTCTGCTAGTTGTAAACTTGGTTCTAAATTAGCTAGTCTTTAATTTTGTTGCATGTTTTTCTGTTTTCTCCACTGAAGGAGGAGATGCCCTTCTCTAAATCTTCATTTAAAAGGAAATGTAGTGCAGGTCTCCTCTGAGCAGAGGTAGTAATGAAGGAGATTAAAAATCAAACAGCTTCTTACTCTTTTCTATTTCTCTCCTGTTTTAACATGGAGAAAACTGGAAGGCTTGATTGCTCATGGTAAAAGTGATTTTAAACAGTTGAGCCCTTTAAACTAGATTTCATCTTTGGCTTGTTCCTTTGGCATCATCATTCATTTACTGGTGTAGCCTCCTGGTCTGGAGAGGCATGAGCTCTGCAGGAGCAGTGGTGCTGGTGGCTCAGACATTCATCAGTTTTTACGTTCCTTGTGATGGTGCCGTTTTTTATTTCCTGGAAGATCGTTTCTGCTGTAGCTGTTTGGGGTCATCTCAGCAAACTGTGCAAAACTGAGCACTTTGGCTGTGGTGACTCTGCAATGTTGGAAAGAAATGGTTTGGGTTTTTTGTTGGGATGAGGTGTTGAGTTTCTTATCCTTTCTCTACCTGGTGAGAAAACAGAGCTGTCCCACTGCAACTGATACTTTCCATGGTGGAAACAACACAAATGTGTGTGTGGGCATACGGAGGAGAACATCCACTTTCGAGGGTATAGAGGACCTGTTTCTGTGGGAGAGAATTCATTTCCATGGGCTGGAGGACCAATGTCAGTGGGAGAAATCCCATTTCCACGGGCTGGAGGGTCAGTGCAGACTCATCAGAGGTGGCAATCAGCCAATCTGAAAGAAATCTTCAAGTGGAGTGAGACTCCCAGGAGCCACTCTGTCACTGATAATCAAGCCCAGGCTCAGCAGCTGTGCTGGTCCTTTCATCTTTCCAGGATGACCTGAGTGCTGTCACAGTTGTTCAGGTATCATGAAAAATTCCCGATTTAATGACATGGTCCTGACGGCTGCAGCATCAACCCGAGCTCTGCCAGGAACAGCCCCTGTGGGTGTTGTTTGACTTGACAGATTGAAGGTGCTCGTTCAATTAATGCTGCATCATGGTTCTCTTTCAATAACGCGGGAGGTGTCAGCAGTTTTGTTTACAAGCCTCCTGCTCTCTGCTTTAAGTCATTCCTGACAAAAGGAAGTTTAAATGCTTGCATTGATTCCTGGCTCCGCAGTGCAAAATATCCACATGTGGCAAAGACGTGGAGATTTTTCAAAGCAGCCTAAAGGATTTAAAGTGCTTTTAACATCTCGGGCACTGAGCTCCCAGGCCTTGGACCACTGCTTTTAAGCATCCGTGAGTCACAAACAGATTTAGAAGATAAAATGCTGGATGCTGCTAGTTCTCTCAAGCACATCCTTTGCTTATTTATTCTTTTGAAGAAGGCATGCTGACTAAGTTTACCCTTTGTAATGTTTAGAGATTCATATTCACAGATTTGGTCTTTCTAAAAAACATGTTAGGTTTTGTAAAGAAAGGGATGGCTTAGAAGTAAGATTTCTGGAGACTTTGTCAGAACTCTCTTCCCTGTCACTGAATAAACTACCCAAAAATATAGTCCATAACAATTTCATATGTGACACATGTAAGAAACTAAGATGTTTTCTAGCTTTCAAGTAAAAAACTTGAAAATAGCGAGGTGGGTTGTGGTTTTGATTTGTGGTTTGGGTTGGGTTGGGGTTTTTTTGTAGAAACCCAAGTTTTTAAGAAAAGTTGTTAACTCTTTCCACTTTTCTGTGGACTTGAAAATGTTCCATACTTGAATGCCTCCTTTGCATTTTTTTTTTAAAGGCTGATTTTGTGTTTCATTCAGATTGTTGTGTATTAAGAAGGCCCAGTACTGGAGGAAAAATGTGGAAGGAAAAAAAAACCACACTCAGAATTTCAGTGTGAAACTATTTTACACGATATATTGGAGTTAACTGGCTTTTGTATCATGCTCATCTGCAGTAGATCTACCAAAATAGCCTAGATGATTGCTCTGCTCCATCTGGTTATTATCTTGCTTGCTGTAATATCCCTGTGCCACGCTGTTGTGGCCAGCCGCAGCCAGGAAAAAGCTCGCTGGAGATTCCCGAAGATCTGCTCTGTGATGTGTTACCAACTTGTCAGGGGCTCACTTGACAAATTGAAAATTAGCCAAATGGTTTTTCCAAGCCAAAAGTAGCCCAAGATGATATCTATGCATCATACCAAAGAGCTCTTTTGAGTTCCTTAAGGTGCCTGACTCCAAATACTCCTCAGATTATTAATAGTGCCCTAATAAACCTGGAGAGCGATCCTATAAATTTCAACATGTTCGGAGGTCAAACAGTGAAGTCAATATTAATTAATAGTCAAACGCAGTGTTTTATTTCATGTAATCAGCCTCCTGACAGTCTGAGCAGTCTTGGAGGTTAGTTACGCTCAAAGAGTGGGAGCGATGCCAGGGCGTCCCATGCTCTGTCGCTATAAAAAGGCAAATAATCTGGAGCTGTTGCACGTAATAGCTGAAGATTTAAGGTACCCCCTGAAATGCTCCGTGCTCCTTCACTGGGGGTGGTAGGAGTGATGTGCTGGTGGACCTTGAGGTGGTTTCTCTGTGCCCTCTCCACCAAAGAGAAGCAACAACACAAGAAGTTGGCTTTATTATGAGGGCAGGAGAGGGCTGCAAAAATCCAGGGGCTGGGGTGACCTCAGGTGGTTGGAAGCTTCAGTGGCTTCATGGTGGCAGCTCCAAGGCAGAAGTTTGCAGGGGGATAGAAGGACGTGTGAAGAAGCTCTGCACTCGTAGTACAGATGAGAAAGGAGAGAGGCTCCATAGGGAGGGAAGGTGAAGATGTGGTGCTTGGGGATGTGGTTTATGGGTGGCCCTGGCAGTGCTGGGTTCATGGTTGGACTGATGTTAGAGGTCCTTCCCAACCTTAATAATTCTATGATTCTAAGAGGATGCCCTGATGCCAGTTCTTCTGTGAACTAAATTACTTCAGATTTGTTTAACATGCACTACTGGGAATATTTGAAAGAGTAAAATTCTATTTTGAGGGGACTGTCAGATTACTGTGCTTGAAAGCCATTCCATTAATTCCATTAATTTGGAGGAGTGATTTATAGATTATTCTGCCTTTCAATAGCTGATCTGCTGCTCCTGAAAATTCCTCATAAACTTTTCTCCTTTGCCTGGCTGGTAGTTGACATCTGACCTGATTTTGGCTGTGCTGTAGAGTCACCCTTGGTGGACAAGAGTGTGTGTGATACCAACAACTCCACTGCAGGATGTTTGGTAATAGAAAGCCCATCTTGCCCAGAAATTCTGCCTTCACTCATTTTCACACTACCTCAGAACTACAATGTGCTGCAAATGCCACCCTCCACCCCGAGAAAGGGCTGAGGGGGAAGAAAGGAAAACAAAAGAATATCTGTTAGGCAGATGCACAGATTCCCCATAGCCGAGGATATTTGGCAGTGCAAAGATGGATGCTTCATCCAGGTGTTTGTATTTCCCCCCCAATCCATTACTAGAGTGAATTAAGATACCTTCTGGCTACCATCTCTCCTCCAAGCGACAGGCTTCTCATAAGTTATTTATGTGGGATGTGTCACCTTATTAATTATATTCCCATATAACCTGACGAGGCTGATGCAAAGTGTTCCCTGGTGTGAGGAGGATTCACGTGTGATGGAGCTGTGCTGGATTCACGGTGCTCATCTCCAAATCTGCACCATACTTCGTTCTTGGGGAAGAAAAATAAAAAAAAAATGCAGAGATTTGTGGTCAGCTAACCCAGGCAATGCTTCATTTTTGTGGAAGGGAAAAAAAAAAAGAGATTTGTGGCCAGTGAAAGGTTTACTATTGAATTTTTTAAATATCGTGTATACACACACGCACACTTAAATAGAATACATGAATATAAAATAAACATATATTCACTGCCAGTGCTAGTTATGGTACATTAGTGTTTTAATTCAATTTAAATACATTTTGCCTGCCATCCCTTGCAGCTAGAGTTGCAGTCTCCAGGTTGCAGTGTCTAGAGCGGAGTCCCTCCCCATGGGGCAGCTGGGTGCAGGGTAGAGTTGAACATGTTGGTTCTTCTGAAGCAAAACTTCCCTTTCTTTTCATTTATTCTACTGTTGATGCTGCTCAGTTCACTCCAAGAACATGAGATTTTGACTGAAGCCATCCTATGTCCCAGTTTTGGTCCCTGTTCAGTGGAGCACATGTTGTTATTCCTGTTTAGACCCAGCTCATATTAATTTCTATTGTCTTCACGTCATGGCTAAGACCTTTGCTGAAAGAGGTGGACTAAACCATGTGGTCTGAATGCTCAGAATTGGTTGTTTCTAATGACATTAACCAGATGTTGGGCAGCCTTTGGAGGGGGACATGTGTAGATGGAAGGTAGCAGTAACATCTTTCTATCATGCTCTGCTTTTCTAACATTCAAGGACACAGCTGTTCATCATCTACATTTTTATATCCAGGTGAAAATAAATGTTCCAGGTTTTAGCTATTTTTTCAAGAAAATTCTCTAAGTCCTTTCCCATATCTTGGGCATTCCTTCCATGAGCTCCTCTTATCCCAAATATTTCCTAAAGGAGGTGTTTGGCGATGGCACTGCGTCTCTGCCCTCTCTCTTCCTGCTCAGCCTTTTGACATTGGTGCCATCTCAATGGATGGAGTTTCTGAAGGTGACGTGTGCTCCTACACTGTCCCAAGTAAAGGCTGCTGGCTTGTGGGAGCTCTGCACTGCCACCATCTTGGCCAGGTGTTTTCTCCCATCTGGACTGTCTGGGGTTTTGGGGTACGAAGCCCAGCTGCCAGGTGGAGCTGCAGGAGGCATTGCCCCATGGGTCAGCCCTCCAGCAACCTGCTCAACAAACCTCTGGCTCATGGGGCATCCCGGAGCTGGTGCAATCCTTCAGACTTCTACAGCTGCTGCCTTTTTGCACTTTTTTTTATTAACAGCATTTTGACTTCATCTCAGGCTGTAATGGATTTTTTTTGCAGTTGAGATAGATTGAGAAGCTCCACTCAAAGGTGGCTCATTGTCAGCTTCTCCTCTGCCACAAAGTGCTTTCTCATTCTGGCCACATGAGGTTTTTAGCCTAAAACATCTGAGTTTTGAGTGTGTACTGTCAAGCACGTCTCAAGGCTTTTCAGCTGGCAAAACACGTGTGTACCGAGCTCCGAATGGCCCAGCATTACAGTGGGTTTTCTTTTAATGCCAACTAATCAAAATGATTTAGCTCGATCCCTTCTTTCTACACAGTGTAAAATCAGGAGAAGTAACCAGAGATCAAAAAATTTATTTGTGAGATGGGCTTTTGGGGTGTGGTTTTTTTTCCTTTTAATCCAGGGGGTGAAAGATTAGTCTTGGCTTCACTGGGCATGAAGGTGTGTTCCTGTGGTGTGGGTTTAGAGTTAGCTGCAATCTGGTATGTCTTCTAATGAGAAAACTGTCTGCCTCCTCTCCCCTGTGCCATTTCTTGCTCTATTTTTGTTGTTGTTGTTTGGTTGGGTTTTTTAAATGTGTGCCTTCATAGAATTATAGCATGGTTTGGGCTAGAAGGGACCTAAAAGATCATCTACTTCCAACACCTCTGCCATGGACACAGACACTTCCCACTAGACCAAGGTGCTTCCACAAAGCCTAGAAGCTTGAGCATCGTTTAGTTTCAGTTTAAACATGCTTATTTGCTGCTTTGGATAGGGGAGGATTAAGTCCTGAGCTGCCACTTTCCCTGAGAATTCGTCTAAAAAATTATCACAAACCTCCAGGTTTTTTCAGCTGCACCTGTGACATGAGTAAATAAATAGCTCAGTGTTTAATACATTCCAAAACTATATCCAATAGCCCTGTTGTCTGCTCATCAGACAGGGGTATTTTGGGTGAGACCGTCCACCCATCTGGTATTTTTTTCACTGATGTCGTTGTGCTTGTACTTGAGCTTTTATTGTTGTAGCTACATTAGCCAGGGATAGTTCAGCCACAATGCTGGGGGAAGCATCGGGTGATTAAATATCTGCTTTTCAAGCAAATTCCTCTGCTGTGGGATAGGTTTGGATGGATGGAGCCTGATTAATACCCAGACTGAGTTTGGGCATTCATGCCTGAACTCCTAGTGTCATTTTCATGACAAGGAGAGGTAAAAATCAGTGTCAGGAACTGGTTTAACTGGTGAAGTGTTGGTGTTGAGTGAGAGGAAGGGGATGCTGGGTGGGAGTCTGGGATGCCCACCTTGCCTGTGCTTTGCTCTCCAGCCTGGCAAGGATCTTGTAGGCCTCAGCCATTAAAAAATAATGCTTAAGGACCTCAATATCTGGTCAGATCTGAGCCTTAGAGCTGGTTTTTGAAAGGATATTGGACCCCTTGATTGATTGTTGGGTTTAGGTAATATCTGCCCAGGCACATCCAAGTTTACCAGCTGGTGCTGGAGTTTGGTCTTCCATCTTCATCCTTGTTTTTTTACTGAGTGTTGAGAGGCTTTGGGTGGGATGCTGAGATACCCTTTCTCCAAAGAAATCCCTCATGTGTTTGTTGAGGGAGGTTGAGTGCACGTGCAGAGAGAGGATTTAATGCCAATGCATCCTCCATCAAAATTTGTGTTGAATGGACACAGGGCTCACTGATCTCCCCTAATCTCTGGTTTTTGTGGCTGAGTGATAGAGACAGCCTCGGCCTACTTTGAAGAGAGGAAGGGAATGTGTAAGGGGAAGCAGGAGCTGGAGTTGCTAGGGAAACACGAGCAGGGATGCTCGCATGGCTCTCACCTGATCCCTGCCACAGCAGCTCCATGGCGCAGGTTCCCTTTCATACAAGTGTCATGTGGCCTCCTGGGTGAATTCACGGTCACAAAAAGCCGCTGGAATTGTCCCAAGGCTTGACAGGCAGCAGTGGTGCCCAGCAGGAGTCCCCCAAAGAGTTCCCTCAAACTCAATCAGCCCCATGAGTGCTCTGGGGGCATGCTACCCACTGTCATCCCAGCTGGTCCCTGAGGGTTGTGCTGGGGAATGAGGCAAATAGGGATTTGCTCCTCCTGGGATTGCTTTTCGGGAATTGCCAATTCTCCCTCGCTAGGAACAAATGCAGCAGGTTCAGTGATTTCTCCACTTATGCCCATATTGTGGGAGATGGGGATGATGCTGAACCCCTCTGGGGTGTCCCTGTTTTCATCATTCTTACAATTGTTGTTCTCATTTGTCCCCCTGCACTTCAAGTCCCAGAGTACTTTGCTATTTGAATAATTAGTGCCAGGCCATGTGCCTTGTGCTTAGCACACCCTGTACCAGGAAAGATGACTTCCATCAAATTTATGATTATGCAGGTATTTTATTCCTTGCAAATGTTTTGTTTATTGCAATGGTTATTGATAGCTGCACTTACCAATTCTGTTGAGGCAAAACAACGTTCTACAACTGCTTTTTTTATTTGTGCATCTGGAATAAAAATCAATCCTGGCAAAAATTTGAATATCTGGAATCCTCTTGGCTTCCCCACCTGGTAAAATTTAATAATAGCTTGTAAATATTTTCATCAGCTGCTCCTCTGTTCTTTAATTCAGTGCAGATGAATTTGAATGAGTAGTTTTTGTATGACTGGGTGGTTTTTTTCATGTTTCAGCAGCAATCCATTCATTTTAAGCAGCGAGCACTTTTGGGAGATGGATGCGGGACTGTTTGTAGTGTGATTATTTCCTAAAGTTTGGAATGAAACAGTTGAGGAGGAAAGCAACTGAAACTTTTCCTGTGCTGGTGGGTTCCTTGGGAAGCAGCCAGTACCAAGCAGGAATTAGAAGCAGCTGGCTTAGCTTTATAACTAATCAAGGGAGTGATTATCTTGTGATAATCTTGCCCCCTTCATCTCTTATTGCATGAGTAAACACAACTTCAGCTTGCATACTTTGAGTTTGGACTTCCACCTTTGCTACCAGAGATGAAAATTCAGGTGTGCCGGGATGTGCTGCCCCTCCATCAGCTCTGCCTGGCATCATCCCTGTCGCCCTGGGATGGTGCAAGAAGGGGATGAGCTGGGCTGGCTGTTCCAAGAGCAGTGATGGAGCCTGGTACCAGCTCATGGATGAGCTGTGCCTGACTCAGCTGAGCAGGGACAATGTTTCACAGCCAAAAAGCCATGTGGGGAGAAGGTGGGCACTGCAGGGCTCCAGCTGTGCTCCATGAACAGTTCTATCTGTGACATCTGGCCAGAGGCTGCTGGTTTGACCTTCAAACAGAAAAGAGGGACCAATAAACAGAGTGAAAGGCCCCTGCTAAGGGGTGAGAGTGGGGCTTGCGCTGTGGTGCTGCCGATTCAATGACTCGAGTTCAGCAGGGCAGCACTGGGTGAGATGAGCTCAGATTAGCGTAACTCCTGTCCTTAAGAGCCTTGGTTACATCTGAACTGACGATGGGCTTGAGAGGCAGCTGGCACGCACACGATGGGCTTCGGGGCCAAGCCTCAAATCCCTCCTGGCCAGCTCACCTGAGTGCTGCCAGCAGGTTGGTATTGCCCCTTCCATGGATCCCAGCACCTCAGGCTGGGGTTTGCCTTTCCAGGCTGCGCGTAGGCCCCGTTTAAAAGGAAGGAGAAGGCATGTCTAAATAGATGACTCTGCATTCATCTCTATTTTATTCCTTCCCCTTCTCCTGCAGTATTTTCCTGCCGGGAAGGTGAAATCATGATCTGGAAGGATCTGGCTCCCTGCTTGTCAGCGGCGCCGGCGTGGCCGGTTTGCTCGCCTGGAGGCGGGGGACACTCGGTGTCAGCTCCTGTTCAAAATACATTTGGTTTCTAAATTGAGACAGGGATTCTGCACAAACATTTGGCATAGGTGAGCTGGAAAAAGGTTTTAAGGGTAAGCAGGTTATTTATACTCTGTCTTGCGTGTCCAGCCTGTGTTTGTGCTGCTAAGTCGTTTATGTTTATTTTATTGAGAAAGACTTCTGCCATAAATACTGCTCTAACCAGCAGTCAGCAGCAAGAGCAGTTTACCATAGGATGCAGGGGCCAGCTTGGATGGAAGAATATGGCTGGGAAGGGGGGGTTAAATAGGATTTAGACCCTTCCCAAGGACCGCATCTAGGGCACAGTATCCAGATTGGATGGAGGAGTCTGGCTGGGGAGCGGGGTTTAAATGGGGTTCAGTCTCTTCCCAAGGACCACATCCTGCACCACACAGCAACTAAGAGGTAAAAATGGGCTGGGTGGTGCAGACCCCCCATTCTCTACCCCTTGGCAGCTTAATTTTCAACACTGGAAAGATTTTTAGGCACCTTGGGCTGGGAGCAATCACAGGTTCATGCATATGATAATTTTTTAGCAGGTATTGGCCGTGCTCATATGGTAATGATCTCACTTATGAAGTCCCTGGAAAATAGTGTGTAATACACATTTTCCTCCCTGGGACATAGGTATGAATGGGTCATTGGGCACTCAGATAAGTAAAAGGGGTTTGGAGATCCCTCTTGGTACAGGGGTGGAGAAAAAGATTTTGAAATCTGAAGAAAATTTCTGTCTTCCTGTAAAATGTCAGCAGGACATTTATCCTCACATTTGTCTCATGGACTCTATAGTAGGAAAGAGTTAAATGTCTTCTCACATGCGTTCATTGCCACAGCCTTAAGGAGATTTCTTGTCTTCAAGAAATAACCGTAGCACGTGTTCAGCTAAAAATACTGCAGGAGGAATCCTTCCTTGGCCACAGCCCCGACATGGCAAAGCAGCTGTGAGTCGCGGGGATTTTGTTTGTTTTTAAACTTCATCTGTCTTCAAAGTGATGCTGTTGTGGGGTGTTAGAGGAGCCAAAGTCCCTGCTGACCTTCATTTGCATCCTCTGATGGACATGGAGTAGGACTTCTTGGCAGCTATTTGCACCATGAGCTGGAGGAGGCTGTTGGCTTTGTTTGCTGTTACCTGCAAAAGCAGAAAACCTGGAGGTTACTGGGATGAGTTGAACTTTGGTAGCTGCAGGATGGCGCACCTTGAGGTTGCTCCTCAGTGTGACAATCTGCTGCTGCACAGAGGTGGAGGGTGAGGAGAAGGGTCTCAGCTTAACTTTTTGCAGGAATCAGGCTGTGACACCAAAACCTCCTCTTCCAGCAAGGTGCCCAGTTTGCTGTGTTAATGGGCAAAATGAATATTGACCCTGAGAACTGACTGTCTTCCTCTGGCTGTGTGTGCTTTTCACTCTCGGAAAGCCAAACCGCTCCTGTGCGTGTCTCAGTGGGGTGGGATTTCTTACATTTGGCTTAAGCTTCTGCTTTAGGGCCTTTTACCCTGCAGGTAATTTCAGTTTAGTGTTTCTGTTCTTAAACTCATAGTGTGGGGTCACTACATCCTTGATAAATGGGTGGTGTGGGATGGGGCTTCCTGGCCAGCTGGGATGACTTGGCAGGTGGATGCTTCTTCTCATTACCATGAAGGTGCTGGGAAGCTGCACCCCAGGACTGGAATGCCCTGTGCTAGCTGTTCCCACTCCCAGACAGATCATTTTAAATGATGCTTCACTTTGCATTGTAAATGCAACCCTCCCCTCTCTTTTTCTTTTTTCTTTATCTCTTTTTTTCTCTTTTCCTTTTCTATTTTTTTCCATTGCTGTCCAATCATTTGCCCACCACCCCAAGTCCCAATTGAGATCTGATGCTGAGGGCCAGATGAAGCAGCAAATGTATTCAGCCCGATGATTTCCACATGAGCAGGGCTCTGTGCCGGTGAAAGAAGTGAACTCATTGCAGAAACCTCCCAAGAACAAAGCTTTGGAAAAAGGATCAACCTTATTAGCACATTTAAGGAAAAAGGGGGTTTGTCACTGTATCAGTTTATGCTTCAGCACATTAGCGTTGTAAATCTCTTTGTGGAAGGATTGATTAAAAAACTATATTTTCTTTCCCCTTTTAAAAACCCACAAAAAAAAAAATCAAATCTACACTAGTTTGCTGTAAATCTTTTAACACAAGTTTATGGAGTTTAATGGTTTGAAGCCTCCTGCAGTTAAAATGGGTTTTTTTTCCAAGCAATCTTTTGGTTTCCCAAGTATTCTTCTGGCCTTTTCACTTGAAAAGGAAAGGCAAACTTTCATGAATTGAGCAGGGGCACTCTTTGAATGAAGTGAGGGTCAGTGCTTCTCCAGGCTTTTCTTCCCATTGTTTGAAGAATACACTGAGGATGGTAGGAGCAGATGTGCTGCTTCTATTTGGGCTTATTTTGGCCCTGGTATGGATATATACGAGCTGCCATTGCATTAATTCCTCCCATGGTTGCTGCGGCTTAGTCTGTGTTCCTTTGTAGACACAGGACAAGCATCTTCTGGTAAAGAGTTGGTGCTTTACATTGACACCATCCTGTTAAAAAACAATTAAAAACGTGACAAATATCGGTGGAAGGAAACATCAGTGGAGAATCTCTGCGTCCTGTGGTTTATGTTGTGGGATATATACCCTGCACTTGTGACCCCTGGCAGAGGTGTATCTGCCACACCGTCCTGCTGCAGCTGGGATGGGCAGCTGTGTTAGTGACTGAGGGTGAGCGTGCATCATCCAGCCATTGACTGCTGAATGTGACATGTTGTTTGTAACAGTACCTGCCACAGGGTTTTAATTCCGGGGGAGGAAAAAAAATGGAAGTTGAAGGAGATTGCACTTGAAAAACGTGCACGTGATCTGTCTGCATTTCATACTGTACAGGAAGATTAGCCATGCTTTGAACACTAGACTGCTAATTTTGTCTGGCCAGTGACTCTCAATTTAACTATGCTATAACTGAAATGGGGCACGGACACTTATGGGCATGAATGTTTTAATGTTAACAAAAAACGCCTCTGTTGTTTGTTAAGGTAGAGAGCGAGCACTGTGGCTTCGGAACAGAGATGCTGCAGTAATTAAAGGCATCTAGAAACCTGGCAGAATTTTTTCTTTTGGGGGAAAATCCTTGAAAGAGAGGCTTGATTCTGCCTATATAAATTGATATGAAAATCGCTGCCTTTAGTTACAGAGGTGTCACTCTCAGCTGGGCTCTCCCTATCATGGAAACACTGTTGTATCATTGTATATTACAGTTGAGTTCCTGCTTTTAAGGGAGGTGTTCTCTCGTGGGCACACATCATTGCAATCACTGCTTCAAGGACAGTATCTCTTTCATGAGGACCATATCTCTTTCACCTTCTGAATCTCTCATCCTCTTGAAACAGAGCAGTTGTTCAGTGGGGAATGTAAAGTACGCACTCATCCCGCCAGCAACAGTGGAGGTGGTTTGTTTTGGTGGAGGAAAAATACATATAGTGCATAAAATACATATAATTGCTCACCTATTCATCTCCCTTTCTGTCCCATTATCTTACCTTGTTCACACAGGAGTGTGGGAGGTGGTTTACCCAGGGGAGAGGGCAGAGCTGGGCTCGGGTCTGTGCCACACGAGGCAGCTGTGGGAAATCCCTCTTGCATGAGCAGTGGCTCCAAAGAGGCAGATCATGGTCTGCTTGTCCCTGTGTAACAGGCAGGGGAATGATCTTTACCCCATGAAATGCCCCTGTGGAAAATCTGTGACACGTGTCCCTCTTTCCCAGAGGAGGATAGACTGGAAAGAAATCCTGGTCTGCTCTGCTGGAGCTGCCTTTGCTGCAGCCCCTCCTGATTCAGCCTCGTCACGAGGAAATTACTGCTTTGCACCTGATGCATTATCAAAAAATATCCACTTGCAACGAGGCTGGATTAACCATGACATTTTACAAGGCCAGCTAGGAGGAATGCTTTGTGATTAAATGAAGCTCATTTCTAATGAGACCCGCGTTTTACTTCCCAAAATATCTAATTTTTGGAGGGTGGGATGTGTATTTCTCACTTTCTTTCCAACAAGCACATTTTAAAAACAGGACTGAACTGCAACCAGTCCAACCTACTCGATTGCCCTGGTCAAACAGAGCTGGAGAGGTGCTATCTTCAGCAGGATTTCTGATGTATCTGTCTGCTCAGAACTTGCTGTGTGATACTCAGCCATAGGCTGACCATTCAGGGAAGTGTTGGGGTGACAAAAGGAGCTACCCAGCAGAAGCTTCGTGTGATGGGCTTGAGTGTTAAGGTTGTTGAAGAGGACTGTGATGCACTAATTTGACCTTCTACTTAGCAGGGACAGAGGAACTTGATCGGATACCTGCAACCTGTCTTTTTTGTGCTGGATGCTTAAAATCCATTCCAAGATAAGAGTCTGCTTAAGCCTTTAGGATTGCTTAGCAGTCAGTAGAGCTGGAAACAGCACAGTCGGCTGAGGAGCAAAATGACAGTGGGTAGATCAATTCCAAATCCTGCAGGGCTGCCCATGATGTGGCAGAGGCTGTTGCTACCAACAGAAAGCTCTGCTGAAGGAATGGGACCAAGAAACCTAATATCCATTCGGGAGTCTGAGTTGAGAACCATCTGCTTGAGTTCTCCTGCTAGTCCAGCATGAGAAGATAGTGTGGGGAGAAGTTTTGTCCTTCCTTTCTAAGTGGAAGATGCAAACAAGAATCAAGAGATATAAATCTTTCATCCTGGGATAATGAAGATATCTTCCATTCCAGGATAGTGAGATGAGGTGATATAGCATTGAAAAAAATACCTGGAATGCACATTTGGCTGATGGAGATGATTCCTCTGAAAAAAAAAAAAAAAGGTCATTCCTTAATCTCTTACTGAAGATGCCCTGAGTTTGGGATTCCTATTGTGCCCTAGAAAACATCTTGTAGATTCATTGGGCTTCCCTGAGTGCTGAAAAGCATGAGAAAGAGTTGCTGGCTTTCTAACACTGCTGCAACGAGCTTGGTTCTTGCCATCCCTTAGGCGGATGGTTTGCAAGGAGGGATTTCCCAGAAGCACATGATATTGACTCAGCCCTACTTCCAGAATCCAAGGGAAATATCTGCTGAGGCACTTGGAAACACTCCTGGAGTTGCTTAGGTCTGTGGGGACTTCCACATGTGCTTTGATCTTTCTGTCTGCAGCTTTTTGCAACAAAGATTTAGTAGAGAGCAGATAGTCAACATTCCTGAAGACTTTTAATTTCTGCTCTGCAGCAGCTCTCAGCAGGTTTTGCCTTTATAGTGATCATTCCTAGAAGTGAAGACGCCCATCCAATGCAGCTTCAGCACAGGGAGACACAGAGGGCATTCCTGGAGCTGCATGTGAGATTTCCAGTACAGATAAAACCAAGGCAGCGGCTTTCTGGTTTGCAAACTCTCCTAGATGATGAGCAAGAGGATGCCCCGCAGAAGGGGACAGGGCAGGAATACGGGAATTTGGATGCAACCAGCATGTCTTGATGCTAAAACAACAAATGCAGTGCAGAAGGTGTCCCTGTCCTGAGTGCTGTGATCTTTGAGTTCTTGAGTGACTTTGAGTCTCTAGGAAGGTGGGTTGCCAGTGAAATTACCAGTGAAATTACATCCACGTGAGGCTTTCCTCCAGTGACACAAACCTGCCTCGTGCTGCTGCCAACAGCTCCTTGGATGCTGCACTGGGCAGAGCTCTTTGGACCGCTGTTGTAATGCTCTGGCTCAGCACACGCCGTGTTTGCCTACCCGGTTTAAAGTGTTACTAGTTCCTGAATGGAGAAACTATCTGCAGGAACTCAATAGCTTCCCTGCTTTTCAGCACTGCAGCTTTTAGGAAGTGGCTGCTGCAGATGTGGTCAGATGAGCTGTTGAAATTAAAACACAATATGAATTTAATGTGAAATAGCTGCTCCCAAATGGCTGCATCCATCTAGATATTCCTAATCTGGAGTGGAGATTAATTTTTAATCTGTTTTATTTCACTGCAATATATCCACGAGGTTAAATTGGAACAAAACAGTATTATTCCAGGATCAACATGCTCTCCTGTGGGTATTGAGAAGGAACAGGAGCCTGAGCAGCTCTGCTGGCACAGCTCCATGTGTGCACAAGCCACAAACCCATTGCAAGCAGCACTCATCTGCTGCAGTTGTAAGAGGGAGCCCACGAAGTGGAAAATCCCTTGCAGATGATATGTCAGTCATACCTGAGGATCAGCCAGGAGGGAGGGATAATAAACAGCACTTTTGCTTCCCCGTCGAGGGTGTGCAGCTTGTAAAAAAATTGAGTAAATCTGGAAATAAGATGCTGGGACTTACTGGGGAAATGCAGTGAGGGGAACAAGTGGTTTTAATGTTGGAGAATAAGAAGTAAAAACAGTTGAAAAAATAGAAATGGGAGCTGGTGCTCCTGATCTTGATCAGTGTTTTGAAAGCAGCAAGATTAATCAAAATTCCTTGCAAAGCAGCATTTTCTGGGGCGCTGGCACGAGGCCTGCTTTGAGTTAGCCAGCTCTGTCACAGGCAGCTCTGCAGCACTTGTTTGCACTGAGGGTCGTGTGAGGAGATGAGGAATTTTTCAAGTGGTTCTGGGAACTCATTAGGCTAAAAAACCCACATAAATCTATGGTGGGTGCAAGTTATCACTGTACTTTCCCCTTTTAATGTGCCTAGGCTGGGCTGCCTCACCCCTCCATCACCCCCTCCTCTCTTGGTGCTTTTCTGCATGTGTGGACATGCCAAACCAGCAACTCTCCTCCCTGACCCCTTTGGACAGGTTCTGGAGTAGGGAGAGAAGTTCCCTGCTCACAGGGGTTGAGGTGTATTCGGGGTGCCTTCACAGCAGCAGAAGTTTCCACACCAGGCTGCCTCCTCATCCTCCCCCTGCCTGTGCAGCTGGCATTGTGCCGGCCATCCCAGGTGGGTTGGTTGTCTCTGATGTCCTCTCACCCAGCGCCATTGTTGCTGGACAGGATGGAGGGATTCTAGACTCCTGGGACCTCTGTTTGGAAGCAGTGCAGGATGCCACATTTCTCCTTGACTGAGTTAAATAATGGTATTTTTCTTCTTCTTTTTTTTTTTTCCTTTTATTTTCTTTCTTTCCTTCTCTTTTCATGAGAGGTTGTGATGGTCTTTTTTGCTTTGGGTATTTATACATGCAGACAACCCTACCCACTAGGGCTGGTCCCTATTTCAGCACGGAGCAGCTCCTTCCTTTGAGGTTGCCTTCACCTTTATTCTGTGATAAAATGAGCCCATCTTCACCCTGGTGTTACCTTTAGGGCTCTGAGTTAACTGAGTTAAGAGCTCTGGTGTTTTCCTCTTGGGCATTTAGAGGTGCTCAAAGCCCTGGTGCTAAACAGCTGATCCAAGCTCCAGCCGCACAGGACGTGCGTGGAAATTGGGTGAAATATCCCTTTGTTTTTTGGGTTTTTTTATAAAGTAGTTTTCCAAAGGCGAAGAAGCTCTCAAAACTGATTTCCCTGTTTTGTTACTTAAGAAACCAAAAATCCATTGTTTCAAAAGGGTGAAGAGATGAGGTACAGGGCTGCAGCTGAATGTGCAAAGCAGTAAAATGCTGTGGGATCCTGGACTGTCAAGACTCATCACACCCCTGTGGCATCTTCTTGCCGTAGGGGAACACTCGATTTCCTCTCAGTTAAACCCAGTGCATGGTTTGGGATGACGGCGGTGACACACCAGGCAGATTCCTTGTATATGATAATGTGCTGTTTCATATCTGGTAGAAATGGGATGCTTTTGTTCCAGCCCCAACATCATCTGTGCTATAGTGGTTGATGATTGATGTGATTTTTTTCCCCCTAAATTCAGGGAAATCTCAGCAGAAGGGTGGAGCAGAGAAGGAAGCAGCAGCAAACACCATTTCTCCCTCTTGGGGAAAGATCCTCCTCCTTCCCTATTAGAAGATTAACAATAATGAAATAATTCTTTTGTACTCACATCTGGTCAGAATGCACTTGTCTGTCTCAGGACTTTCCTCATGTGTTTGCTGTGAGTTTTTATAAGATGAGGGGGCTCACTTTTTTCTAGTTCACATCTCTGGAAGTACTCAAGGCCAGGCTGGACTGGGCTCTGAGCAACCTGGTCTAGTGGAAGATATCTCTGCCCATGGAAGGGGTTTGGAACGGGAACATTTTTAAGGTCCCTTCCAGCCCAAACCATTCCATGATTCAAGAAAATTGCATCCTTGCTGGGAGCGATGCTGTAATAATGTGTCGATGGGGAAGTGATCCAGGCACTTTGGCTTTCTCTCAGTTAAACCTTCCAGCAGGTTTTCCTGCTGGAATCAGGAGGATTTAAAATGAAAATGGAGACATTCAAATGAAGGCAGCACACAGAGTCTGATGGTGATGGAAAATGGCTGTGAAACATTAAGGATGGCAGACTGAAATCTCAGATAGTCAGAAGGCAAATGAAGAGTAAAGATAAAAAGTTCCTTAGAGGTGTTTTCTTCAAAAAGAAAAAAATTAAAATAAAAATATTGTGGAAGCAGATTGGTACTGATGCACACCTGAAAGCTTTGGCAATTCAAAGAAATAAAATGCTAAAAAAATAAATTAAAATTCCATGTAATGTTTGAAAGGCAGGAGACTGCTGCCTTAGAAGTGCCATTGGCATGTGTGGCATGTTCTGAAATTGCTAGGGAGAGTATATTGGATTGGGGTGGGGAAGGGAGGGAGAGACTAATTATATATAATCTTAAAATGAATTAGGTGATATAAATGTAATGAAAGCAAATCCTGTTCCTGGAGAGACTTTTCAGTTTGCATTTTGATATCCTAGGGCAATGGCATGTTGCTCTCTGACAGACAACCATTTGATTTGGAAGTATGTGAATAACTGGGAAGTGAAACCTCTTTGAATTTGTTCCTTTCCCCTCCAGCGTTTGAAGGACTAATTATAGGAAGAGATGCAGAATGCCCTGTGCGGGCATGGATGCAGCCAAGTTTCTACTTTGCTGGTTGCATGAGTCACTGTGCTGCATCCTGTGCTCTTTGATATGTGTCCTTGCTTCCAAAATTATATATTTATTTTACAGATGGAGAGGTAAGTGTGTTATGCTCCACGTCAGCGAGCCCTTGCTGAAGACACCTGTGCCAAAAGGATGCTCAGCAGTCGGTGGTGGAGGCTGGGAATGGGCTGGGACGTGTGGTGGTTGGGTAGGAGTAAACACCGATGTGAAAAGCGAGCGCCTGCAAGCTTCAGCGTCTTGGCAAGGCCTGTGCTGCTGGCTCGACTGGGAGGCAGCGCCCTATTTTAAGATGATTTTAAAATGGGTCTGAGGATCCTCCTGTCTGCAGTTCTCTGCTTACCAGCTGCCAGATGCTGACCCTGTTCCGAGCAGCAGGTACCATCTCCCCACTGACAGTCCACCGGATGGCACAAGCAAAACCGATGTGACCAACCTGAGCTCTGTGAGGAGAAGAGAGGGTTAATCAGCTGCATGGCTGGTCTGAGGCACTTGGTCTCATTTATCATCTCTGCCTGTGCTCAGCCCCAGGATGGTGGGTGTGCCAGGGGAGTTAGGGCCAGCGTTTGGGCGGGAGACACCAAAAGCATGAATAAAAATACTCCTCAGTTTGGAAAAAAGGCAGGATTTTGCTCTCTGGAAGAGCTCACAGATCCTAAATAATAATACTGTACAAATGTATGAATGTCTTATATATGAACTACTCTCCCACTGAAGGTGACATGCACGACGGGAGCAAAACTGCTGCTGGTTTGGGCTGTGTGGGGGAAGAGAGGGAAGCACTTACAGCAAGATGATGGATAAAAAGCTCCCAGCCTGTGTATGAGATCTCTAGTTCCCAAGCTGTGCTTAGCAGACCCGTTATAGTGTCTTCCTTTAAGATTTTCTTGTTTAGGTAACACAGAAACTTTGGGATCTTTTGGCATGGATGAGTCAAATATTCCTGGTGGCTTGTTCCTGACTTGATGCATAACCTTGAGCTTGGAGCTGTGCCTCCTCCTCCGGCTCTCCCCACCTGTGGTAACTGGGATGGTGACATTTGCTGCTGTTAGTAATGCAGTGCTGGCATGGAGACCTGCAAAGTGGAACGGGGTAGGATGCAGGATGTGCTGCTCACTGTTCTGGCCCAGAGCCGATGCGTGAGGCTGCTCAAAATGCAGCACATCCTTTGTCTCACCATCTTTAGGCAATATGGTGTTTGGGAAGTATCTTAACACAGTGAGGACCAGATGTATGTTAAGCCCTTGGGGCCATATTGAAATGCAAATGGAAATGAAATAGTGCATTACTTCCAAGAGTGGTCTAAATATGAAAACGCCGTGTTGGGAGATTGTGCATCGAAAGCGGATAGCTGGGTGTGAGCCCTGACAATGCTTTATCCTGTTGGGAAACCTGCATGCAATGCAGTGTTGTATTTGGGGTTTTGAGGTCATTGTTACACAGATTATTTAAGCCTGGATGCATTTTTAGCTGGACTTTGTCTAAAGAATAAACATAGCCAGGGTTGTTTTCCAGTCATCAGCTAAACGGCCAGATCAAGGGCTTGAGTCAGCGATTCTTGCAAAACATTACTGACTGTCTTCAAAAATATTTCCTAACACTTTTTCCTTTTGAAAATGTAATCATGCATAAAGTGATGTACGTTAGTTTTGCTTTGCAAATTATTCTGGTGCCTGGATTCTGTGTGTGTGTGTTGGCTCTGCTTCTCACTTGCTTGTATGGTGCTCTGCTTCCTACATTCATCCATGTACGCCTGAAACAGCAACCCAAAGATGGGACTCATCCTCTTCCAGGAATAAAAGAGCTACATTACCTCCTTCTGCAAAACCAGGATTTATATTTTTGCTGCATTAGAGATGTGTGGCTTGTATGAGCAAAACTAACCTGCATATCCCACTAAAACAGCTGCTGCAAACAAAGGGCTCCAGCTCTTGCTGCAGGGCTTGTAGGTGTGCCTGGGATTTTGATTCAATCTGCAGAACTACTTTTCAGTAGAAATACCAATACCCTTCATATTTCATGATAAGACAGCTAATCCCCATTAGTTGCCCATCTAGAAATTGTTCTTTTTATGGCAAGGAAGACAAAATGTTCATTTCTCACTATGCTGAGATGAAAGGGGATCGTCAGATGCCAGCTTGGACCAAGCACTATGGTGACTTCTCCTTTCCACTTGATTTTTCAAAACTGTGTGGTGACTTGTGGATACTTAATTTGAGACATTTTAAACTCCTTTGTTCTCTCAAGAATGAGGCACCTTTTCAAGATAGCTTAAGCTGCCTACACTGCTTGAAAATATTTACTCCCTTTGAAACTCTTGGCCCTTCCAGAATACAGTCAGGCAGGCACATGGCTTCCTCTGCTTCAGTGTAAAGGTCGCTTATGATGTGTTGTTAATGAATAATTACTGCTGCATGCTTCCCTCTTTAAATGGCAGGGACATCCTTGCTACATAAAACATTAAAAACTTGCTAAGATGGAAAATACCAGCAAAGAGATAAAAGGCCTGTGCAAAATCTCTGTCCATCGGGAAATGGTTGCAAGGACAGCAGGGATGGACTCTGGCAGGAAGAGGGCTTTGTGTTCTTCTCTCAGCAGCTGTTGCCTCCAAATGGCACTGCTGGGCTCAGGGCAGTTGTTCAGAGGGATTGGGTTCCTCAAATCCCAACATGAAAAGAAATGCAGGCCGTCTGGATGGGTGGGAATGGAAATCAAGAGCAAAGTTGCAGTCAGTAACATACTGCATTTGGTTGGCCAGTAGCTGCTTGGGTCTTGCAACATTTGAATTATGTTTAAATGATGTTTTTATGTTGAAGGCATGCAGTATGGGAACTGGACAATGGCCAGACTAGGCCAGAACAAAAGCCCACCCAGCCCAGTGGCCTGAGCCCATCTTTTGCTGAAAGATGCCTGGGGAGGAAAGGCAGAACAAGCAAGTGCATGTGGTTCTTCTTAAAACATTATGGGGAATCTTCTGAGATGGGGTTCCCCACATCACCAGCCCTTTGGGTGAGGAACTGCCTTCTCCAGGTGTGCTTTGAACCTGTATCCCACCAGCTGTGATTGGTTCACCCTTCATCACTTGTTTCACCCCTCAGCAGTTGCCTTACTCTTGCAAAGCAGAGGCCATCGTAGAGATGGAGGAGGCTGATCAGCAGTTTTATTCCCCAGTTTTATTTCAGCATGAAGAAGAGTGCATCTCTTAGTGTTCACCAGAGCCCCCAGGACATAGCTAGAATAGTAGGTTATGTTTTCCTTGGGTTATTGTGTTAAAGACAGTGAATCCTGTACTAAAGTAATTATATTGAAAAGCTTGAACTGTGACATGATGCCCACAGAAAATGCGTACAGGCAGCATGGGCTGATGCTTTGCTATGGTCTTATCTTTGTTCCCAAAGAAAGATATAAAGGTGGAGGGATTCCCGTCTGTGCTGCTGCCTTGCCTGGGGCAGGTGTGTTCACCTGCTTGTTGGCATGGAATCAGATGATCCTGCACCCTCCAAAAAGTTATCAAAAGCTTTGTTTGCTCTTCTCAGATGGCTGCAATGCCTTACCAAAGTTCAGGGAAATTGGCTGAAGAGCACTGGGATCCATGTGTTCAAACCTAGTGGGCAGATTAGTGGTTTTATTGCTCAACTGGCTGCTGTCACTGTGAAGCTTTCCACATTGCCTTGGAACTTTCTATTTTCTTTAGTGAAGAATGGAATTTACTGGTGGCATGTCTTCCATTTCTGTTCCTGCTGATTAGCAGGAGTGTACAGTAGTGCCACATAAAGTACCTTTTCATTAGAGAGGTGGGAGTAGTTCGCATACCTGTGTCTCCAGGTAAATCTGAGAAGGGGGAGGCATCGAGAAGACGTGTTCAGGGTTGTAGTTCGCTCATCTCTCTATAGCTGCCACTCCTCTGTGTGTACGTTCCTGCAGGCACCTCTCCCATCTTCCAACTCAAGCACATGGACCAAAACAAGTGATTTTTGCATCTTACTGATGAAGCTCTCGAGGCAAAAGGAGAGGGTTTGACTGCAACTTAAAATGGTCATGTCACAGGTTACGTAGGAGCATTTGAAAGATTTGGGTTGGAAGGGACCCTTAGAGATCCTTTCATTCCAACCCCTCTGCCATGGGCATGGACAGCTTCCACTGGCCAGGTTGCTCCAAACGCCATCCAAATTGGTCTTGAATACCTTCAGGGATGGGGCATCCACAATTTCTCTGGGCAACCTGTTCCAGTGCCTCACTACCCACACAGGAAAGAATTTCTTCCTAATCTAAACTTATCCTCTTTCAGTTTAAAACCATTTCTCCTTGTCCTGTCACTACAGGTCTTGGTAAGAAGTCTTCCACCTTTCTTGTAAACCTCCTTTGTAGATTGAAAGACTGCAGTAAGATCTCCCTGGAGCCTTCTCTTGTGTTGGATTCTTATTGCATTTCCAGTGATAAATCCCTCTAAATAATTGTGGTGTCTCTGAAAGTGCCCAGACAAGGGCACCCTCATCTCCTTATTCTCATACATCAGCATCTAAATACGTGGGAGCAGCATCAGAGATGGTGCCAGTGGAGATCCCCACCTATCCGAGGTCAGGAAATTGGAGTACTGTGCTGAATCTTAGGATATTACTTTATGCTTTTTTA
This sequence comes from Dryoscopus gambensis, assembly GCA_013389985.1. Taxonomy (NCBI): domain Eukaryota; kingdom Metazoa; phylum Chordata; class Aves; order Passeriformes; family Malaconotidae; genus Dryoscopus; species Dryoscopus gambensis. The sequence goes on from WEIT01007778.1 coordinate 405,827, forward strand.
CGTAATATTGGAGCCTGGTCACCATGGGAACGGGCATCTAAATAGAAAGTCGAACTGGAAGGGAGCGTACCCAGTTTCTGGGGTGGAGCTGTTGAGCTCATGCCATCCAGAAAGCTTGGACGTGGATAGAGGGTAAGTTCTTCTTTCACTCCATGTGCGTACCGTGGTCCAAAGTGTTTTAGTCTTCCTATGATGTGAGAAAACTGGGAAGGAAAGACCTCTCCCAGAGCACCAGGTTATTTTATTGCTTCCCACCTGTGAAACAGGCAGGATTTCAACTTCCTGGGACAATCTGGTCAAAACCATTTTTATTTCAAAGTGGGATCTGGATGCTGGTGAATGCATGTAATCAAAATGAAAGCTGATAGGTGACTTTATTTCCCCCCTTGCCCCTTTACATAAAATCTCTTCAGCATTTCTTTTATAACTTGTCTTTAGAGAATCACTGCAGTTATCCAGCCGTTTCTTCCGTGCCTTTCATTATTGTAACAGAAACAATCACTGGAAATTGCATGATGGTGTTGGGTTGTGCTACATTCCTTCCTCAGGGCGTTTGACAGCAGCTTTTTTCAATAGACCCAAAGGAGAAAGGTACATTTCTGTAAACATGAGACAACTCCTAGATGTGCTGTAGCCACTTGGGAGAAAATTCCATTGTAAAAGAGGCTCTTAAAATTGCTCATGTGGGATTTGCCATTAAGAGCATAAAGACTGGAGAAATGGACTTCTAATTTGGCTGGCAACTTGCTTCTCATCCTCGAAGAATTTTAGGAATGTCTTTACTTCCTTTTGGAGGGCTTAAGACTAGTTTGTGATTGCAAGGGCCAGAGACTTGCTTTTTTCCTGCCTCCCTTCTCTCTCAGGCTAGGTTCTGCTGGCTTGTTAACTCTTGAGATGCCAGTGTATACAGGGAAAGAGTTTTTTAAAAGTCCGTGGTTTCTTCTGCAAACCTTGAACAACCTGAAAGTCTAGAGTGTAATGCAGAAGATGTCTCTTGCACCAAGGAGTTATCAAATATTTTCACATGTACTGGAGTGGGCTGGATGAAGGAATCTCTGCTTGGGATGTGGTAATGGATGCTTGTCCTTCATCAGTGTAAGACTGGCTATAAATTGTGCTCGTGCTTTTTGGTGCACTGCACTTCCAACATGTTCTACACCCTTTGAGCCAACATGCACCAGGATATCCGACTGTCGGTGATTGCTTACGTGCTGGGGGGAATGCAGGTCAGACTGGCAGCTAAAATGTGCATGTTTTATTCTCTAGAACATGGAGAAATATGGCGATTTCGTCATAGTGTATCTTGTATATTACATCAAGGGTCTTTGCCCAAAAGGGCTTGATTCCTTGAGCTTTGCTGCAGCTCAGAGCTCTGTGCAACGAGCTGGGCAAGCAACCCCTGCATGGTCCTGCACCATTTCTTGCCACAGAAGCCCTTGGTTCCTCTGAAGCAGAAGTTTGGTTTTCTCAGGTGAATAAAGAAGAGACCTCAGTTGGCACCTGCCAGCGATCACCCATCTTCACACTGGAACTGAGGTTTGAACTTAGACATCTGTAAGACTTTCTCTCTGTCACTGCCTCCCCTTCAATTGGCTGGCAAGCAGAAGCTATGATGTAGCAGAAAGGTAATCTTAGAAACCTGATTTCTAGGTAGAGAGAATCTTCTTCTACTGAGAGCATTTTCAAATTAATTCTTCCCTGAGTTTCCCACTTGCTCATGTAATCTGCTGATTAAGTGAGTCATCTCTATGGTGTATTTGAATTCTGGTCAATGATGGAGTTTAAAACAGTGATTTTTGAACCGGTTCCATGGTTTAGAGTGGTTGTGGTTTTTTATTGCCTTTTTTCCTCCATCCTGCTGAGAAAACTGCTCAGCTCCAAGCTTTGATTATTCAAGTAGAAGAGGGTGACAGGAACACAAACAAGCATCATTTAATTCTTGGGGACACGTTTTCCTGATGCTTGACCTTTTGGACTTCCCACATCTTCTTGTCCATTTACATGCATTACAGTTTTTCCAATTACCAGTGAATTAAATTTGGAATTGTGGTATTTGGAAATGTCAAGCAGAATCAATAGAAAAGCACTTGGGGCCCAATCTTAGTAGACTCAGCACATTTTAAAACATATTTGAAATGTCCCTGCTGATAAATCTCGGAGGACTCTGTGTAGATTATGAATTGAGGTGCTGCTGTTCGGGTACCGAAGTTCTCTGTGGCTTGCCAGGTGTGCTGTGCTGTGTTGGGCACATGTCACTCTCTCCCTGGAAAAGATCTTAAAAATCAGGAGCTCTGAAAAGCATTTCTGCTGGTGGCAGTGGCATGGGATGATGAGGACAGTGGGATGGAGCAGATGCACGTGAAAGAGCTGGGAAAGTCATCTCCACGTGATTATTGCTGTTCCTTAAACCTCTGCACTCCACAAGGAGATGCTCCCATACCCTCATTCGTTTGCTTGGAAGGAAACTTTTTAGGCTTGCTTTGAAAGCTTTTCAAAACTTCACTGTGTGGGGGGAAAATATTTACAAATGTACGTGATTTCACTTCCTCCTCCCATGCTCTTTGGAGACCCCATGCTGGCTCCTGAGGAGAATGGGAGAGAACAAATGATTGTGTTCTAAATGTCATTTCAGAACTTGCTGCATATTTTACTTAGTGATTTGTGGCATCTGGTCAAGACTTGCCCTCTCTTTGATTTTCAGAAGTGCAGTTGGAAATACCTTAATCTTGCAATTAAGCTCTAATATTTTCTGTTACAGAGGCTGCAAAGTTTGGCTGCTGAGACACCTTCTTGGTAGCTTGTGTGCAGAGTGCTCAGCCCACAAGGGGCCATTTTTCATGCCAAAGAGTAGTCACTGCCGTTACAAGCCAAATAAATGGCCTGCTTAATGCTTTTATAAATGCACACCTCAAATTCAAGGAAAAAAAAATAAAAATCTTATTAACTATATGCCTGTTTGGAAACTCGTGATCTGGGAGAGAAAACACAACTTCTCCTTTATGGAATTCCTCTGTGGAGCAAGTAATTTTCTTGGTGAGGCAGTGTAAAGGAAGCCTGGAGGTGTCTTCTAGTGAACTGGGGGGATGGAGGAGCATCGTTTCAGAGATGCTGACCTGGGATGGTCACACGCGGGCAGGCAGCAGCTCAGCAGCTCTGGGAGTTTGGATGGGTGATCTGCAGCTTCTCGTGCTCTCCTCCGCCCCACGCCGTGCGCAGGTAGGCGGGTGGCGGCAGTGCCCTTTTTGGATCTGCGACTTTGTGTTTGTCGGGGCTGGCTTGATTTTGATTTCATTCTCTTGGGTGTAGCTGAGGAGGAGTGCGTATCTGTGCAAAAAAAAAAAAGAAAAGAAAAAGAAATTAGGCCTTTTTTTTGTGTTATTACTAATCCGGTTTGAGCTCTGCTGTCCAAATTGCCTCGTTTGTGACCCAGAGTGCATTTAAACATGAACTGCAGAAGCACCACGGCATTAAATGCTTTTGATTGATCTCCCTGATGGTTTTATTAAAGAACTAAAATATTTTCAGGGGAGACAGATACAGTTAGTGATGTGAAGGGAGAAATGTAATTACATTTTTGGCTTTGTCCTTAACTGAAATGATACAAAATAGGATTTTTCTAATGGAAACTAAAATGATCTCTTCTTTAAATAAAATATAGAAATGACCCTCTGAGCTCAAGTCAAAAATGCTCTGCTTCCAAAAATTGATTAACTGCTGGCAACGTTTCTGTCCTGCTGCACACCAGGCCAGCCGGTGACCTGGCCAAACATTCTTGGATCACTCTGCCTGGCCAGAGGAATGATTTACTAAACCTTTTCCTGAGAGATCCTCCCCTTTGGGCTAAGAGATTAATCTCATCAGCTCTGTGTGCATGAATGTGTGTGTGTTCACTCCGTATTTCACTCAACTTGAGTATCGCTGTCATCTCACTTGGCTCTGCAGGAATCTGCCTGGTTTTGTGATCTTGTGAGGAGCTGGGATGCTCCAGGTCGTCCTCCATGTCCTTTTCCTACCCGCCCTGTTTGACTTAAAATACCAGGGAAATTATTCAGAAGAATTAAACCTTTACTGCATCCTTTCCCTGAACTGGTAGTAATAACTCCTAAAACACAATCTTTATATTTTACAAAACAGGTTTTGCCACCAGTTTGGGGGAAAATTCTAATAAAGATCTAATTCTTTGGAATAATTTCCTTATTATCGTTTACTGACTTAAACCCAAGTTAAAAAAGAGATATATGGGGGGGGGGGTTGCTACACAGATGTCCGTGGAAGCTGTGAAGTGTGAGTCATGGTGTGAATATAGAAGCCCTGAGTTGTCATCCCTGGTGAGCAGGGAGGATGTATTTCTTAATATTAAAGTTCCTTTTTTAATTTTAAAAGAAAATGACTTAAAGCCTCCTGTCCTTTTGAGAGTGGTTGTCAATGGCATCATTGCAGGTTACCATGGCAATATATGCTGAGATAATAGATTAACAGCCATTGATTGACTCGAAAACTTGGAGCTCTTTTACTGTGGGATAAGCCAAATCTATTGACAGAAAACAAAATTCCAAGTAATATCTTCCCTTGGCATTACACCTTTGCCTTCTCAGTGCTGCCTGCGCCCAGATTTACCTGATCTGGCTTAAGAACCAAAACATTTTGCAATAGTAGATGCTTCTAATTAGCCATCCCTGCATCCAGCTGGTTGGATGGGGCATCTCTGCCTGGACAAACATTGGCCACTGAGGTCCCCAAAGGTGGGGTGAAGTTTTGGCTTCAGAAAGAGGCTCTTCAGAGTCACAGAGGCTTGTTTCTGCTCTGTTTTTTAAAGACTTTTGTGAAAGAACAGGGGATAAAAGCAACGAGTCTTCAAATCCTCATGTACAGTTATGTTCTTAACCACAGATGTCATCACGAGTTTGATGTTTTGCCTAAAAATGTATTTAGGCCCTATTATTTAAGTACAGCAGGAATGAAATCACCCCTCTTGAGGAATAAGTGCTGGAGCAATGCTCAGAAATTGCACATTCGTTTTGTAGAGATGCAACTGGGTGGTCTCTCCAGAGCAACACTTTCCAAACATTCCCAGTTGCAAGCCTTCATCTGGGTTGACTTTGAATTTCTAGCAACAACTATTTGAAATTCTTTAATTTTCGGTCCCGTACGTGATTTCTGGGCAGGTGTCTGGGAGAGGGAGAGCTGGGAGGCAGCAGCCCTCTTTCCCTGCCTTTCCCTCCCCACCAGTGCCTCCGAGAGTGCTCCACAAATGCTTAGATTGTGGTCCCCACTGAAGGGTGTGCCAAAATGCAGCTGTGGGTTTGGAGGCAGCTGGTTTAACATCCCCTGGGAAGGCGGTGAAGTGGCTCATCCCAGCAGATGCTGCACTGCAAGGTGAGCACCCAGCAGCCTCTGATTTCACAGCTCTGCTCACCCCTGCCATGGTTTGAGGGAGAGATCTTGAAAGCAAACCCAAACCTCAAACAAAGGGCCCGACTTCATTATCACACGTGCAAGAATGCATCCGCAGTTGCTTAATTGCTACATGCAATTACCCTCCAAATTAGAGGGCAATTACCCCAATTCAGTGTACAATCTCCGCCGTTTTATATTATAAAATTACATGTACAAATAGCTATATAGGGACATAACGAAGTGTTTGCAAATAACTTCAGCTGCATACACTGTTTCATATATAAAGCCCGGTGGTTTTGACAGTCAGGCAAACAGACTGTCTGGTAAATCACTCAGTGTTTATGCAGACTATTTTGACACATCCCATCTTTTCTTATATAATTTCATTTTAGGTTTTCAAAAGGGGAGAGGCAGAGATAAAGAGCTGAGATTTATAGCAGCCTCCAGCCTTGGGGAAGATATTCCCCATGTATCTAATTATGAGTTAGGAGCCCAGCAGCTGCTAACACCTAGACCTGGAGTTGCTACACTGGATCTTGGCTATAATTTAGAGGCTGTTGGATAATGATACAGCCTCAGTGATCTGTCAGTGACTCCAAATTAGGAGAGCAGGCTTTAGTCTCAGATCAGCAGCAAGGTCCCATGTCTCAGCAGGCTGAAGTCCTTCAGTTCATGAGGATCTTTTTTTAATGAGCTCCCTCTGTGCCTTGCAACTCCCAAGTAGAGGCGAGAGGTCCTTCCATGTCGCATGATGCTTCGACTGCTCTTCCCATCATTATGAGCCTCAGATGGGTGCTGGGGGTCTTGCTTAGCAAAAACCTAGAGATGCTTCAGTCATTTGGAGCAGAAAATTGACCCAGGGGAATCAGTGTAATGACAGTTCCTCAGGACTGAGGTCAAAAAGTTGATTTCCACCCCAAAAATGGGTGATGGTGAGTAGCCTCCCTCTGCCTTCATGATGTATGGGAGTTATTTGGGCTCGGTATTTTGTGTGAAGGTATCTCTGTGCGGCTTTTGTTCGAGGACAAGCCACGCTGCGTCATCCCCGAGCGCTGGGTGGATGCAGTGGGATGCCAGAAACCCATCTGCTCCTGCAAAGCCTGATTCTTCCTTAGACTTTGATTTCAAACAGGACTTCAGGCTTTATTGCTTAAATGACTATTTGTAGATTGCGGTATTAAAACACTGATTGTTTTCGCCTGGCTGCTGACACGAGGCTGTTTTCCATGGAGACAGCTGGGCCTGATAGTGGGATGCAGTGCTGGGGGTGCTGTGCTCCTGGCCCATGCCCATGCTCCTGGCCCATGCCCATGCTCCTGCCCCACATCCATGCTTCTGCTTTGCAACTTTTTTTCCCAAATTTTGCATTGTGGCTGGTGGAGTAGGCTTAGGCAGGAGATGAATGGGGGCCCGATGAATGAGACCAGGTTTCAACAGTGATCTTCAAACACTTCCTTAGAAAAGGTTTTATATCTCGTCACATCCAAGTCCCACTGATTTTCTGCCAAGAGCCATGCAGCTCTCTGGGATGTTTATTTTCTATCCTGCATGAGCAGGCTGTTACAAGGCAGTGCCACCAAATAAAGGAGCTCAGGAGTTTTCCTATGTACCAAGGCTGCTATGAGGGAGATGACAAGAGCATTGTGAGGAGGGGGAGAGCAGGACTGTGGGGAGACAGCCCCTTTAGTCTGTTTCAGGCTGTGGTTTGTGACTGTACTGAAAGACTTTTGTTTCAGGAAAGGCTCTTTTGGCCAAAATTAATGGTGTCCCTCCTGTCAGATGCTCAAGTTTGGTACAACATTTCTCTTGAGCCAGGCTGTGTGGCTGGGGGCACAGGGGAGCCCAGTCAAGTCCTTGGTGTGCTGATGCATCAGCTGTGTCTGGTGGAAGGAGCCAAGCTCTTCCTGCACACATTTTGGGGAATACCCTCTGATTCATCTTGCAACTTGAAATGAGAAGCAGGACGTGGTTACCCATGCCTTTGTCACTTGGCAGAATAGTTTGGGCTTGCAGGGACGTTTAAAGGGCATTTAGTCCAACTCCCCTGCAGTGAGCAGGGACATCTTCAACTATATCAAGTTGCTCAGAGGTCTGTCCAGCCTAACCATAGATGTTTCCAGAAATGAACCATCTACCACTTCCTTGGGCAACCTGTTCCAGTGTTTTATCACCCTCATTGAGAAAAATGTTTTTTCCTTATAGCAAACCTAAATCCTCTTTTAGTTTAAAACCATTACCCAGTGTCCAGCTCAGTGTATTTTACGGACATACAGTGGTCTTGGGGGTATCCATTGCCCAGGGTGGGAAGAGGAGGCAGGAGAAACTGCATGGCTCCCTGGGGATGCAGGAGCAAAGCTCAGATTTCCATCTCTTAGTCACCACCTTTCGCCCTCAAAGAGACAAGCCCCTGCTTTGACTCCCCCTCCCTCTGTTTTGAGGGTTTTACCGCAGCGAGTGCAGAACAGGCAGTTAGCTGCAAACTTTGGTCTCTGCGTGATCCATTACAGAGCAAGGTGTGAGTGTTTCTTGATGAGCTAAAGCAGCAGGTAAATTAATACCCAGACCTGGAGCCGTGCCCCTTCCTGCTGAGACCATCTTGGGTACAAACAGAAGGGTTTCTTGCAGTCGTGAGCACCCAGCAGGGTGAGGATCCTACCAAATGGCTTTTAAAGAGATCTGAAAGCAGGTAACAAACACGCAGGTTTTTAAAGTGTCTTCTTAATGCAAGCATCCTTAGGAGCTGTTATAAAGAAAGCATACATCTATTTAGTCATCCAAAACTTTATGCACGCTTTTATTCAAATCATCTAAACTTTGACAGCGGGGGGAAAACTGGGAAAGGCCTTTTTTCCTGGCGCGGTTGCTGTTTGCAGAGTTGGGTTTGCGTGTTTGCAAGCAGCTCTTAGTCTTCAGCTGAAACTTGTTCCAGAAAAGACAACTGTCTTGGGGGAAGGGAGCCTGGGCTCAACACAGGATTTAGCAGCCTTGGTTTGCAGGTCCCAGAGCAGATACAGCTCCTGCTTCACATCTTTTCAACGTTCCCTTTCCAAAGCACAGTGGAAATATCAAATCTCACCGCAGCTCTGTGCATTGCATTGGCCGTCGTTGCAGGTGGAGAAAACACAGCCTACGCAATATTGCTTGAGGTTGCAGGCGATGGTGGCTGAGCTAGGATTAGATTTTGGGGCTGCTTTCCAGTGAAATGGTTCATTAAACCTTCTGGCTTTCTGGGAGGTGGAGTTGGGGAGGGAGAGGAAATTTCTGTCTTGGTCGAAAGCGATATTCAGTTTGGGATGATGAAAACGATATTACAAAGCTTATTTCCAGGAGTGGGGCAGAAGGTGAAAGGTGAGGATTAGGTGTCAGGTACCAGCTGGTAGCCATGCTACGATGGTAGACTTGCCACAATGAAGGTGTGTTTTACAACGAGGGCGGTGAAACTGTGGCCCAGGTTGTCCACAGAGGTGGTGGCTCTAGAAGTATTCAAGGTCAGGTTGGACGGGGCTCTGAGCAACGTGGTCTAGCTGACGATGTCCCTGCTCATTGTAGGGATATTGGACTAGATGACCTTTAAAGGTCCTTTCCAACACAAACCATTCTATGATTCTATGAAGTTAAGATATTTATTCTTTCCTTTATAAGTAAAAAAGATATCACCCTCCCCCTCCACACAAAAGAAAAAGCTCGTTTGCTTTCCTGCTGATTTAACCAGTATTTAGCAAAAATGCTTAATCTGCCCTAAAAATGCATGATGTAAGTATCAAGAGAACAAATATCAAGGCTTTAACAAGGAGTGTCAATATTGACATTCTTCTGTGTTGAGGGATATTGGTAGGTTGTTTTCATTATTGTAAGCAACTTGTCAGAGGAAAACTCTGATGGAGCTTTGCAAGTGCTGATAAAACCTGCAGGTGCTATTGAAATTGAGCTCTCGTTCGTGTGTGCTTTGAATATAATTTCCAGCTTCAGAAGTCAGCTTTATGACATTCTCATACCCCTACTCCCTTGCAGTCTCTCCCTCGATGCAGATCAAGCAGTCTTCCTAAAAAGAGTTATGAAGGATTGAACACCTCTTCAGCCTGCAAAGAGATCTTCCTATGTGATGTGTTTGCTCCGTGTCATGAAAATTACCCACTGCTGAGTCCAGGTGTTGGGATTGGGAGCAGGTTGGACACATCACCCGTAGCTTATTCAGAATTGTGGTTTTCCAGTTAGAAACCTAGTTCTAGCCTTCACAGAGGTCTGGCTATTTTAGGAGCACAGCACTTTTGTTTCACCATCCTGAGGGACCTATTTGTGTTTTCTACCCAGTTGTCAACACATTTTATTGAGATACCTACATTTTCCATGATTGCAATCCATCAAAATAATGGCCAGGCCTGACCTTGCCTTAGGTTGGGTAATCCCAATGAGAGATGGCTGCAGGGCATTTCAGGATTTACAGAATCATCAGCTTCATGGCACCTTTTGCGTTTGTCTGCTTACAAGATGCGTCTTTGTTTCATTCTTCATTTGGTTTTCAACTAATCCTCAAAATGCCACAAAGCAGGGCATTTCCAGATGAAGAGAGGATTTCTAAGGTTTAGGACAAAAGAGATATCACCTGCAGATATCAGTGTTCCCTTACTCGAGTCTGGTTTTAATGGACATGTCTGCAATTGTATTTCAGTTCTGCCACATGGTGGCTATGGGGGAATTGTTTCCCTGGGGGCAGTAGGAGCTCCACAGTCCTTTGGTACAAGATTCTAAAGGAGGAAAGACACCCAGGCTATGGAGACTCCTTTGTTTGTGGTGGCCAAGCATCCATTTGGGGTGGCCAGCCTTGTTTGGCGAACGGAGTTTGTTGCTGAAGGTCTTGTTTGGGTGGAGAGGCACCATGAGCTGTGTCAACTGCAGCTAAAACATGGCATTTATCGTATGGAGACTTACCCAAATAGGCCTAAACCGGGCTCTAAGTGAGGAATGGCCACTGCTCTGGCCCTCCCCTGCAGGATGAATATTATCTGTTCTTAATTACATCCTACCCACGGAAGAAACTGTGAATTTTTAGGTGATGTTTCCCAGAGTAGTGGTGGAGAGGGAGAGTAACTCCGCCCCATGACATCCCAGAAAGCATCAAGTAGCACCCTGGGAGGTTGTCTTTCCTAATCAGGGTTTCTGTGGTTAGACGTTACTGGGTATATGCTGCCTTGTGCATCCCCTTTCTTAGGGTCTTAAGGTTGAAGCATTGTCCAGAGGAGATCTGGAAAGGTCTCAGCTGGGCTCTTGACTTCACCATGAGCTCCTGTGTGACGTTAGGCAAACCTGACCTCACCCCAGAGAAGAGGAATAATCTCCACACCGTGCTGAAGCTCACACTGCTGAGCTGCTCAGCTCCGAGGGAATCAAACGTATGCATCACCTAAAACACAGCCATGTGGAGATATGTTTCCCAAGATTTATTTCAGATTTCACTTGAATGTTCTTGGGGCTTGATTTGTTTTTCAGGGCCAGGCCATGGGGAGGCTGAGACAAGGGAGTGCATCTATTACAATGCCAACTGGGAGCTGGAGAAGACCAACCAGAGCGGCGTGGAGCGCTGCGAGGGGGAGAAGGACAAGCGGCTCCACTGCTATGCCTCCTGGAGAAACAACTCGGGCTCCATCGAGCTGGTGAAGAAAGGCTGCTGGTTAGATGACTTCAACTGCTATGACAGGTAATAACCCAACTGGTTTATCTAAATACAGGTTTAATCGATCCTCTAAGTGTAAAAGCTTGTGATTTTTTGCATAGAGGAAAAGAAGGCAAGCCCAAGTTAATTGGCAAAATCATCCCCTGTAATTACTTCTGTTGCTAATGCAGCTCTTGGAATTGTCACTTACCTGCTTTGGCTTTCTAAATAGAAGCTGCAAAAGGTACTTTTAGGGGTTTTGTGTTGTGTTTTGGTTTGGTTTTTTTATACCTGGCAAAGCTTTGATAATTCAGGCATTCATTGAAAAACCTGTCCTGTACCATCAAATGAAGAGCAATATGTTCTTCCAGGAGTATTTGGTGATAGAAGTGAAAACTTGGAATCATTTGGAGCTGTGTAGAAAGCACAGATATCTGGGGGTGGTTAGGGGTTGAGGTACTCTGGCGTTTGTGATGCAGCTAAAAGTCCCACTGTTCTTTGGCTGAGTGAAGAGAAGGGCCAGGAGAAAGAGTGGGGCAGCAAAAGCAATGCGAGTTTGTGTGGCACTGCCCGTACAGAGCTGAAAAGGAGGGAGGTTTTGTAGTACGAAGGCCCCAGCCTCATTAAATAGCTGGGAAAATTAACTAGTCTTTTCTCACTTCCCTTGATGCAGTTCTACAGAGTGGAAAAGAATTACAGCCAAAGAAAACAGCCCTATGAAGTTTTGCAGTTGAAAAGGACAATGTTCAGTAGCTCTAAGCTCAGGGTTTTTGTTAAAAAAGACCCCAAACTAATGATCAACAAACTAAGCCAAGCCCAGCCCTTTCAATAAGGATTAGCAACATAAAATTCAAGGATTTGCCTTAATATAACACCGATGTAGGTTGATGTCACCTTTATGCAATTCTCATTTGTGCCATCTTTGTAGCTTCTGGTTCCAAAAGTTTTAGGAACATCAGGTGCTAAGCTGTGGGGTTAAGCTGGGACTAGATTTGTCCAGTGGCTGCAGCATTTTCTCCCTTTGGTGCTGTACACTTCCCCTGCTTTTGTGGCTGTTGTTTTGGCTTATCTCGACTGTGAGTTGTTCCTCATCTTTGTTCTATTTTTAGCTCCAGGGTTACTTTCCTACCACACCTATTCCCTTGCCAATTGAGTAGCCAAGCTCTATATATAGTTAAATTTTTATTCTTTCCCAATAAATCAATCCTCCTGGGCCCATTAGTCATCTTTATGCCGATTCTTCTGAGAACAGAAGGTCACTCTAGTTTCCTACTTCCAAGCAGAAGTGTTTACTGTAAACAGATTTCTCCTTTCAGTGCCTGCTCTCGTATCCAGTGACACTTGTATTGTCACTGAGTGTCTCTGCAGGGATGTAGTGGTTCTTAAACTTTGTCATGATGTGTTGCTCTGTTACAATGGTAAAAAGTTTCCAGGGCTCCTCACCAGCCTTTTGCAGCCGTGGAATTGAGCATCCAGTATCCCACAGGCTGACTTTTCAAAGCCACGAGTTCCAGGGCAAAGCTAAAAGACCTTCTGAGAATTAAAAAACAGTACAAGTATCAAAAGCAACATTTGAAATAAAGGTTAGCTTTAATTAGATAAAGGAATAAAGCCTCTTTAAATGCAGTCTTTTTCATTTTTTCTCTTCCCTTGAGTGCCGTTGGCAGACTTTCATACAGGCAGTGTTGCATCCCAAGGTGGCAAAAAAGGCTAAAAAGATGATTTTTCGATCAGCAGTGCTGTGCTGATGCCCTTTGTGTCTCTGGCACCTTTGGATGCCGAGTTTCTGGGAGCAGCCTTGGCAAATGCACCTGTATTCTGTCTCCCTGGATGCAGGAAATGGTCCTGCTCTGCTGGCTGCTGCTGCTGCTGCTGCTCTTGGAGCACAGGTGGCACGTGCTGGGATGTGCCGAGCGCTGCCTCCTTTGTCGCTACGGGGTGGAAAAATTTCGGAGTGCAAGGGTTGGGACATTGAGGGTGACGGCTCCTTGCTCTGTTCTTTATCTTGAGGAAACAAGAACGTGGCACACGTGCATTTAAGGTTATAGGAAAAAGGTAGTGTTTAAAAATCGACTTGTGTGCGTTCATTTATTTACACAGCCCTGCTGGAGAGGTCATGTTCACATTCCCCCTGCAGAGCACGTGAATCGCTCCAAAACGTGCCACAGTGCCATGGAAAAATGTGTCATTCTCCCACACTGCCTCATTCGTAATATTTGCTAAGTGTAACATGTCTTACGTACCTGGATGGCTTCACTCAGAGACAGGGATAATGAATTGCAGATGTGGAGCGGGCTGTTTTCACTCATTAGCTTGATTTTTTTAACCAACAGATTTAGCAAAGGATGTGTTTTCTATTGAAGGCTCCAACATTGACGCTGTTAAATCCAAAGGCCTTGTTATCTGATTTCACGAAAAAGCATCTGGAAACATTGTTTAACTTGTTGAAACATCTTTGTTCATTTGAATAAGTCGAACGGCCGCTTATTTGCTTTGAAGTTTAAAAAACTGGGAGCCTGAAAAACAAACCAAGTGCTTCCCAGCTGAGACCTTGGAGGAGACAGTTTGGCTATACCTAGTTTTTTCCTTCAAAGGGAATAAAGCACTGAAAATTACTCAGTGCTAGGATTGAAGAGAGCCCTCTCCATTCTTCTCGTGGCAGTATGTCAGTGATACCACAGAAAGGGAGGCTTGGCTTGGGTTCAGAAATGAGTAATAATGTCAAACGCATATGATTGTTTTGCTACTTCCTCCAAGTGGTCGAGGGAAGGAAGTTATGCATATAATTTAGCTGGGCTTCAGGAAATAGTTTGATACAGTTCTCTGCAGAGAGCAGCTCTGCAAGCCTAATAACTACAGCAGAGTGTAGAATAGCAATAAGGTGGCAGGGAAGGGAAGCAGCATTTAAGAAACAGAAAGAAATGACAGCTAGAGTACTGCAAAAATCACTGCACATCTCTTTTGGCATTGATCTGTGGGGAGAGGGAGGATGTGTGGAAGTGGAGTTGGTCTGATCCATGGAAGTCCCCTAAGGCCTTGCGCAATGTGGAAGACAATCTCAGTGCTGGGAAGGCTGTAGCAGTACCTGGATAGGAGGCAAAGGCAGAAAATGAAAGCTGCAACCTGATTTTCTTAAAGGTTTTTGTGCAGAAATAAGCTTTTTATGGAGGACATGGCGCTTGAAAATTAAACTTAAAAACTCCAGAAACAAAATGAGAATCATAGGACCCTATAATGGTTAGGGTTGGAAGGGACTTTTAAAGATCATCTAGTTCCAAGCCCCTGCCAGGGGAAAGGATACATTCCACAGGACCAAGAATGATCCAAATCCCATCCAACCCAACCTTGGAACACTTCCAGGGGTAGGGTATCCACAGCTTCTCTGGGCAACTTGCTCCGGTGCCCCAGAACCCTCACAGTAAAGAATTTGTTCCTAATACCCAACCTAAACCTGCCCTCTTTCAGTTTAAAGCCATTACCTTGAACTACCACTACACACCCTCAGACCTGCCTGCAGCCTGCTTCTGCTGCAGCAGGGCTGTTGCTGCTGCTGCCTGGTGCCCTTTGCGTGCGCAGAGCTGGTGATGCTCAAGGCTGTGGGCACAGCCTTAGCTCATCTCTCGTCATGTGTGCTTTATGGCACAATCTTTAATTGTGTGGTCAAATACTTCTCTGCCCTGGCAGCGTTCATATGGGCTGTGGGAAAGTCACTGTTCAGGAACTGAGGCGTTTCTGTTGTTTTTCTCCTTCTCATTCCGTTAGCAGCGGCGGCTGTTATTTATTACTCACCATCTAATGCCCTCAGTACATATGGAAGCATTTGTTTCCTTTACAGTCTTTTCAATAGTCTTTGCTATCCACTGGGGTATTGGAGTGCCAAGTTGTTTTCTGTAAGTGGAGACTGCTGATCTGTGCAGCACAGCTGTAGGAGAAGGTGTGTGGAGAAGACAGTTTGGGGCAGGTTGGCTCCCAAAGACAAGAGGCAGGAATTGGCTGATGTTGCTTTTCTCTCCCCTTCATTCTGTGTCTGTCCCTCCCTGGCGCAGGCAGGAGTGCGTAGCCACAGAAGAAAACCCTCAGGTGTTTTTCTGCTGCTGCGAGGGCAACTATTGCAATGAGAAATTTACCCATTTGCCTGAAGTCACCGGCCCAGAAGGTGAGTGACTGGGAGGACGGGGAGTTGGGGTCTCTTCCTCTAGACCCAGTTTCCAATGACTTTCATAGAAACATAGAATGTCCTGAGCTGGGAGGGACTCACAAGGATCATCGAGTCCAACTCCTGGCTCTGCACAGGACACACCAAGATTCACACCATGTGCCTGGGAGTGTTGTCCAAATGCTCCTTGAGCTCTGAGCTTGGTGCTGTGACCATTGCCCTGGGGAACCTGTTCCAGTGCCTGACCACTCTTTGGGTAAAGAACCTTTTCCTAATATTTGTCCTAAACCTCCTCTGATTCAGCTTCATGCCAACACTGAGTTGTTGGATGTTTTGGTTACAAAGTCAGAAATCCTTTTGCTACAGCTCTTTAAGAATAGTTTTTTAAGGTTGTTTCACTCTGTGGCTAAGGCATGTTGTTCACTCTGTGGCTAAAGCAATGGATACCATCACTAAGGATTAGGTTTTCTTTATGGTGTGGACAGTTCACTGTGGGATGTTACAAAACAAAATCCCACACAAGGGAAAGAGGGCAGAATGATTTATACGGCATAGATTGAGCCTCAAAATCTTAAAAGGTGTTTGACACCTTCCTCATTAATTTCATAGGTCACAAGTGTCCAGATACCTTCTGGGATTTTTGCATTTGATTCTGTTTTGTTGGTCTGGGTATTGAAAGGGAAAGGGTGTGTGTCAGCTTTCAGAGTCTGTGGATATGCATCAAGGAAGAAAAGTAATAGCAGGACCTTCTTCAGAGGCTAATAGAAAAACGATGATTCTTTTAGGTGTATACTTTTTAAAGCATTATTCAATAAAAACTATTAAAGCAGGTGAATCTATTCCTTAGGTTGGTTTCTACTGCTTTGAACAACCTGCATTTACTGAGATGTTCCAATAGACCTTCATTAGATTTCCCTGGACTTTCCTGATAGGTTTTTAATTGTTTACATGGGTTATATTATCCCCTGTTATTAACGTACCCGTAGCAACCTAGTAGCAAATATTCTTTCTCTCACAGTTTTTTGTTTAATTTGGCAAGTCTTGCTATTTTTTCCTTCCCTGTCTCCAACATAGCAACATGGCTCCATTTAGTATTCCCATTGTTTGTGTCTCAACTGCACTGATGTAATTTGGAACAAGAACTACTGTGGGAATAGTGCATTTGATTGTGGCTCCGGCAGCATTTTACTAAAAACTGACAACTTGTCAATCACTGTGAAAGGTAAAGCAAAGCTGCAAGGGATTTCATGCTCTCTTAATACATTTGGAAGGGTTAAGAGGAGGAAATGTTCTGCTTTTATGTATCCCAGCAAGAAATACCTATCTTAAATAAAGGTCAGATGGAGGCTCAGCTTGCAAAGTGTGGTTTGGGCAATTGTAACTCCGTTACTAACAGTACTTCTATGGAGAAGAGAAAACCATGGAGCCTTGTGAATATTGTTTGGTATGATGGGACATGCCAGCCAGCATTGTCACTTTGGAACGGAGCGACAGATGGGGTTTGGTTGCCTCTGGATGTGCAGCTGACAGTGCTGCTGCATTCCTGAAGGTCCTTTTCCCTCGCTTACCCTGCTCTTTCCTCACAGTCATATACGAGCCGCCGCCACCAACACCCTCCCTGCTCAACATCCTGGTGTACTCCCTGCTGCCCATCGCAGTGCTGTCCATGGCCATCCTGCTCGCCTTCTGGATGTACCGGCACCGGAAGCCTCCCTACGGCCACGTGGACATCATTGAGGTGAGGGAGTCACTCCCCTTTGTTTGGGCCTTGCAAAAGGCACCGAGGCTGCTCAATGTATGTTCACATCCACTTTTGCTTCACTCTTTTCAGGTGGCCTAAATTTTCTTCTTTGTTTTTGGATGTTGGTGGCACAGTTGGCCTCCATGGAAGTGTCAGACTGATGGGTTTAGGTGGGGTTATCACCATGTCTGAGGTACCTGAGGGAGGTAATTAGACAGCCCTGCTTAGTGGCTGCCCTTCCTCCCAAACTCTCAAACCCATTGCCTGATTTCTGCCAACTTTGTAGAGCATCAGAGATTCTGAGAGATGATAAAGTTCCTGCCAGATTTGTAGGAGGAGGAAGACGCTTTCCCTGATGAAGCTCAGGTTTTATGAGCCCTCAGAGAATGGATGCAGGAGGCGCTGGGGTGACCTAATTGCAGCCTTCCAGTATCTGAAGGGAGCCCACAAGAAAGGTGGAGAGGGACTTTTCACAAGAGCATGTAAAGAGCATTCCCACAGGACGAGTGGGAATGGGTTAAAACTGAAAGAGAGCAGGTTTAGATTAGATAGTAGGAAAAAATTCTTCCCTGTGAGGGTGGTGAGGCCCTGGCACAGGTTGCCTGGAGTAGTTGTGACTGCCCCATCCCTGGAGGTGTTCAAGTCCAGGCTAGATGGGGTCTGAGCAACCTGGTCTAGTGGAATGTGTCCCTGCCCATGGTAGGAACTGGATGATCTTTAAGGTTCCCTTCCAATCCAAACCATTCTATGATACTAGGAACTTTTCCCATTTGAAGCAGGTAGGACAGAGCTCCAACCCCACCTATCCTGGGGGGTTAAGTTGTTCTCCTGGACAAATGCAGAGTTTAAACAGATGTGATCTGTATGATGCTGACAGAGATGTTCACTGCCCATGGCTGGGGTGATGTGGAACATACTAATGTAGTGAAGAGCAGTGGGAGGTTTTAGATGTAGTTTGTTATCTGGTCACAAAGATCAAAAGGTTCCCACTTTTGGCAGGAGGCAGCCTTGAGGACATCAGTGCTTTACAGCCCAAAATAACTTTTGCTTTGAAAACAGAGGAGAATTCAGGTTTTGCCCAGAGCATGGCAGGCAGTAGTGTCACAAGGTGACACTTGGAGGTGTAGACTGTTATATGTGTTCTCTGCCAATACCCTACAGAGCAAGCAAGACAGGGAATTTCAGGCTGTTCTTGCTGCAAACAGCACACCTAAATAATGTGTATTAAATAAATGTCACTTCTTCACACTTCTTTCCCCACATGCAGTCTCTCCATTCCTCCCCTCCATTTATTTTACAGCCCAGCTTCAGCTGATGACAGTGTTTCTTTCTCCTGTGCAGGACCCTGGCCCACCACCCCCTTCTCCCCTGGTTGGCCTAAAGCCCCTGCAGCTCTTGGAGATCAAGGCGAGGGGACGCTTTGGCTGTGTGTGGAAGGCTCAGCTGATGAACGACTACGTAGCAGTGAAAATCTTCCCTATTCAGGTGAGAGTGACACTGCATTAGGTTCTTACTTGCCAGGGGCTTCCTCACCAGGGCTGAGATGCTCTAAGTGCCTATGGAGGTTTTGAGACTACAACAAAGATGCATTTGGGCTCTTCTGCTGGGGGAAAAAGTTCAAGGACCCTTCCTTCCTACACTTCTCCCTGCGTTTATCTCATTACCAAATGCTTCCTGTAGTAGTACTTGTTGCAAGAAGGGCAAAAACAAGCACATTCTGAAATCCACAGGGTATTTTAACTTCCCTGCAAATGCCTGTGTTGTTTAAATCCAGCAAGGCAGGGTGCAACTGCGATGTACAGAGTGCACACAAAGGGCCAGAGCCCCAGCTTTCAGCTTTCTGTGTCCTGCCTGGGTGGGTTGTAAATCTGGATCCAAACCTAGTGAGCAGTTTGCAGCCTCCAAAGGCAGAGCCCTGGTGCTGTGAAAGCTAATTGCACTGCAGCGTTTCTGTCAGCTCCTGTCTTCTGCTCTAGGAAACCTTTGAACACTCCTGACTTGATTCTCTAGGAATTGCAGATAAAAAGAGTAAAGCAAACAAAAGTCATGTGAAAGAAAAATGACTAAAACATCTTTGTGCTCCTTCGCTGTCTCCTTCATTACTTTTTCACCTCATGTTTGTTGTCATAGCGTTGCTAAAGGAGATCTGCACATCTTCTGTCCAAGCCAGCTGTGACCTACTAGTAAATATTCAATAGAGCCTAGATTAGATTTTGCAATTGCAACAATTACAGCTACAAGACTGATCTGGGTGCTGTATGCATAGGCTTTATTCTTGCAAGTATCCTTAGGAGATCTTGACAAATCTTATTTCTCAGTAAGGTTGAGTTTGGCTTCCTCTCCACTCCCCACACATGTCCTTTAGGAATAGCTGAGGATAATTTTGGAGAGGGGAGACTGAGGACAGCAATTTCCAGTCTTTCTTCTTTAGGGAAAACAGACTCATTTTGAAGGGATACATCACATCCTAACACAGGAGCATGATATTAAGAGCAGTGTGAGCAGCTCTGACTGAGCTGAAGGAGCTGTTTGCTTTAAAGGGAAGCATGATCTTTGATGGTGCATTTCTCCCTGCTTCAGGATAAGCAATCTTGGCAGAGTGAGAGGGAGATTTTCAACACTCCTGGCATGAAGCATGAAAACCTTTTGCAATTTATCGCAGCAGAGAAAAGGGGGACAAACCTGGAGACAGAGCTCTGGCTGATCACAGCTTTCCATGACAAGGTAATGTATCACTGCATGTACATTTTGGGGAGGCAGAAAGGGAGCTGGTTGTGGTACAGCAGGATTATAATCCCTGTAATCAATCCAGGCTGTTCCTTGTGGGCCATGACTCAGTGCTCCTGCTCCCCTGCTTCACAGGCCATTCCTTTAGCTTTCAAGGGCCTGTTGCCTACACAAAGAATTAATAAAGGTGGGACCTGGGAGGAAAGAGAGACACAAAAGGCCACAGCTCACATCGATGGTGGTCAACATCTCTTGATGTGTGTAGATGAGCACGTGGGAGCTGGGCATTGCAGAGCATTGCAGACCCAACTTGCCCCTTGCAGATGGGCTTTTGAGGCTTGGGGCACATCTCCTGTTTCATGGATTGCTTTAGTTACAAAGCATGACTAACACTTCAAACAAACGTGCAAATCTGGGGTTGAGCCAGCAATGTTATCCCCCTGTTAAATCCAGGGTCTGCTGAGTCAATCATTGCCACAACCAGCTAACACCATGCATCATCTTCTTGCATGGAAGGCTTTCCCCTTGCTTAGGTTAGATGAATTGTTCTGTTTAAAGATGATTTTTTCCCTTCCTTACCTCCCTCCCCTATCCTGGCAGATAAGTAGACATCAGGAGGTCTGTGCTGTCAAGGGCTGAAAACTCATGGATGCTTCTGTCTTTTATTTCTTCTTTTTACTTTCACTAGTGGTTTTTTTTCCCCTGTTAAATCAAGGCTCAGATTTCTCAAGCACTCTCTAAGCCATTCTTTAAAATGATGAGTTGGCACATCTGTCACATAGAGGGGTCTATGACTAAGAACTGACAGTGTCCTGTTCTGCAGGGTTCTCTGACGGATTACCTGAAGGGCAACATTATCAGCTGGAATGAGCTCTGCCATGTTGCAGAAACAATGGCCCGTGGCTTGTCCTACCTTCATGAAGATGTCCCCTGGTGCAAAGGTGAAGGACACAAACCTGCCATAGCACACAGGTAAAGCCTCTTTCCTTGACACTGTCTTTGAAATGATGCTGTTGAATGGAGGAGGTTGTGCTTTTGAGGCCTCACTTTTAGGAATTAAAGGCCTTTTAACCCAGCAAATCCTATGCTAAGTCAAGAATTTTTTTCAGCCACATATAAAATGGTGAAGGGCAAGTAAGTGTCTTGCCTATGGAATAGCACAGTTGGTCGTGGTTGATGGCAGATGTTCGAAGTGTAGGGGCTTCCCTCGTCCATCAACTCTTCCCTTGTGGTGGGAAGGGAATTCTGGTTGCTGCAGAACTGCTCTTTGAAGGGACTTTGCTTGATAATATCATCACATTATGAGCCGTGTATTTCTATGGCTGTGCCAGGAGTTGGACCCTATATTTCCCTGTCTTAGACTGATAACTCCACTGCATGTCTTCCCACAGAGCTTTTGATCATTAGGTTAAAAAATGGAGAAACTGGAAAGGCAGAAAATGGCTGCTAGTTATTTTTCCCCGTAGTTTTAAAAGGCCCAAATCGTGCCAGGGTGCTTATGAGAGACACCACAGCAGGTGCCACCCTGCCCCTGAGATCTCCTGGCACAAGCTTCAGCCCACATGGGTGGCAGTGCAGTGGGGACAGCAGGAAAGCAGTGGGTTAAACCATCCTTGTGCTTCAGCCCTTTTCCAAAATCCCACACTGCTTGCCCTAGACTAAAGCATCTCTTCTGAGTGGTTTGCTCATGGCAGGGCAGGATGGAGATTTCCACAAGGGATTTACAGGCCGTAATCCGTGGCCATACTCCCCCGCCACCCACTGCATTTCATCTAGGAGGGACTTAAACCCCTCGCCCAGCTGCAGCAATTTTTACCCGCTCTAGCAGGCCTGGCTTCGTGTATGGCAAGATAATCCCTGTTTTTGCAAGGGTATTCCTGCCCCCAAAACACCCACCTCCTCAAACCTGAAAGTTTCGAAGAGCTGGGGGCTGTTGAAAGAACCTGCAGCTGCCTTTGTGCTGCTCCTGGAGCTGACCCCTGTGTCCCTGACATTTGTCCCTGTAGAATAAAGGCAGTGGTTTATAGATGAAAATTCCTGAGGGTGGGGAACAGAGGAAGGCTATAGAAAGGCTTTAAAGCAACAGATCGTGCTCATTAGTGTCCCTGTCCATTTAGCAAGTGATAAAAGCTGGAGAATGCAGCATTTGTGTGAATTTAGCACATACCTAGTGGAGGAGGGATTTCAGGACACAAGGGATTTCCCTCGGATTACCCCACTCCCTTTAATTTTATTTTTGAAAGAAAACACTAAATGCATTTTAAATCTGGGGAGGGGGGCGTGGGGGGTGTTTTTGAATGGCTTCCCACAGTGCACACGGATGGAGATGCTGGGGTTGCCAGGTGGAACTCCCCAGTCACTGCTGGGCAGGGGTTCAGCCAACTCCTCTCTGGCCCCCAGCACGATGAGGAGGATTAAGGTTATGGAATCACTTGTTGGTGCAAAAGTGCCCCCACGTGGAAGCTGAAAATAAAATCTCCAGCGTCTCAATTGAATTAACTCACCCATTACTCATAGTCTGCTTGCTCTGTATTCCTTAGTTTGAAGTGTGATATGGAAAAAACCCATTTCTTCTTTTCATGCCACTTTTCTTTGCCAGTGACCATTTTAGGATGGTGTAATGCATACGATGTTATGGGAATTCTGCTTGGCATGGCTTGGATTAATTAGGTCTTTCTCCCTGGCCTGGATACGTTTGCATTGCAGCTCAGACTTGCTAGTTCAAGGTGGTTTGCGGAAGGAAGGAAGGAAGCAAAGTGTGGAAAAAAGGGGGAATGTATGGAAATAGGGGGAAAAATGGAATTGCAAAGGGAAATCCCTGCATCGTGTATCAAGATGTAGGAGTTAACTGTTGCATGCCCAAAGGGCACTGCAGGTGAGCAAGAGCAGCAGATGCCCATTCAGTGATGCTGGTTTACATCTTGTTTCACCTTGGAACCACATCGTTCAGGCAGATTGTCTGATAATTTCTGTGTGGTCCTCATCGAGCCACTGCTTTGCAAAAATCTCGTGCACAATCTGTACCATCCTGAGGGCATAATCCCCTAATGCTGAGCGAGTAAAGGCGTTTATCCATGTCATTAGATGATGGCTGTTTCCTAAGCCTGTGGGGAAACTGCTACAGCAAGGAAGCAGGCAGTCTCCAAGATGACAGGTAGTGGTAAATGCAGTTTTTCTGTGTAATGGAGGGGTACCAGTGTTTGGGAGGCTCTGCAAAGCTGTACTGTGTCCCTAGAGGTGATGGAGCCTGGTTTCTGCTGGGGTTCACTGGCTGCATGATGCCCTCCAACTTTACACCCACTTCCCCCATCTTAATCCTCAAGCTAGAAATGCCCATCATGCTGTGTTTAGCTTAGAAAGGATAAATCCTCTCTTCTGATATTTTAAGCTCAGAATCAGGGGCTGGGTGGCACAGGATGATTTTCGCTTGCAGAGCTTTGAGCTGACACTCTGGCATCCGAGGCTGCAGAGTGCAGCCCCTTCTCTATGGTCCAGCAGTTTCTCTCTTCACAAAGAATTTTGACAGGTCTCTCTAGTGCAGAACAATCGTATCTGCCCTCATTAATTATTTTGTGCAGGCCTGCAATGTCCTGCAATCAGCAGGGTCACCGAGTGAATTGATGATAGGGAAATTATAATGCTGAGCATACAGGACAATTGCCATCTGCTGTCTAAGGTCTGTAATTTAATTAGATTGCCAAACATTCCTTTTCAGATGAAAATGCAGGAAGCCCGGGGAACAGAGCTTGACTGGTTAGGCATCTCAGTGTGATCTTCCTCCAACCCCCACCCTTCCCAGCCCCTGCAGATTCACCTGAGCTGCCCTGAAATGATCCTGCTGCAGCACAGGACTGACACAAATGTCCCCTTCAAGCACAGACCCACCATCTCTACTGCAGATCCTTACACCTGCCTGTCAGCTGCCTGCTCCCATCCCGACAGCGTGTCTGAGTGTGGCCTCGTCCCCTTCCCCGCTTGCTTTCCACCCCTCCGAATTCTCCAGAGAAGATCAATCCAGCAATTACAACAGAAGGCTAATAGATGACTATGGCAAAAGTCTGTTGAAGCATGTAGTCAGGGGGAGAGTCTCACCAGAATCTGATGATTTCCCGAAAGATCTAATTTTGTAGATAAGAGCAAACATCCTTACTAGGATAAAGTGTAATTTACTCCCTTAACCTGCCTTGGTTTTGTTGTTGGGAATGAGAAGGGCCCAGATGTGGGGGTCCAGAGCTGGTACTTGGAGCAAGAAATGGCACCTTATATACAGCTTGCTCTAATTAAAAGAGCCCCTTCAGATCAGATTTTATTGTGAGATTAATTCACTGTAGAGTTTGGCTGACTGTGCTGGTCAGCTCAGGGCTGCTCGGTTGTGTTTTAGGGACAAGGGCAGTGAGGAGAAGCCAAGTTTGTCAGCAATGGCCAAGCTGGGAAGCTGGGGCAGAAAGGTAGAAAGGAGGTGATTTACTGGGAGCTGCTAAGCCTATAGACATACAATGTGCTGAAATGTGATTTAGACACATGCCATGATAAACCCTTCCCTTACTTCTTGGCTTGTCCACAGGGACTTCAAGAGTAAAAATGTCTTGCTGAAGAACGACTTGACGGCTGTGCTAGCTGATTTTGGACTGGCTGTACGGTTTGAACCTGG
This sequence comes from Dryoscopus gambensis, assembly GCA_013389985.1. Classification (NCBI taxonomy): domain Eukaryota; kingdom Metazoa; phylum Chordata; class Aves; order Passeriformes; family Malaconotidae; genus Dryoscopus; species Dryoscopus gambensis. Next base: position 430,149 of record WEIT01007778.1, read on the forward strand.
AAAACCTCCAGGGGACACTCATGGACAGGTAATCATTACCTTTAACTTTTTAAAAAGCTGGCCTTGCCCTAGCTCCTCTGGAGTGGGGGATAATTTGTGTAGATGCATTTAATTCTCTTTGAGATATATATTTTTTCCATAAAAACTTGTGCTCAGACATAAATTCTGGGAGCTGCTTTAACCCGTGTGAGTGGGGAGGGTGCTCAAACCCTTCTGACTGCTGTGCAGGTGAGGTGCCCCCAGCCCTGGGGTCAGGTGGCTTCCTCCTTCAGACACAGGGCTCATTGACTCTTTATTGTTTTGGTAATAAATATCCCCAGAATCATAGAATCACAGGATACCATGTTGGGAGGGACCTCAAGGATCATCTGGTCCATCCTTTCTTGACCAAAGCAAGGCAAGACAGTCCAGCTGAAAATTGGAAGTGTTTTGTTTTGGAGTCTGCTGCACAGACCAGTTCTCTAGGCCCTAACACAAATATTAAAACTCCTAAATATTAATACTAATACCACAATACAAATATTAATAATCCTAAAATTATTGATTTAATTTTAAGAAGTCAGCCAGGCTGGCTGCTTGGATGGCCTTTGGCACAGCTGGCTGTGCACTGTGTAAACAATATACTACAATTTTATAGGTTCTTAATTTTCTGCCTTTGTATTGCAGCAAGCAGCCCCTCATTCTGCTCTCGTGCCAGGGCATAGCAAGCCCGTCATCCCCTCCTTGTGCCTCCAGGGTTTTCTGAATTCCCATCTCCAGTGCAGGCTCCCTTTTTTACCTTTATCTTAGAAGAAATGAACACTCTTCTAGGTTAGTCTTCCCCAACTTTCCTCATTTTTGTCACCTTTTTTTTGACTTTTCCAGTATTTTGCATGTCTTTTCATATCCTGGCTTCACTCTGTCCCTACTGCCTCAGGTAACAGCAAGAACAGATGAGAATTTCCTTAAAGGAAATTATTAAAGATGTTTCAATTCCCATGCTAAAAAGGTGCTTTTTTCCTTGCTGTCCTGCCTACTCTCCTACATTATGAGCTATACAAAACATAAGAGTGGAGGCACTATAAAATGAGGACTGGATTCCCTCAAAACAAGAAGATGTCTTTTCCAAACCACGGGAAGCTAGGGCAGGGCAGACTTTGCAGGGTTCATGTTTTACTACTCTGGTGGATGTAGGAGACTTTTTTTTACCCAGGGCTGTCAAACAAACACCTTCTCCTACGACTCCCACCATTTCAGGATATATCAATTTTTCTCTTTGCATTTTTTTGGTTGGTTGGTTAGTTGATTGGGTTTTTGGGAGTGATTGTGTGTTTTTGTTTTGTTTTGTTTTGTTTTGTTTTGTTTTGTTTTGTTTTGTTTTTTTTAAATCTGTCTTTCTGGTTGGGTGTTTTTTGCTGTTTTTTAGGGTTTTTTTGTTTTTTGTTTTTTTTTTTTTTAATGAAAGAGGATTGAACTTTCAACAATTAGGATAACCAAGTCAGACTTGACTTCAGGCTGTTCTGTGTGTCTCCAAAGACAGCATTTTCTCATGCAGGGTTTGCTGCTGGAGCAGCATGCAGCAGGATGCAGACCTGCAGTGTGCACTGAATGAGTATGGCACACATAGCCTTGCACTTTGGCTTTCTCCTTCATGTAGCTTATCTGGACTCGAGTGATCTTAATGAGAATCGGTGTCAGACGAAAGAGCTCCCCTTCGCTTGTTTTTCGAGCGAGGTGCACCTTTAGCAGCAGTGGCCTCCAGGCTACTGAAACCAGCTGTCACTCACCTCCAACCAGCGGAGGCTGAGGGGCCCAAGTGCAGTGTAACTTGAGCTGTGTGTTTTCTCTGTAGGTGGGAACAAGGAGGTACATGGCTCCCGAAGTGTTAGAGGGAGCAATCAACTTCCAACGAGACGCCTTCCTGAGAATAGACATGTATGCAATGGGACTGGTGTTGTGGGAGCTAGTCTCCAGATGTAGAGCAGTTGATGGTAAGAATAAAGATCCTCTCTTCCCTGGGGAGGGCTCTGTTTCAGTGTGCTTTAGTGGTCCAGAGAATGGATCTGTCTTTGTTTAAAAAAAAAAAAATTACCAATGGCATATTTTTATTAAAAGCAGCTAACCCGTTTTTCATTTGTTTTTTTACATAAGGTGTCACTCTCTGTAGATAATAACCTTTGTAAGTGCTCAAGTCTCAAAGTGCTTTTTACTGTGTTGGTTACCTTGCAAATTTCTGAGAATTCAGAGGGAGAAGGTGGTCCCTACAGGATGGGTGTCTTTTGATGCCTTATCCTGGGCTTAGAATTAAAAGCTAAACACGGTTAGAGGGGAAAAAGGGATTTTACCTCAGAGTTTATTAAGGATCCTTAGATCCAGGCAGGAGCACCCCACAAGAATGCCTCCCCTGGACCGAGGCACGGAATGCACGTTGGAAAATGCACCCCGGAGAATACCCAGAAAAGCCCCACCACGATCGTTTGCTTATACAATTATAGACTTTACATATTAGCGTATTTATCATAGATTTTCCAAGGGGAGGCTCAGGAGGAGCCGCCTCATAAGGAGGGACTCCCCTCTGCCTAAATCTATCTTAGTTTACAGAGTATGTTCTGGAGAAGACCTTGGGTCTGGGGCTCACTGACCCCCTAATTACGAAGTTTCTAAGATGTTTGGTCTCTTGCCTTAACAGAACTTTGGGTCTAAGCTATCGAATTTAGGGAACTGCAAGTATGCGGGTTAAAAGCACTGAGGGTACAGAAAAGCTGCATAAAAGCATATATGAAGGGGGATATGAGAGGAATATATGAAAAAGCAAAAATTATTATGGCATTATTTTAGTCCAGAGCTTGCTCTGTGCTGCTCTGTGGCACTCTGCATTCCTGCCTGTGACCAGGGCATGCCTTGGGCTCCAGAGAAGAGCCACACAGCCAGCTCGACTGTCACCTCACTTACGCAGGGCAGTGGGGTAGCCTGAATGGAAAGCACCTTAGTGAAATAGCAGGAACATTGGGCTGGAGGGATCTTCCTGGGTCAGCAAGCTCATTTCCCTGTTATCGTAAATCATTAGTTATTGATCTTTGACTTTTGGTGATCAAGCCCTCTCTCAGCAGTGGGCCAGGTTTGTTGTTTCATTTACAGCTTTGGAGGATCTCGCTTTCTCCTGAAGGATCTAAAAGTATGAACTTCATGCTGTCTCCTTTCTCCTTTTTTTTTTATCCTAAGATGATACTGCAAAGTGGAGCATCTTTTCTGTCCAATTAGCATATCTGTCCTTTAGTGGCCCTTGGCATGTGCTGGACAGGGAAGCAGTCGTGTCATTGCAGTAGCTCCAAGGCTGCTTCCTCCAACTTTTTTCTCCTTGTATAGATATGGGTACTCTGAATATCAAGTTCATAAAACAACAGCACCTCACCTAGACTTGAATTGTTTTTGTTAGCATTACAGCAGGACTGAAGAGCTTGATCATAATTAAAATGCCTCCCGTTAAGTGCGTGGTAACAGAAGGTCTCTTCTTCAAAAATGTACAGTCTAACCAGGTGAAGTGCTGGAGGAGCAGGGAGTTAGGAGCACAGTAGGGTAAAACAGCGGTGCACAGATCATTCATGTAGGAATTGTACTTCTCTGTTGAGGTGTCCCAAATATCCACTCTCATTTTTCCTGTCATGTCTGTGATCTCCTGCCAATTCAGGCGGCTGAGATACCCCAGGCCACACACAGCACCATTGATTCGGAGGGAAGGCTTCCTTTGGGATGATGGGGACTTACACTGAGCCTCATCTGCATTTCCAGCTCAGAAGTGATGTTGTGTAAACAGCATGTTTAGCTTGGAGATGACCAGTGCAGCTCTTCATAGCCTGAGTTCCTCTTGGAGGAAAAGGAAAGTCATAAGTGACCCTGTGCCATCCACTGCAGCAAGTGTTTCAGTTTGGTTTAGTGACTGCCATTGAGTAGACAAGGATAATGATAAGCTGGTTTTAGGGATTTCATTCTTTAGAGTACTTAAATATCGTGTTGTTGGTGTCATAATTCATGACCAGATGAAGTGGTCAGCTCTTTTATTTTAGTCTGGAAAGACCCTCTTGAAATATCTCTGCTGTGGAAATAGGTCACTTCTTGCTTCTGAGAAACTGTGAGTGATGCTGTAGAGCACCCTGAGAAGCTCATCAGTTAAGCTGGGCTGCTCTTTCTGAGAGATCATCTATGCATTGCCAAAAGCCAAATGACGTTTCAATAAGCAGAAGTTATTGCTATCATCCAGCATCTGCACTGATACTCATAACAGTTGTCTCATTCCTGTGGCCCTGGGCAGTTCACTGCCATAACTGGTATAACTAAAGCATTCAGAAATTATCTTACACTTAGGAGCTGGTACTTGGGACAAGTGTGTCTGGCTCCAGCATGTCAGGGCTGACTCAAACCTATGAACAAGCCAGATCACAAAGCAAGAAATTGTGTTTTGTATATGCTTGACTTGCTAGTCAGTGCTAAAATGAAATTATGTTCAAGTTGAAATCTTTTTCTAGGTTATTGTGTGCTGAATTGTTGTGTTAAAATGTGGAGAGGATGGGTTGATTTGCTCTTTCTGTTAAAATAAATCACGGACTACCTGGCAAACTTCCTCAAGGAAATAGTGGGATCCGGAGGCCCGGCTGAGGGTACGGATCCTTAACTCGGTGAGGTGGAAAATGCATGGCCAGACAAGCAGCAGGGACAGCAAAGACCATTGTGCAGGACGAATGTAAATCACATTTGTCTGCAGTGACAGGTGAACGTTAGGCTTTGTTGCAATGGGTTGAGGTTGCTCCGGAGCCGCAGCTCACTCATGCATGGGGAGGCCGTGGCTCTGCAGAGGCCATTTCCACCCTAACCCGATTCTCTGTGTGCACCATAGGTCCAGTGGATGAATACATGCTGCCTTTTGAAGAAGAAATAGGTCAGCACCCATCCCTTGAGGACCTGCAAGAAGTGGTGGTTCACAAGAAGATGCGCCCCGTGTTCAAGGATCACTGGCTAAAACATCCTGTACGTCCCTCCTGGTTAACACTGGAAAATATTTTCCTGTGTGATGGGAATGAGGGATGCGGTTATGCATTCCCAGTGTTAGACAGAGTCAGCTCTGGGGAATGAGGAGTGGCTCAATACCTTTGTGCTCCCTTTTCTGTTTATCTTTTACATTTAGAGACTAAACAAGCTGAATAATCAGCTAGTGCTGAATGTGGAGCGTGTGGTGCTTTAGAAGAACTTCTTTAATATGGTGAAAGAATGGAAAATAAAGTCCTTTCACTAAGAAAAAGAAAACGATCCATACCATTGGAGACACACTCCTCACAAGCTAGAGACCACGCAGTTTATGGAGGAAAAATTAATTAGATGTGAAAGCAAGCAGACAGTGAAGCAAAATGCAGCATGGGTTTCCCAGAGGTAGTTCATTTCAGGCTCACGTTTTTAATAAAAGAGCTGATTTTTCTTAGATCGGGAGACGAGAGATGATGACATCTCACTGGGCTTCAGTAAGGAGTCAGATGCCTCTATTTTGACCAAACTGCTACAGACTCAGGTGTACTAACTCATTTCCCAGGAGTTAGAGAGAGCTGTGGGCTGTAGAAAAAGATGAGTGTTCCACTTCAAATGAGGGTTCAAATAAGAGCTGCATTCTTCAAGCACAGTTAAATTCAGTTATTTTGGGGCTATCAAGAGAAGTGATTGTAAACAAAGCAAATGGTTTCGCAGTAACTGATACAGTGCTGCCAGCTCTCACAATTTTATCATGGGAATCATAATACTTGTTGTCTTTTAAAGCTCTAACTGCTGAATCTTGGGATTTATTTTGATATTAAAAGAGCACTTTTGAGGCTGGATGTGACCAAGCCTTAGAAAGCAGAAGCTTAAAAAAACCATGAAAACACATATTTAAAGTAATTTTTAAAGCTTATCTGATGGTAATTGGCATACCCTGGAAAAAATATTTGTAGGGTTTTTTTAGAGCATTGGCTGTGTTGAATGGACCTCCCCACCCTCTGCCAAGGTGGTGCCCATGATGCCTTAAAGATCTAGAAATAAAACAACACATTTTTGAGAAAATATTAGTATAGGAGGTAATATAAAAGCCAGTCTTTAATTGGAAGCCTCCAGGGGCAGATATGGAAAAATGCCCACCCCACACAGGGCGAATACAGTTTTAGAAGTTTGGCAAATCAGCATAATTCACAAGAATCCCCAGTGAGAAACACAGGTGATGAGGTAATTCCTCCCCTTGGTTCAGCCTCTTCAGGAGCCCCCCATTGTTACCCATGTACTTTTTTTATGAGAAAGTGTCTTTAGAGGGTAGCTCATCCTTGGTTCCCAGGAAAAAGCAAGATAGGATAGAAGCCTTTGGAATGTGTTTCGTCTTTCTGCCTATCAGGGTGGGAAAAGTACTGGAGTTAGCTAGGAACTATATAACTATACAACAATAGTCTACAGAGCTACGAATATATACGAAGGAAATATAAAAGCAAAAATAATTTTGGCGCCGCCCAGAGCAGGCGATGTTGCTGAGGGTGTTTTCTCCCCGTTGCTGTCCGCAGGGCCTGGCGCAGCTCTGCGTGACCATCGAAGAGTGCTGGGACCACGACGCGGAGGCGCGGCTCTCGGCGGGCTGCGTCGAGGAGCGCATCGCGCAGATCCGCAAATCCGTCAACGGCACTACCTCGGACTGCCTCGTCTCCATCGTGACGTCTGTCACCAACGTGGACTTGCCACCCAAAGAGTCTAGTATCTGAGTCCTGGGTCCTGGTTCACTTTTGTCTTTCCAGACTCAGCGGATTTAAAACAAAACAAACAAACAAACAAAAAAAACCGACAAGGAAAAAAGTTTAAAAAAAAATACAAAAAAAAAAAATCACAAAAATTCAACAAACCCATGAATGCAGCTGCTATTTTATCTTGACTTTTTATTATTATTGTTATTATTATTATTATTATTATTTTTTTGGATTGGATCAATTTTACCAGCACATTGCTCTACTGTATTAAAAAAATGGACATTTCAGCAAGCATTCAGGTGCCGACTAATGAATGCAGAAAAGGTGCAGGTACCTCAGAACCTCAACAAACTCACTTCAGTTGTTTTTATTTTATTCAGTTTTCTGGGTTTCTCTTTATCAGTCTGTCTTCTGAGCGGAGCATCTGTGACATAAGCTTATGTGACATACAAGAAAACCAACCTTTGAAAATGCAATGCTGCAAACTGTGGAGGAAACTTAAGACTGTTATATAAAGAATACACCTTCCTCAAAAGCATTTTTTCCCCATTTTGGTTTTGGGTTCAGTTTCTTTTTTATTTTGCTCTTTTTTTTTTGGAAGTGAGCTTCAGAAAAAAACAGCAGATGTGTCTTTTACGGATCTAACGGGTGTCATTGTAACATGGAAAAAAAAGTAACTGGGCAGAGAATGTTAATTCTTGATGGTAGAATTGAAGAGGGGAGCTTAGAATAGGGGTGGGGAGAGTGACGTTGGACTTGGCAGCATTTGGGGAAACATCATTTGCTATGGAGCTACTTCTCAGGTAACCATTAGAGGAGGGGAAGGACATTTCTGGGCAGAGTATTTACGGCTGCAGCGTATGGAGAAAGCGGAGTTAAAGAGGCAGTGGTTGGAAGAAAGGCACTTGTTTCTTCCTCCAGAGTCTGGGTTTGGGCGGTAAAAGAACAAAGCAGGACTATAACTTTTATTTTTCAACTCCAGGAGGTATTAGGAAAAATGCTTTTAAGCAACGTCATCAGGACAGGTGGGGAAGTGTGATTCCAGAAGCACTTTGGTAAAATACTGGAAGATGGGAAAATTTGTGCATCTCATTTCAAGTGTGAGTCAGTTGAGGAAATTTGGCCTTGGGTTGATTATCTGTCAGCCCATGCTAACGGTGCAGACGGTGGAAAGAGGAAAAGGGTGAAAAATGGGTATATAATTTTTTTTTAAATTAATTCGGGGTTGGGAGAGCGAAAATACCTGAATGGTGGCAGCTGGCTCCTTTAGCATCCGAGAAGCCTGAGAGCTGCCTGGCTGAAGGGAGCTGAGGCAGCTCAGCAGCACCAGTGATTCCCACAGCACCTCTCCCACTGGTTTCTTTGACGCTGCTTTCTCCTTACTCTGTGATGAAACTCTTTTGTCTTAAAGTGGTGCATATTCTAAAATACCGTTACTCTTATTATGCCATAAACTCGCTCTAGTCAGTGAATGTTCCTAATGCTGCTGATTCAACATTGAGATATTTTTTTAATTTGCAAAACATGCAATGTTTAAAAAAAAAAACTTAAAAAAAAAACAAACACAAAACATACACACACACGTTACGTGGCTTCCGAGGTTTAAACTGAAAAAAAATTAAAAACTTCATGACCACAGACCACCTCAAACCAGAAATACCTCAGAATTTTCTACTTGTATGAGTTTTATTATATATTTTGTTAGTTGTGTTGTCTTGTAGTAAGTATATTTTAATGTAAGTTGGCTTTTATGACAAGGGAGTTTTAAAAAAAGAAAAAAAAGAAAAAAAGTTCCAAAATCTTTTAGGAAGTGCTACCATTTTTTTGTTGTTTTGTTTAATAAAGCACCATTGTAAATAACTGTATACAGTTGTAGAATAACTGCCTATATAAGGTACCTGGGCATTATTCACTCTTATTTGTGAAGGCTGTTTCCATTCTGTGTTGTTTTTTTTTTTTTGGTCTGTTTTAGTGAAAGGACAGTACATCTTTTTTTTTCTTTTTCTTTTCTTTTTTAAAAATTGTTTTTCTTTTTTTTTATACTTTTAATATAACATGAATTCTGTGTCTTGCTAGACTGACAAAGTTATGTCCATTGGATGGCCAGATCGTCTAAATTTTTCTTTGTGTTAAGCCAAAATGCAGTCCTAAACTAATCACCCTGTAATGGAAATGTAAAAAGTCTGTATTATATAAATGAATTGGACTTCTCTCCACTACCAAATTATCGGTGTGCACCCTTGCACAGACATAATTTATTAAGCAAACAAAACCACTAATTGGAGAAAATATTAAAAAAAATTAAATATATTTCTTAAAAAGTATAGCTTTAAAACCTAGAGGTCACAAATGAGGACACGGTCCTTTATCTTGAAGAGACATTAAGAGAATTGCCTTAATTTGTCTATCTGAATAAAGTCTTAACCTATTCTTTCAAGTTACTGAATGTATATTGCATATTAGTATGTACACACCTGTAACTGTGTTTCTGTGTGTAGGTTTGAAAGTTTCTGTTTCTTGATGTGCTTCTGTTGAGAAAACCTTGACAAAACCAGACAGAACGATACCATTTTGACCCAGCCGATGTCCCTGGTGGCCGTTGGCACCTTTGGGCCTGATGCTGCAACATACCTATGCTTAGCATTGAGGGTGTAGGTAGCTCTTCTGGTGTCATGACATTAGGCACTCACTTAATGTTAAGTGTGGTTGTAAATGTTTGCAGGATCAGTATTTTTCATGTTGAATACATTTCTGCACTGAGATTTATATGAAAATGTGACTATGTTTTAGAAGTGAAGTGATGTAAGGGTTGGGGTGGAGCGTAGAGCAGTTAAGATTGAGTGAATACTTGTTTCGAGGTGGGCTCGCTCCCTTTTCCCCGGGAATGGGAGCCAGTTCCTATTGCTGCAGAAAGAAAAAAGCTGTACTGTCTTTTAACTGTTAATATCTGTTTGCTCTTCTGGATTTTTTCCTTCAGCATTATGTGTCATAGCTAAAACAGGCTTATTACAGCAGTTGCTTTTTTATCCTGATTTCTTTAAGAAGCTTTAAAGTATTTATTGAAAGTGCCATATGATTTTAATAGCCTATTAAACAGTGTCTGAAATCTTCTCTTTTGAGAAAGCATAAACACAAATTCTCACATGTAGCTTATCTTACTGCGGGGAACTGCACAACCGTACAAACCTTGACTGAATGTTGATTGTAAAGTGTTACATCTTCCTGGTGTAATGGTTCCTTATAGATCATCTTGTCAGCAGGATTCAGAAACTGATTTGAAAAAGAATTTCCAAATTCGGTGTGTGCTGGGTAACAAGTTTTATATGTATGTAGGTATGTGTGTCTTGCTATTGCAGCAGAGAAGGAAATCCTGATTTTTTATTTGGTACCAATTTGGATAAAGCGGTTTTCTAAATCGGCATTTATTTATTTTATTAACAAAGACAAGCTCTGATTAACTTGTTGTTCTTTCAACGGTTGAGCTTGTAGTCAAGCAAGTAGTTCCCTCACCTCTAATCCATTTGAACTCTCATTGACAGCATGATTTTAGTTCTTTTTGGTACTGCAGAGGCTTTTTCCAAGTCAGGAATTGGGCACATCCGTAGGTGTAGCTGTCTCAAGCGACTGCAGCTCTTTTGCTCTTAACACTCCCTTCAATACGATGGTGACAACATCTCTTATGTTACTTCCCAAGCACTAAATTTCACTTCCCATTTAGACTTAGAGGAAACAGCTCTTCAAAAGTTTGGCTGCAGAATTTATTGGTGACCTCCATCTCTTGGATGGAAGTTCACAGATGAATATTAACATTGAATATCCTGAGTAAAATTCTCCTTGACTTTAAGAGACAGGATCCCCCATCTCTCTGGTGTAATTCCCTTTTATGAATTTATTGCACTGGCTGGGCTGGTTTCCTAGGTGAAGAAAGTTTGAGTTCACATTTTTAAACTGGAAATAGCACAGGAACTAAAACTAGGGTGTTTCTTTGAGATGATAGAGCTGTGACTTGCTAATGAAATTGCATTAGTACAGCAAGGCTGGAAATTGTATGTGGCTTATATTCAAATATACGTGCATATTATAAGAGATGGCTATAAACCAGCCTAACCATCAGTTAAGTAGTACCAGGCCCATTCATTATGATTAAGGATTTTAGCTGGTCCTGATCATTAAGAAATCTCTATTTAAGACAAAAGAAATCTACTTTTTATTCTGCCTTGCCTTCAGCTGAAATTCTCTTACAGAATATCCAGTGCTAGACAGTTACACCTATGGAAGTGCTGAGGTCTTTGTTTTGAAGAGAAGGTCTGTGAGTGCCCCCCAGTAACTCCCATGTGTTTTCCTTGAGTGTCCTGACTCCCTGCTGTTCCCACTTCAAGTCAGTGGTTTCAGTGGAAGCAGATATTTCCAGGCTGGCTGGGTCAGGCCTGGCCATTAGGAATCCCAATCCCGCTCAAGATCGCAGCAGTGAAACCGGAGAACACACGTTTTGCTCCTCTTGTACAACTTTCTAGGCAGCCTGTCAGAGCTCGCCCTGTTTTGCAGGGAAAAGGTCTGGTTTCATTTAGTATGGAAGGAACTCGTACTGCAGAGGAAGGTGCTGGGTGATAAGGTGTGACAGTGCTGTTGTTGCAGTCCTCTTCAAGCCACACTCCGCTTGGGAAGTTGCTAAGCAGGAAGTGCCCCGCAAGCTTTTATCACTTTTACATACAGGATATTGTTTAGTAACATTGTAAATAAAATAGACTATATAATAGAGGAAAATAAGGACATTTTGACTTTTTTACTTTTGGAAAAATATATATATATTTTAGTTACATATACAAACAAAAATTCTACATTGTGTGAGAATTCTTTTATACCACAAATTATTTTTGTAATGTCTAATATGTTTCTGCAGGGAAAAGGGAGAAAGGTCTGTGCATGCACAGCGAATAAATAAAGAAATATATATATAATCTTTAAATTAAGTGTGCACTACATCAAAGTCTAGAGGATAGAACAAGTGTAGCCTGAAAACAGTTTGAGGAGCAAGTTTGGATGTACTTGGACATGCTTTGAGGACAGCACTGAGTATATGTTTAGGTTATCTTGCATGTCACATCCCTTCTGCTAAAGACGCTTATTGCTTTTCTATGGCCATCTTCAGTTAACCCGGGAAGAGTTTTTTCATGTGTTGATGCAAGTATCCATGTGTGGGCAGTGTGTCTTTTGGCATTGGCTGTGGTGCTGCAGTGAGTTGTGAAGTCAGGGTGTTAAGAATTTACCGAGGCCAAATAGCCGGGCTGATCTCGCTCGCTGCTGTATCCATTCATAGCAGCTGTGTCTGCTGCACTGACAATATGATCTGTAAGGAGCTGTTGCCAGTGGAGTCCTGATAAAACCAGTTCCTAGAAATTCCTTCTCTCTGAAGTGACACATCTAATCAGGCTTCACCAGAACACACAGATATGTGCTCCATGTTCCCAAAATCAGATTTAACAGTCTGCGTTGGAGGCACTAAATAAAAGTAGCACTGTCATGTCCAAAGCCCTACTAAGAGAAAGAGCTTTCCAAATTTGTGTAACCAATCCAAGGTATTCTCAAAGTAATAAAGAAAAAAAAATGTTGTGGGGTGTTTAACCTAATTTTCCATTGGACTTAAAATTTACTCCAGTCTTTTTAGTCCTCTCAACTGCAGTAGCACAGTGTCAGTGGGTGAGAGGTACTGAAGAAAGCTTTAAACCAAACAGCACACGGCACTGCCTTGCAGCTGGTTTGACAGTGTGCCTTTTGCAATTAGTGCTCACTAGCTCAAGCAGGTTCCTGCAATTGCTGAGTCCCTCAGCTGTGTTCTGGTGAAGTCCTGGCCCTGTGGAAACCAGGGAGAGAGTTTCCATCCAATCCTGTGTGACCACGAGTACACGTGTGCGTTTCTGGAACATTTTCTAAGCACACTTGATCTCTTACTCACATGGGACTTCCTTTCTCACGACTCGTTTTAGGGTGACGCTCAGTTCCCTGACTGAAGCAGTAGCCTATGGAATAAGCAGTGATGCTTTTTTCAGGACACTTCCACAGAAAGAGATCATACTTGTGTTATGTCCATCCAGCTGTTCTGAAATGTAATGCTGTTCTGTTGTGCCTTTATTTTTCCATGTAAAAGCAACTGCTGTAAGCTTTCTTTTTCTTTTACTAGGTTTTTCTTTTTTAATTTCTGTCTGAAAAAAACACTTTTCATTGCCCAGCTGTCATTTCTGGATGCAGTCTGTGATCCAGGTATTTCAAGAACCAATTACCTCAAACCTCATGTTAAACAGTGTTGCTATCTGGATTCTCCTTGATACTACAATATTGTAACATACACAAACAAACAGGAACCTTGCTCTATATGGGTGTTTATATATATGTATCATATACATATATACGTGTATATATATGATATGTATATGTAAATGGCAAGTGATCCCCAAGGACTGAAGGAAAAAAAGCAAAACTTATTTTGTATTCCAACATTGAAACCAAAAGGGCTTTTCTGAAGCTCTATAATGGCATTGTGCTGGATATCTAGAAAGAAAAAGTGTTTTCTGAAAAGTGCTTCCTTTGCTAGCTTTTTATTCCAGTATTTTAATGGGGCAGATGATGTGAATAAAACACTATTTCTGCATTTTCGGCCCATTTTGAAGCAGAAGCCTCTTAATCTTTCCAGTTGTTTGAAAAACAAAAACTCAGTTTATAACATTCCAATAAGGTTAGTATTGCAAAACTAAAACATGTTCTAGGAAAATTTCATAGCTTCTGTTTCTGTGACAAGGAAGGCCATACTTCATTCAACTTTCCAGTGTTTTGAGGAACTGAAGTTTAACCAGTAACCATCCTAGTCACTTAAAATCCTAATTCAGTAGTCGCTGGCATCTCTGCATTGCCACCTCTGTTAAAACACCAAAATAAACTCCAAAAAACAATCAAAACCAAAAATCCTGCCATGACAGAGGAGGAGGAGATTGGAGCATCTGATAGCTTTGGAAAGTGGACTTAGCACCAGATCAACTTTGTGGATAACAAAAAATATGTTGGCAAAACCTAGAACTTGTCTGGCCCTTTCCTTTTTCCAAATACCTACTCCCAAGAATCAACTCATAAAATCAGACCTTCAACTACAGCAACTTCTTAATGGTACTTTGCTGAAGAGAATTCTGTTCAGGCTATATTTTTTTGGGGAAAAATAAAAGTTAGACCATTTTATAAATTACCATTCTATTGTATGTGTTCCCCTCCCAAATGTCGGGTTTTTTAAAAAATGTATCCATGTAGTTGATATAACATTAGTCTGTATTTTACTTGGACAGCATAGTAGCTTTCCTGTCCAAACACTCATGAATTTACTATTATTAGTAATTTATTTAATTACTGGTAATGAATGGATAGTAATTAATTTACTGTTTCTAATTGAAAAGAACAAGATATTTCCCTTTCCCTTTTTTTTTCTTGACTGCCTAATGTTCCTATGGCTATTGATGGTTGATGATTACTATCTTTGGTAAATCAAAGTTCTAAAATCTCCCAGGAGGAGGTATTTTGCAATGCTGCTGGCCTTCCAATGGAATAACCATGATGCAAAAATCAATCTATTAGTGGGGGAGGATTGAAGGAGGTGGTTACTGCAAACTAAGTAATATTTTTGGCCTCAATTCTATGCCATGAGCCCGCACAATGCCATTGTCAATCTGTTCAAACAATCTGCTTATGAATTCTGCATGATCCTCATGATAGAGTTGAAAGCCTGATCTTTCACCTGTTAATATTTTCACATTTGTCCTTAAGTTTGACAAATTTTGTACTGTAAAGTTGACTTAAGTACAGTTTGATGTCAATTCTTGTGGAAAGAGCTTTCTGCATGTAACATTAGATGCATACAGTTAAACAACACAGCATAGGACAAAAACTCACAAGAAAATGTTTTGGCACCAGCAGGAAGAAATCTCACCCTAACCATTTGTCATTTGAAACCATCCTATTGTAAGTTTTACCAGCTACTTCTAAATTTGTGCTTTATTTAAAGAAATAAAATAAAAATCCTAAGACTTGTCTAGCGTAGTGAAATATGTGTATATCAGTTTTAGGATAAATAGCTAAGTCTTATTACGCTGTGTTACTTAACTTGTATATATAGAGTATACATAAGAGTTTGCAGTAACCTGTTTCTCCAGGATTTCCAGTTGGAATGGATTTAAACTCAAACTATGAGATTAAATGATTTAGAAGATTGCAGAATAAACTGAGTGTAAATTACAGGAAGCTCTATCAGATGGTGAAATAATTTTTAAAGAGTCTTTTGGTCCTTGGCTCAAATTCACTAAGTACTGTTTGTATACCAAGATATGTGAAATGTAAATGTTGTAGGTTATATTTCACTCTTGTAGCTATAAAAATGTAGAACAGAGATAGCTTGTACTACTGAGTTAACAAAAGTTATACTAAAGTATCCTTTTAAAAAAGTATACAGAGAGTTAAGCTCGTTGCTGTAACCCCTTTTGGATTGAAGTGTGCTGATTTTTTATATATGTACATTTTATATATATATATATTCTGCAGAAGTATACATATATAAAATGTATGTATAAAATGGCCTAATGCAGACATCCATTGTATTGCAGTTATGAAATGAAGACATTTTGGAAAGAACATTGTATCATAGTTCATGAATTTGCAGTGGATCTTTGTTCCTTTTTACTGTGGTATTTTAGAAATGAGTCTCAAGTTTGAAATTAGATCTGCCAAGTTGGAGTTTTGCTGCTTCAGTTTTGCACTGGGTGTCCGAATAAACCAGTATGAATGTAGTATTTGCCCTGTGTGAAGCAGCTACACCCCAACAGATAGGAGGAAAAAAACCTAGAAAGAACTATTTCAAGTTTATCTTTTTGTATATGAAAATAAACAGTAAATTACAAATACCTGTCTCCCTCGTTGGTGTGACATTAAAACTTATTGTTATTTTATTGGCTTTGGCATCTAGCAGGAGGATTTCCTTCTTCATAGATGAATGGTTTTGGTGTTTCAATGGCTTTTTTGCTATCCGAAGTCCCTAAAAAGTCCCTCCAGAGGCATAGCTGATGCCTGCCTCTACTACCCATCCCTTGCAAACACTTCCAGAGAGAAGAGGGAATTAGCTCAAATTCACAAAATCACAGAAAGGTTTGGGTTGGAACAGACTTTAAAGTTCTCCAGTTCCAGTTCCAGTTCCAGCTCCCCTCCCAAGGGACACCTTCCACTATCCCAGGTTGCCCCAAGCCCAATCCAACCCGGCCTTGAACACCTCCAGAGACGGGACACCCACAGCATCTCTGGGCAACCTGCGTCCTTTCATTATTTTTATTTTATTATTATTTAACTGCTTATTATTTAATTGCACTTTCAAGTGTGCTGCCTCTTGTAGCACGGTGGTAACGCTGCTTATCACTCCTAGCAAAGAACTGTTCACACAGGGCAATATGTGCATGTTAAGCTGTATCAATACAGTCCAGCAACGTAGCTGCAACTGCCAGAAGCCAAAAGGCAGGAGAACTTGACCAGGAAAAAGATGAAAAAAAAAAGAAAAAGCCTGAGTTCCCTATACTCATAGCACCACACTGAGGTCTGTCATCCTCACAGGAGGTAGGAAGATGCCCTCAGCCACACACTGAAGCATGGCCAGACCTCTCCAGGAAAGCTGCCTGCAGTAAAGTGATGGTATGGCCATGCAATCCTCATGTTCTGGTGTTTTCCATTGTTAAACTGGTCATCTTGTTCAGAAAAAAAAATGCCTCTGGCTTGGAAATGCTAAGTGTGGACAGTTATGAGGCAAATATGAACATTAGCAAGTATTTGGGAGGGAAAATTAGTAATAATCGAGCTGGTGGTTTTCCTGAAAAGAAGTCCAATGTAACATCATCCTACGTTACCTAAAGGCAATCCCACACCCAAATTTTCTTGCTCAGCCTGGAGAAGGCTCTGGGGAGATCTTATGGTGACCTTCCAGTACTTAAAGGGGGCTTGTAAGAAAGATGCTTCTCATCCTGTTGCTGGGCATCACTGAAAAGAGTCCAGCACCGTCCTCTTGGTACCCACCTTTGGAATATTTATATGTNCATCCTGTTGCTGGGCATCACTGAAAAGAGTCCAGCACCGTCCTCTTGGTACCCACCTTTGGAATATTTATATGTATTAATGAGATCCCCTCTCAGTCCTCTCTAGACTGAACAGACCCAGCTTCCGCAGTCTCTCCTCGTAAGGGAGATGAACTTTTCTTCTCCAGCTAAAGACTTTAAAGCTCCTTTCTGACCCAAACCATGCCATGGTCCTATGATTCAATAATCCTTCGAGCTTGGAGCCCAGGGAGGTCGCCCCTGGCCAAGCTGGATGGTGGTAATTTAGCCACCCCTCCCAGGACTGTCCCTGTAGTCCCCGTGAGGGGACGCCTGGATTATTTTTCCACAGCTATCGGGCAAATCCCGCCGGGCTCATTCCCCTCACGCCGGCTTCGAGCAGAGACGACGCCGCCATGGCGCCCACAGGGCTGTGCCGTGAGGGGGCGCTGGGGGGCCGCGCCCGCCCCTTCGCTTCCCTTCCCGCCGCCGCCA
>WEIT01007779.1:0-17101 GCA_013389985.1 Dryoscopus gambensis
TTCTAATAATTTCCCCAACAGGTGTATGTATTAGTTCTATGGAACTGATGGCAGATGAACTATGTAAGCCTTGCTCTTATGTGATCAGGCTTGAAGTTCTCAAGATAGAGAAAAATTGCCAGTTTCTATGTTTGGACTGCAAGGTAAAATGAAGGAAGCCAGCAGTTTCCATTCATACTGATTGATCAGCTGGTGGCTTTTGATTAGATCTGATTAAGGCTTTCTAATATAAACCAAGTGTGACCACAATGAGCTGAACAGACCAAAGTCTGCAAAATTGATATTTTCAGTGCTTAGGTTTCAAATTTGCTGCAATGTTTTGCTTTCCAATTGGGAAAACAAGCTCAGTATTTCATTTCAGACTGAATCTATCTGAACGCAAACATGACGGTTTGTTGAATTGAGTTAAATGTTAAATTGAGTTACATTCAGGTCAGATTGTCTGAGTTGATGCGGTAGCTCCTGGAAGCTGCAGGTGTGGGGAAAGTAATCATATGTCTTGATTCTCTTAGGAAGAAGAGAAACTGAAATAAGTAATGCGTACCATGTACTTTATCTGCTGGCATCTTCAGGTCCAACTAAGAATCACAGGTATTTTAATGCATACATTTTGAATGGTACATATAAGTACAAATGTATGGATTTCTAGGAGAAAAATACATTAAAACCACTTTTATATACAGGTAAATGTATAAATTTGTTATACTTGTGCTTCTGTAATGTAATAAGATATATTTTTCTTTCCTCTGGGAATGCATGGCTGGAGCCCAGAGGCGAAGTAAAGAAGTCTACAAAATAAGAATGTCTTTCTCTTTCCAGGTATGTTGTCCTGATACATAGTGTTTTTATTTTGATACATGGCTATGCTTTATCTGAACTGTTATGTGTGCATGAGTATTACCGGCAATCCTGTGCCACACATAGGGACTAGGAGAGCTAATACTGGAACTCCATTGAAGTATATAAATGAATGAGTTTATGTTCTTATGACTCTGTGCAAAAGATCCACAAGATGGCAGGAGCAACACGTCAGCTTCTATTCACAGCATTTCCATCCTATTTTCCTAGGGTTTTTTGTATTGCATTGCAATTTACTTAGTTTTGATGTATTTAAAAGCCAACTCAGTTCAACAGCAAGTCATTTGAAAGGTTTCAGGTCTCTTATTATGTATGCCAGCATCCACAGTAAATGCAATAGTAACATTAAAAGCTTAAGTGTTGTACTAATGGAAGAATGAGCCATTTTAACATCTAAATCCATAATATTTTCTTTATTTAGAAAATAAATTGTATCTCCATCATATTTTCAACTGCTTAGGATATTAACTTTTTCTTTCTTGATCAAGTTCCTGATGTTAAAAACCTTTAATGGACTGAAAAAACTCTCCCAATCTATTCCTCACTTTAGAATTTTGGAAAAAAAATGCTAACAGCTCCTTAACCAAGTTAATGAGAGGATGCTATAATCTTTGTGCTACTGGAGGAAAGTGCACCAGGTGCAGAGTTATCAGAGTCTTGCCTAGAGCTAGTGCAGATATGGAATGTTGCCCACAACTTGACAGGTGTAAACAGTTTTGGAAGGCTTCAGCAGAGCAAAATTAGCTTTAAAACCCCCCCACACTCTTATAAATATTAAGTAGCTATTTATGAGGCACCTCTAGGACATCTGTGATTTGAAGAAGTGTTGAAAATAGGAAGGGATTCTTTGGGATCAACAGTTTTCACCATCTCTAGGAAATGGGCTCAAATTTGACCATATGATTAGCCTAGATGATTGTCATTATACAAGTACCTAGCAGAACTCTATTAAGAGTTCAGAAATGTCAGTATTTGGTGAGTCTTCTTGCCTAAGTGTATTCTAAGTACTTCACAGGTTTTCCCTGTGTATGTGGATACATACAATGTCCAACTGAACAATCTGTGTATAAGCCCTCCTGGGCTCCAGGTTGAGCAGGCTTTCCCCTGCAGTTGTGGATGCTCCCTGTCCTTCTGCTCGGTTCACTGGGTTAGACCAAGGTCCTGTAGTACAGACAGCATATGCCCAGTGTGTCATCAGAGAAAGATTATGCACAGAAAGATTATGTAGGTGGTACAGGGAAGAACAAAAACTGAAGTGGAGGGAAACCACACTCATGTGAAAGAGAAAGGAATATGATGGGATTGTTTTGGGTTTTTTTTTGTTAGAAGGACTAGCAAGCAGTAAAATGAATTTTAAAGGAGAATGCAGAGAAGAATGTACTACACTGTGTAGTAAAGTAGAAGAAAAAAATGCATGAGACATTTGCAAGAGTAGATTGATGGAGCCAATGGAGAAATGTCATTGCACGTAGTACTCTAGGAGTTTGTGAGGCCTCACTGCTTCTGTCTAACAGAGCCCATATGCCTTGGATGCTAAGGATAGCACTCACAAATGCAGGTATAAGTACACGGTTTTTTCCTCAATAGGTGAAAGTAATCTTACATGCACAAATATGGTCCCTTTACTGCAGACCATGAACACGAGAGGCACATTGGCAGCATCCCATTTGCTGAAACTGCTGGACTGAAAGAAATATCCTTGCCTTCTCCTTCCTCCTCAGAAGATGTGGGGGGAGCCTGACGTATCTGCCCTGCAGTGCTGTGCTGTTTGTTGGAGATACTGATGTTCCTTACATAGCCCCAACTCAGTACTCCCTGGAGCAAAGCCTTTGCTCAGGCATTGAGCAGCAAGACAAAGCCAGGGTGATTCCCCCCTCCATGGTATGTACAGGCATCTAAAATCTGACTCTTTTTTGTATTAAGATCTTGTTTTCAGTTTCTTAGAAGTTTTCACAGCTTAAAATGTTCTCTGTGAAAGTGCCCATGCAGGAAGTATTTTTTTGTGTGTGTGTAAGAGGTACAACTACATGGTTAGACAATTTTCCAGAATGTAAGTAGGGGGAAAATACATTTGCCCTTTAAAAAGCTCTTAAATGTTTCACTGAGAAGAACCAGCACTTCTGTGCTTGGAAACAAAACTCTTGTGGGACTTGTTTTTGAATAAGGGCATTGCCTTTTTTTATGAAAAGGAGATCACAATTGATTAAATAATGCATAACTAAGAAAATCTTGCAGTACACTTGCTGGTCCAAGTACATAGAGGAAGACCTGATAAGCCAGGTTGACTACATCTACTTCCACTCAGTGTTACATGGGCTGATAGCTTCTGCTATTGGCTGGAAAGGAGGTAGCTCCTTGCTAGCAGCAATCCTCAAGGAATGACATTGAAGGGTCTGTAAATCTTGATTCTAAATTACCTCCTCCCTTGTCTTTTACCCTGCTCCCCTCACCCACTTGTCTTCCCCTCTCTCCCTCTGCTTTCTGTTTCTGTTTTGGGAGGGTCAGCAAAATTAAACTTGTGTTTCTGAGAAGCTATGAACTAGCTCAGACGAGTCCTCCCAGATGGCAAATAAGGGGATTGCTTTGACATGAAACATCTGAGGAAGCTCTATTAAACAGAGATGTGAGAGAATTTAAAGAACTAGGATGATCATCACAACACCTACAGCTAGTACCACTTCCTATGGCAAACACATAACTAATTTGCCAGAAAATCTTAACTTTTACATTTATAAACCCTTAGAGGCCTCACACAGTAGCTTTTTTTTGACCTTTGATGCAACTAAGGCATGTGCATGTACATAGAATTTTTGTGCTTGTCTACTGCAATCTATTTATCTAGCTATTTAGTTCTCTTGGCATGAATAAAAATCTATTTTAATACAAACCCACAGCTTTGTATTTCTTTGTAAAGTGGAAAATAGAAGTGGTAATTTTGCCAGCAGAGAAAACCTATTTGAAGGTTTTCTCTGGGATGCTAAAGTACACACCTACCCAGAAGAGGGAGCATAATCCATTTTAGCTGCTTGAACAACATCATGCGATTAAAGGACTTTTGATTTCAGAGCCTTCTCACTGTACTGGACTTTTTTTTTTTTTTACTGCAACAGTATATTTTGTCTCATTCTAGTCCATTTTATACCCACTGTCTGTTATAATCCCATATTATTTACTGTGAGTGTTGCATATAATCATCTGCAATTTGTATTGTTACATTTATTTAACGCATTTTAGAATCAATACCTAGATAAATGCTAAAGAATAAGCAAAAATTGACCTGCTCCCTTCTGTCCTCATCTCAATCACTTATCCTCTAGTTTTTCAAAAGGAAAAAACAATTTGGAAATTGGGGGATTGACCTTTTCACCTTTATCAAATGAAGGCTCCTGTTTGTAAAAGCTGCTGTGTGATTTGGCTCTCCAGTGAACTCCCAGAGCTATTTATACAATATATACATGTGATGTGGCTGCTGAAGGCCTCTCAATTGTGTTGTTCTGAGTAGGTGGCCTAGAAGGAATCCAATTAGAAACACAAATATCTGTGAACATATTTGAACTTGTTATTTTACTAAGCATTTGGAGGAAGAAAGATAGTGTATATTTTACTGCCTGCAGTGTAGTTAAAATCCCGAAATGCATACAGAAAACTATACAGCATTAACTGTAAAATGGAATAATTTCCATCACTGAACAGGATAATGTACCAAGCATTATTCTTTGGGTCTTCCCCTATGCTTAGTTTGTAATGTCATGCTTTGATAACCCTCCAGAATTACAATGTATCTTTATGTGTGTGTGTGAAGAATTCAAAATAATTTGAGTTTAGTTTTTTCAAAGATTACGATCTTTTCCTGACATTTGAGAAAAACTGGAATAGTAAATACAGAACTACTTAATAACAGCTCCTCTCAGGACATCCTTAATCCTTATGGAGACTCATGGGAATCCATGCTATAAATACAAGGTTTCTTTCTGCTGCCTTTGCTTATGAAACCAGATGAAAATGTTTGTGAAAACATGAAGATATACAGGGAGATAAAATTCAGACATTTTATGTCTTTATCTCTTTTATGGAGCTTGGAAAAGGTAATGTCAACAGTGTTGTCTATGAAGGAAATTTCCAGGAAACAGAAGACACACCTGTAATCTGTCACGCTTAGTGAAAACCTTCCCATAGCACCCCACTTTGTACTGAAAATTCTTCTTTCCATAGAAGTCTGAAAATACTGCACTCTGCCAGTCTAGCCTGTGCACATCATCTGGACTGAGGATCCCCAGTGCTTTACCCTGGAAAAAGAGGCCAGAAAGGGTGGATTTACAAGTCCTTAGCTACGGAATAGCCAAAATGCCACCATACTGAAATACTGTTTACGTTGAAAAGAGACTATTTTGGGGAACAGTAGGCAGTAACAGTAATTAACAGTGGTTAATTTTAAAATAATCTCTAAAATATGGGGTTTTTTTCCAAATAAAAAAAAGATGGTTTGTTAGTTGCACTTGAAATTTGTCCATGTCATAAAAGAGTAATGATGAGTAACTGAATATATAATTTTATTTGGTTTTGACCTTTAAAAAAAAAAGACTCCTTCACAAGCAGTTAAGAAGATAAGCCCTTGCTTGTTAAGCAAATGAAATGAAATCACATCTGTATAAATGATCTTTGCAGTTACAACTAAATATTACACATCAACTCATTTATTTTCCCTTTGCTATCTATCTCGTAAAATGTTTTTCATGAAACAGTTTATGATAATAAACAGTTTATGAGAAGAATCAGGTTGCAAGAAGCTTCTCTCTCACTTTTCCATTAAGCGAATCTGTGGCTTTTCATTAAAAATGCTTTTTTAAGGCATATATATATAGATATAAACATATCTTTTGTCATTACCATAATTTTCCAGTCTGCTTTGTTGGAAATAAATATAATGGTAAGAAACCATTTTGCCCTTTAACTTTTGTTGACAAAAGTAGAAATTAGGTTTCACTGATGAGTTGGATGCAATCATGATAACGATAGAAAACAATTATCTAATAAGGTTGTTCACATAAACTTTTACATGTATCGACACACATTTTTCAGGTATACATTTTCAGAGCATAATACGGAGGGATAAAACCTTACCACTAACATTAAACCCTGCATTTTCCTTATTAGGAAAATACAAGATGTATGCTATAGGATCCATGAAGCATATTTAAAAGAGAAGTGAAATATTTACTTTTCTGTACACAGATTTAGTATGGAAATGCATGGTATTTAGTAAAGGTTTTGTTTCTTAGGGTTTTTTTTGTTTGTTTTTCAGCAGGGAAATGTTTAACTGCATTACTTGGGAGTACAGCTGAGCCAAAATACTAATTTCTTGATAAGTGAATATTTTCTTATAACCTCCATCCATCTCAAAAAACTCTGTGCCTCAAATTACAAAAAGATTCATAACCCTAATTCAAAACCTCCCATAACCTAAATCCCCTTTGTAGTAGTGTTAATGATGTTGTGATTAATCTGAAACACAACATTCTGATGTAAATATTTTTTAACATTTTAAGCATTAGTTCAGAATTGTCATTCAGACACCATGTATGTGGACACTTGAGAAAGCCATAGGTCAACTTCCCTCTTGGTGTGGTGACGGTGTCCCATGGAAGTTCCTCTAGCAGTCCAGAATGCAGAAGGAATGGAGGGCTGGAACTGTCACTGCGAGGGTGCTTTCACTTCATCTGTAACAGGACAGAGTTGATACAGCCCTTGAGGTCAACAACTATAAACTGAGAAATGAAGACTTATAGTGCAATAGAAATTGCTAGTAACCATGCAATTTACCTGCTCTTGTACATAATATAAGAAAGACCTAATAAATTGAGATGTTTAAGGGCAAGAACTGCTTGAACAGCATAGACTGTTGTGTTTTCCAGTGATTACAGATTTGGAAATATCATATTACAAGACCATGGACCTGATGCTACTCTGGGGCCAGTCATTGCTTAAGTCAAACTAGTGGAATGCTTTTCACTGGTATGAGGGAGAATAGTCCATATTAAAGAAGGCAGTTCATGAATACCAGAGAGTTTTTCCAAAACAACAGACTTTTACCTCTTCACTGGGTTTTTCTGCTACAGTGTACTAGTTTGAAAGCAAACCAGCAGGAGTTTCCAAGTCAGAACTAAAATTTAATAGGAAAATTAAAATAAAGGCAACAGTACAGAAACATTGTCTTAAACTGACAAAGTTAGAATACAACCTGACACCCTGCTGGTCTGATTAAATGGTGGCTACAGTCCTGTTGGAGTGATGGATGTGGTTTTGTCGAAGCAGGGATCCTGCAGAAACATCTGGTCCTTCTCTGGAGGTCCAGTAGTGGTTAGCGCTCTTGTCCTCTGAGAATCCAGTGGTAGTGCTAGCGTGGTCTTCCAAATCTCAGATTATATACAGGTAGTCCCCGCAGGGTGGGGCATCTCACAGTGGGATGATATAATTCTATGAGTCATTCTATGCGACTTTGATGACCCATTATGGAGATGGTCCCCCACAGAGTGGCCGCTGCTTCCCCAGAGGATGTTATCAAGGCTGAGTCATGGAGAAGATAAAGAACACTACCCCACGTATTTTAAAAGCTTATGTAGATGGTAAGAGAATACATACTTTTGGTTACATCTTGCATTATAACCCAAGACATACAGTCACCCTGAATAATGGAAAAAATAATCTAATATTAAACATCTGGGACTCCAATTGCTCAAAGGAAAGGAAGGAAATGTAGGAGAGGAACCAACATTTTCAGAGTGGAAGATGAAAAATTCTGGGGTTCCTTCAAACCATGATGTGTAGTTATAGATTGGGAACTCCACTTTTTTTGTTAGCAAATAAATCCAAAACTTCTCTTGCTCTGTTTCCTGCATGAGATTGGACTGAATGAGAAAATTATAGGGTCTTTCTTCTTCCTTGTGCCTCGCATGTCCAGCTCTCCATTTTCTGTGAGAATGCTGGTTTGCCCTAAATCCTTTTAGATTATGTCTTCCTTTCTGTCCATGGTTTTCCTGAAGAGGAGCTGATTAACATCCGCAATATTCTTCACCATCCACAAACAACGAGTCTCATAATTTGATCAAGAAAATGCAAAACTACCTGTACACCTGTTGATTTTCAAAAATATTTATTTGTATATAGTTGAATGATCACTATTCATAAAATCACAGGATTTAGTTGCTGTTTGCTGCTTGCCTCTGTCACCAGTATTGCGATGAGCAACTAATTTGCTGCTATTTAAGTAATAATAGTATTGATTAATAATACAAAGTCACAATCTCATAAAATTACTTCAGATATTTGTCTCTATTGAACTTAAATATTGTAATTAAAGCTTATCACTTGTAAACCTCAGAAAGTGCAAAAAACATCCCAGAATCATGTTGCTTAAAGGCTTTTTCCACATATTTCTCTATTATTCTGCAGCATGCTGCAAGGCTAAAATTAGTTCTGCAGAGAATTATTCATGTCCCTGTTCATTCATCACAAAAGAGAAAAATACATGTGCTTACAGTGTGATGTCGTACCTATAAAAATACCATTTACTAGTAAGAAAATCATCCAAGTATTTTAACAGGCATTGTTCAAACGGAGTGAGGCTGGTGAACAGTGACAGTCTGTGTTGTACAGCACAGTGTTTTATTACATTATAAATTCTCATGGCAGTGATATCAATATTCATCTTCTCTAGTACAATACAGAAGTAATTGCAATTATGAACAAAGCCTTCCACAAGTGATTGTTGTACTGGGTTGTGTGTTAAAAAAAAAAAAAAAATCAATATTAACAATTTAAATGAAAAATGCTAAATGAAAAGGGTAGTTGCTAATGCAAATAAGAAAATCTTTCAAAATGTGCCACTTCCTTATTTCCCCCTCTTATTTATCCCCTCAACTCAAAGGGGAACAAGGCAATGACCTTATAAAGAAACTGTTACCTCATTAGCCTCAAATACCATTCAAATTTTAGATGCTCATTTTCAGGCCTCTGTGGATTTTGACTGAATTAGTTGCTTAGAAGTATCAGTTATCTGCTTCTGCCTTGAAACCCATATGTTCTTCTTAAAGAACTTCTATTTTTACAGGACTATTGTATATAGCACCTCACAAGTGCCTGGTCTCCTATAATGGGAACTAAAGCATGACGATTAGCAAAACATAACTTCCTCTAAAATCTAATGTTAAATGTATTTCTTACTACATTTAATTATAGCCAGCAAATGTAGAAAGGAAAAAACCCAGACGTCATAATTTTCCATGTCTTCCAAGGTCACAAACAAGTCCTTCTGTTGTATCTTTATCTGACTGTTTTGACTGAGTTTATATGTGTTGGGGTTTTAGGAGGGGGTTTTTTTGTGTTCTTTTCTTTTCCTCTTAAAAAATTTTTCCCCATGCTAAGGGATAATTGCTGGATGCTTAAGAGAGACAAAAAGACCTGGCCACAGGGGGAGGGGTCCAGCTGTCCTCTTTTACTTGTTTTTTTTTTTTTCTCAGGTAGGGGTGGAGATGCCACGAGATTTGAACTGAGAAAAGGAGGTTGGGTACAGCGCCTAGGTATTTTCGTCCTCCCGGTGTTCGGAGGGGATGGAGAGGCTGCAGTCGCTAGGGGGAGAACTCATTGTCGCTGCACGGTCCTGCCTTCTGCTGCCTTCCTTCTATCCTGCCCTGCCTCCGCCATTCCTTCGCTGCTGCTTTGAGGCTTTGCTACACTGTAGCGCTGCACCCCCTGCCTGCCCAGAGGTCCCGCTGCAGGCCGGAGTTTCCCGCTGCAGCTTCAGAGTTCTATACATCTCACCTACCAAGCGGGATTTTATGTTCATCCCTGCTGTTCCAGCCTGGTGTTTCCCAGGGGATCCTGCCAAAGCACCAGGATTGGCTGCCCATGGGGTTTGTGAAGCCTTTCTCCCATCCCTTCGCGGCTCAGGCATGTCCGCCTGAGGCATTACCTCAGGCATTACCACGTGCTCCCCGAGCAGACTCCGGAGCGCCCCTGCCGGCTGTGACCATCACTGAACCAAAGGGGAAAGTGCCTGACAGCCCAGGCGGCTGTCACTGGGTTCTGGTTCTGTTGGTTTTACTGCCCTAGTTATTGTTGTTTTGTTTGCCTTGTTTTTTTAATATATCTATTAGTAAAGACCTGTTATTCCTATTCCTCATATCTTTGCCTGAAAGCTCCTTAATTTCAAAATTATAATAATTCAGATGTAAGGGCGTTACATTTTTCATTCCAAGGGAGGCTCCTGCCTTCCTTAGTAGACAGCTGTCTTTCAAACCAAGACAATATGGCTTGTGAAACAAGGCAGAGGAAAGTTGCGGTAAATAATATGAATTTTAGAAGGTGTAAGAGTGACAAAGGAAACCAGTAAGTCATTGTTACTCTGTGGGCTTGAGGCAATAGGTAGACTGGTTCACCCTCTGAAAAGTTGTAGAGACCATTTGTTGCTGATTTTTATGTTGGACACTTTCAAGGCCAGGGTACATTTTCCTGGATCTTTCTTGCTCCATAATTTTTCATCATCCAGTGGCCTTTAAGATCAGGGGATTCTGGCCTGGCAGTTTGGAAAAAATCCTGGAAATTTCCTAACTGCTGTATTTCTGTTAATGGTAAAATAATCTTTAGAGTGGATAGACAGCTGACATGTTAATCTCCAAAGTAAGCAACACGTCTGTGGTGTATGATATGATTCCGTAACAAAAGACTGTGGATGGCACAGAAGAAAATGAGCCATTTTCTTGTGGCAATACACATTTCTCCAAAATGAATGTGCAGTATCAATCTGCATTCTCTCTCTGTCTCTCTGCCTCTCTCTCAAATGAACAGTGAAATATTTTGACCTGTAATAATTTTCTGTTCCTTAAAAGCCTTTTTAACTATAATCTCTGAAGATAATGACTAAAATAAGAAGGTAATTTGTGACCACATAGAGTCAAAACCAAACCAAACAATAACTCACTGTCCCATAATGTTACTATGGAGTTGAACTCAGTAGTCACAAACTTAAGGTAAAATCTATGAAACAGGTATGATTACCTCATATACCTCACAGCAAGTATTTTGAAGTCTGCTTAAAGCACAGAACCTAAATTCTGAAAAAAGATGTTACTCATTAAATATATGTATAGAAAGAAATTCATGCAACTTCAGCACTCAGCACTTCCTTGTATATTTTCCAGTTCTTGGGGAAAATTTAGTACCTTCTCTGAGAAATCACCTCATTCGCCGTTGTCTTGCTACAATGTCTTGGGGTGACTTCATGCTGTTGTATCACCTATCACTGCTCTATGCCCAGACATGATTCCTATGCTTTTCTGTGCCTTTAAACGGAACCTGAGGGAGAAGACAAAAAAACTGAGCAAACTTTTGAAAACAGTCTGTGCTTCAAGGACACGGAGATTTTTAGCTGCTGCTGCTGGAGAAGCGAAAGGAGCACCCTTCTTGCTTTTCAGGTTTTTTTTCTTCAGCTCTGTTTCTTCGGAAAGAGAGATGAAAAGTGTTTTTTTTCTGGAACTTTCGGCTTTTCCCTTCTTCTCTTCAAGACTGTTTCAACATCAGAACACCAGAACTCACTGCAAAAATTTCCACCTTAGGCCCAGAGGGGGCCCAGGCCAGACAAACTCTGAAGAGGAGGAGAGAGACGACACCCACAGCAGGACTCTTAAAGTCTTTCAGGTTTCTTCTCCATAACGAGAGGTTTTATTATTTAACATTACTATTCTTTACCTGTGTGTTTGTTAAATAAATAGTTTTTATTTTCTCTTTCACATTCCTCTGAGGAAATTTTTTTTTCCGAACCTGGTGGGGGGAGGGGTGACTATACCCTGCCTTCCTTTGAGGAGGAGACGTTCATTTCGGACGTTTTCCCTAATTTTCGCCTAAACCACCACATACCATTACACAGTTATGTCCCTAGAAAGTATATCCCCTTTCTAAACACATTTCTGGGAGCTGCAGGTCTGGGAGTCTGATTGCTGATTGCTGCAGGCTATACATTATTTACTTTCATCTAGTAAGGACTCCAAAGTTTTTGCACTGTTTTCCTTTCCCTTATTCTTGTGGAAACCTTCACTAGCTCAGCCACTGTGCACAGTTCAAGGCAGTAGGATTAGCTAAGAAGCCACATTTTATGAAATTTGCAACACCTGCACAGTTGTCAGAGAGCTTTTTTTAATCCACTGATAAATGTGTACAATTCTGCCTGTTGCAGAGAAAATTTGTCTTCTCACATGTGTTTCAGGACTAGCATATGAGCTTTAATAATTTCATCTCTGGAGCTCCAGAGTGTACTAGACACAGGCTTTGTATGGATTGCTTCTCTGTAATTCTGCTGACAGTGTCATCTGGAAGAAGCTTAGGGTCTCCTAACATTCTGTTTAGGTGGCTCTTGGATGAGCATATCTCCTAAGAGCTCTTCAGGACTGACATTTGCATTCTTCATACTTCCTGCCCTTATCAGTTAGTCTAAGGAAAATAGCTTCTATCAATCATTTCTTCACTGGTTTTCTGAAGTAGCAGTGGAGAGGAAGAGACAGCAGGGTTTCTGTTTTTTGTTGTAAATGAGCTGAATTACAGTGAGGTAATAGAGATCGTGTGGGAAACATTATGCTAGATGTGCTCCTGACTACATTGGGTACTGATGAGTGTATGAGATGATCAACACCCATCGTGTTTAAATCTTAGGAGAGAAATTTCTAGAGAATCCTCATTCTTGATCAAACCCCTGATTTTAGATTACCTTGATGACAGGCTTGATCTGTAATGTATAGTTACTCCTGCCAACAGAAGTACTTAGAGTTAGCAGTTAGTAGTATTTGAAGTTGAGGAGAGACAACAAAACCAGTATTATGGTGAATGCAAAGGAAGTCAAATTATTTCTAACCACTTACAGAGATTTTTTTTTTATGAGGGCAGTGAACATTTGACTCTCTTATGATCAGCTGGTGAGTCAGAAAACTGGATAGAGTCACCTCGTTTCTGAACTTATCTGTATCAGCTTCTAAAGCACTAAATGACAACTCAGGCTATGCTTTCTTCCCAAGTTTAACTTTTCTTTTCTAGCTGTTTCTCTGCAAGGTTTCTTCAATCAAACAGTTTAGCAAACTGTGTGCCTTGTGTGTACTGAAAGTTGTGGTGACTGTACTGGTACTGATAGTAACAGTAGTGTATATATAATTCCGGGATTTTTTCCACTCTTTCCTGGGAAAGATTTCAATAAAGGATTATACATGAATTTGAGATATTCTGAAATGTGTGTTTGAATGTGTGTTAAACCTCATTTTGAGGAAACAAAAGAGATGTAAGGAACTTTTCCATGAGGGTACTAAATTGAATGTACTGTTTTCATACATCTATGATGCCTCATTCAGGGTTTGAGGTTTTATCATGCAGACTTCAAAGAACAATCAATAGAGCATGAGCTCACTTACAACCAGTGTCTGTTTTTTACTAAATCAAGATGTGAAGATACTGACCATAGATAGTTGTAATATCAATGAGTCTGAAGGAAAAATTCAGAGATGATGAGTGCATGTTTGTTCCCTGTTCCCCTACTTGTTTAAGGATGGTGTCCTTTGGGTCTGTGACTGTGTTGGTGTGATGAGGGAGAAAGAAAGGAGAGCAGTGGAAGGAGTGGGAAGCTAAGTCTGGGTGACATTAAGCCCAGATGGGAATTGTGCAGACTAGAGATACATTTTAATGGAGGACTGTCTATTATTTTGAGGACTGTCTATTATTTCATCAACTAGTAAAATCTAGCAAAGACTTGGAATTAAAGAGGGGGAAAAAGATCTTCCATAAACACAAGCCCATATGTGGACAAGGCACGGCACTGCTTGATTTCTCTTGAGTACTCTTCAAGACTAGGACTGCAAAAATGCTGATAGCTCCAAAACTGAGAAGACATGACCTGACTTTGTTTCAAGGTATTATTCCTTTTATTAATGGCAGTGTGGCACCAAATTTAGCAGAATAAATACATTCTATTGTACCCCTGGTACCTAGCCTCTGCCATAACCAAAGACACACAGGACTTCAATATGTGTGTAATATTTGTTAATAAAAGCACTGTTTGCCTTTTAAAAACCCATACCTCTGATTTAACTGAGATATGAATTGACCTGCATTATCCTTTTCCCCTGTTGTATTAGCATAGTAGACACTATAAGTATCTTAATTTTACACTAATTGAAGCTGGTACCTTGGAGTGCTGAAGCAGCAGATACACACTTGCTAACAATGAAAACACAGAATCACTGGCAAACAGAATATAATCCGTCATAAACAGCATAAAATGGAATATGCTGCCCTGATGTGTCACTTTCAATCACACACTGACTCATTTAGAACACGGATTTTCCTCAGGGCTTCTGCAATTTGTAAGACTTGCTGACTATTCATACACTGATAGTGTCCATTCTCTCATCTCTTTACAGTGTGTTTAAATGAATAGTGTTCATTAATGTTATAGAAAAGCTTCAGATTAATTATTTTAAAACAGTATTCAGAAAAATATGCTGTTGGTTTTGACACAGAATAGCTTCACATAAGCTGTTTTCCACTACCCTAACTGAACAAGAAAACTGTGTATTTGTGAAAACGTGCTTCTTTCAATAGAAAAATGCATCTGATCTGCAAGTGAGTTGCCAGGAGAGCAACTAAAAACTCAGCATTTTTTTGCTGGGGAAATTCTGACACACTGAAAATGCTTACACTGTGCTTCAGGACAACACAGCATTTGGAATCTGCTTTGCAAGCAAAAAGCTGAAGATTTTTTCAGGTTGATGTTGAAAATCTTCATCTGCTTTTTCTGGGGAAAAACAGAAAACATATCTACGACTAAAGATTTCCTTGCTTCCATCAGTAGGGGAAGGAGGTGGGAAGATCTGAAACCCTTACTCTGATTGGAGTCCAAGTGCTGCTGGGATGTAAGGATTAGATGGGGCAGAGGTGCAGATATTGAAATGTCCTGGGCTAGACTGTTTGAGTCCTGGCATCTTTAACTGTTGATCTAAGAAGCTTGTATTCGTAAGCAGTCTAGTAGGAGAGAGAGCAGACATGTCAAAATCTTGGGATATTTTCCGTAAGTGTTTATGAATGCCAGTCATTTACAAAACTTCATTTCCTTAGACTGGATTTTCCTTTATGTTTGGCTTGGTAACAGGACTTGCAGATGTACCTGCTGAGTTTGGATTCATCCACTTATTTTTAACATACCTGCAGGAATATGAGGGAAATGACCTCCTCTGTTTCACACTTTTAATGTTCCATTTGGAGTCATGCAAAACAGGTTTAAATTATTAAGCACATGGAAATTTATCATTTGGATGTATTTTGGTTCTGAGATGCTCAACAATAACTAGTAAGGTAGCCCTGACAAACTATTGTGACCTGAGGAATTAAATAAGATGCCTGTATACAGCTATTCACTAAAGCCTCTTCCCGTCTTTCTCCAGCTTCACAGTCTTGTGCTTTTGCCTCCTTGGCCTGAGGGCATTGTGGCATCAATCACATCGCCTGTGCGTCCAATAATTCCATCTGTGCACATCAAGGTGCAGGAGGGTGGAAAGCCAAGCTACTCTGGCACAATTTATCTTTGCCTCTTATTCCCTCACTCGAGTTTGTTCTCATACATATAGAGAAACCAATACAGGTTATGGGAGAAATGTTTCTCTCTCCAAGCTTTCCTCTGGCTGATTATTTTCTGTATAACACATTCTTCCTTGCACTTATATGATAGTCATCTCAGGTTCCTGAATATGCCTGCTTTGTCCTCTGGGAGTACCTACAATTATGTGCTGTCTAGCCTAAGTATCAACATGCAATTTGACACAAATGCGCAGTGGACTATGTGTTAGGATTTACTAGTGTGACCTAAAATCCCAGTATCTTATAGCTGGAGATGTCCAGCAACATGAATGAAAACCTTTGTTCTTAGATTCTGCATAATCTGCACAAAGTAAACTCCTGAACTTAAAGGGGTGCTGTTAGGTCAACAGTGATAAATAGCACTGGTGTCTGGAAAATACTTAGTGCTAATTAAAGCCTAAATACTGTAATTAGTTTATTTGCTTATTTCTGGAAACTTTTGTGGTTTAGTTACTTATTTTGTACATGCAGAGATTGTGTAGGCAAGGATATTG
Organism: Dryoscopus gambensis; assembly: GCA_013389985.1. Taxonomy (NCBI): domain Eukaryota; kingdom Metazoa; phylum Chordata; class Aves; order Passeriformes; family Malaconotidae; genus Dryoscopus; species Dryoscopus gambensis. The sequence goes on from WEIT01007779.1 coordinate 16,017, forward strand.
AATCAGGTTTTATGTCCTCTAAAGACCTTCCACTGACCCATGCAGTTGATACAGAGGAGTTTAGGATTTAAGGATTAATTGCTTATTGTGGGCAGTACTGGTATTGCTAAATTTTACAGCTGCTTGTTATACAATATATATTGCTTTCTCGATACTTATTATGCTTGCCAAGCAGAAGGGGGAGGATGTAGGGCCATTGATAAGAGGTAGAGACCGTGACTACTACAGGTCCTGGTTTTGGATCCTGGAACCAGCAGGAACCACCCCTGGAGTTTGGATCTGGACCAGGAACTTAGAGAGCATGCACAAGGAAGCGGGGTAAAAAGTTCAAGCCTGAGGAAGACCTTTGCTTCATCCCAGAGACCCTGGCCCACGACCACCAGGCAGCAGTGCACAGGGGTATTAAAATGCTAATAACTTTTGAACTAATTATAATACGAAGTGGGGACAGATAATGAATATGTATAGGCATAGTGTGTAATTTAATGCATATGTAACCTGTAAATCAATAAATACCAAGCTGAGCACTGTCGGGGTACGCACGTCTTTGAACGACGACCTCCCATGTGTCCAGCGTCATAATTAATCCACTAAAAGCATACCTACCTTACAACTTTAATTAGTTGTGGAATCTCTCCGCGCATCACAGTAATATATAGAATAATTGGAGTGAGGGAACTAAAATAACAGTCTCTTAAAAGGATCTTTTTTTTCCCGTTGTCTTGGAGATATATTGGTTTCCAGAGAATTTTTAAGGAATTATTTTAGTTCAGCTTTCTCAAAAAGGGAAGAAATAGCCTTAGCAAAAGTCATTTCTTTTCTCTTTTGCATGGTTTGTGAATTATTTCTATTCCACTACTTGTAACACTTCTGCTTTATTGGACTGCAGTGCAAGCATTAGAAAACATAACAAAACCAGCGTGGCTTTAAGTTGCACAATGTTGGAGGTTAGGATTTTTCCTTTTTTTTTTTCCTTTCTTTCTCTTGGGGAATTTTCTCCCATTTGTTGCCTAAGAGATTGATGCCTTAACCTGTGCTTAGAATTAAAAGCCAAACACAGTTAGAGGGGAAAAAGGGTTTTACCT
>WEIT01007779.1:29254-42046 GCA_013389985.1 Dryoscopus gambensis
AGAAATAAAACAGTATTATGGCTGGTAGGTCAACAAGACCTATTTGTCAGTGACTTACAGCAAGTGTAGGGGGTTGGTACCTAAATAAATGTCCCTTAAAAAGCCTGGCTAACTTTCTTGAAGTATTTTTTCAAAGGAATATTAAAAGTATCTTTTTACACTTAGAGACAGTGCTGTAATGAAGAAAAGTAGTGGCTTCAATAGTCCCATGGGCAAAGACAAAACAGGAACTGAATGAGTGAAGCTGAAACTTTAAATAAATTCAAGTGAAGCATTTAAAAAGTGCAATCACACTGGCAGCTTCCATCCTGCCACTAATTAATTCTGATTTTTGCTGCACTCCATGTATAATGTGCATCATCCTTGAATAAATGAAGAAATGCATATGGAATGCTGTTTGCTCAAAATTGATACAAGTAGAAGAAAGAAACTGTGCACCCCAAGGACATCTTTTATTTTTTAAAAAAGTGGTAATTTCTCTGCTAACAGTTTTGAAGACTGAGTTTTCAGCTGGCTTATTTAGTCTTATCAGGAAAGAAATGTGAAAGAGATATGAACCATGTTTTGTGAGCATAAGAAAGAGCAGTTGTTAAATTGATTCTGATAGAATGATTGAATCATTATGCATTAAGGATACCTTATAGTAGAATAGAAACATACTTCAGTGTTTTCATTTTTCAAAAAATTACTTTCAAACTGTGTTGTTTTACCACCTTGTGTGTGTATGCTTGCATATTTCTTTTTTTTTTTTTAATTTGTTTTAAATCTTTATGAATTGCCAATTCCAAGAATGGCTACTAAACATGATTTCAGTGTATGCTGAGGGAATTTTATGGGAAAAAAAATCATGCTAGAGGATCTTCAGTTTCAGCAAGCAATCTAGAGATGTGTGAAAGAGCTGATGAAATAAATAATTATTTCATCTTGCTTATAATAAAGCTTTTGCTCACGAGACATACAAGCAACCTCAGCATACTAATGCATGCTAGCTTTATGGGCTTGGTCCTTAAAATGGCGTGGACAGATGTGTGGTAATTATGAAAATTAAACAAGTATTAAAAAATTGAATCATTTAAAGTTGTCTAAAATCCATGCATGGCCTTTTATATTTTGATTATGCTAAACAAATTTAAAAGTAAATGAAGACATTTATAGGCTGCTACAAGTCATATATCATGGCATGAGTGCATGCTACCTTGATTATGCATTTAGAAGTTACCTGAAGAGAACTGTTTACACTCTCAACAGTGGAAAATCAAAGTGCAGTTGATTGATGGGATCCATTTAGAGATATCTTGGGAAAAGTCACAGAACTGTAGTGTGCAGTAGATAATTGCTTTTCCCTGCAAGTCAGAAATTTATATAGGAAAGGTAAAGCATAAAAAAAAGTTAGTGTAAAAGTAACATACTTGCATATGCACTTTTCCAGAACTGATTCAACTTCCTAGCAGTGGAAGAGGGCTACAGTGCTCTTGAGAGCTGAAGTACCATGTTTTGAGATAGCTTGAGTGTCTCTGTAGAAAACTGAAATGTAGATTGAGACCGTTAAAATTACTATAAAAATCAGGATTCAGAAAGACAGTAGGAAAGAGTGATCAGTCTTGCTGATTCTCATCATACTGATGGCTCCTCTTTCATCTGGGGTATAAGTTAAGAACACACCTGAAGAAGAGAGGACCATCTGAGGGAAGAGGAGGAGAGTGTGGTTTTCTTTCTGAGCAGAGAATCACAGTTTGAACCAGTTTCAGAATGGACACAGACAGGGATAAAAAGCCAGCATGTAGGGAGTTAGGAGAATGTGGCTCTGTTGGAGACTTAAGGACTGATGAAGAGAACAGGGAACGTACAGATAAGCATGAGTGGTGACAGTAAGAGGAACACTATGGGAACTGGCACGGACTCTTCTAAACTTGTTGAAACCACTGGAGATATTGAACCACCTGGGTGAAACTGTTAGCTGTGGAGTGTCTCTCCAGGCACCCTTAACTTTGTAACTACAGACAGCAGTCTCAGTATGCTAAATAACTACATACAGTTAAAAAAAGAAAAAAGGTAACAAAGAAAGAAAAGAAAAACCCCCAAACACTGAGTTCCTGTTCCAAACTGCCAAGTGTTCATTTACATTTATACCACCTGTAGCATGACATTTTCTAGAGCCACTGCTAACCTTCCTGTGTGAAATTTCTCTTTTCTCCACCTTTCTCAAGGAAAGCAATGGGATAGTTTTTAGCTGTTATCATTTCTGTTAAGTATACTTTCAAAGAAATTACCAAATTACTTAAAATAATTTCCCCTTCTCTTCAGTTAGTATCAATATTTGAGTTCTGGTACAAATCTAGAATGTTAAGAGTGAGACATTGCTCTGGTGAGTTTGGACAGTATCTCCACTATCCAGTATCAGAGAATTTCTGTCATTTTCTATTGGAATGAGCTGACCTATCGATCTGGGAACAAAACACAAACTCTTCAAACTTTTTTTTTTTTTTTTGAGTCTGAGCCTTGTGGGTAACTCAAAATGTTCATGTATTCTTTTATCATGGAAAGAGGAAGTTGAACTTCAGCTAACAACAGAGAAGAAATAACTTGTTTCATACCACAAACATAATATTTCAGTCTGTCTGTCTTTTCAGACCTCAGCACCTTTTCTCATCAAGGTGTTACTGCCTCCCTCCAACTGATTGCTGTTGCCACCTATGTCACTGTCATACCCGCTTCATAACCTGAGGCTGGATCCCCTTAGTTGATACTTTTGACTCTTTTTTCTTTCCTCTTTTTTGTAGTCCATGTGTTTGGAAATGGGGCTGTGTGTGCTGTCCCATTAATCTTCCAGATACAGTTCAGCATTTCTTCATCTGCATGGAAACACTAAGAAAAAGAGCACAGCAAGTCTTGGGGAACTACTGGAATTTGTTTTAACCATTTGAATTGCTTTTGTCTATTTAGATCCTGTTTGATCTGGTTTGAACCTCACTTGTGAGCAAATATTTATTATTTATGAATTTACGAAAAGGATAATGCTCTAAATAGGGGTTTAATATTCTAAATTTTATTCTAGTTCTAATGCGTACTGCTAATCCAATCTGGTATGGTAATCCAGATGTTTTCTCAAATGCTGTCAAAATGCAGTATGTGCGTGTGTGTGTGTATATATATATATATATATATACGCACACAGTAGAGGAACAGATCAAGAAACTGTTATATCAATTTAAGACCAAATTATTGCTGAAAACTATCCATATTCCACTGGCATTTAAACCACTGTTTTGGAATGCAATATGTTCTAGGATAAAAATGAAATTAGTGACTCTTGTGACATGAGAACACCCAGACCTCAAAGTTTTCTAGTTTTTCTCTCCACAAGGCATAATAAGCCAACACCTAATTCACTTACAGTTCTGTATGTTTTTCTTTCCTTCAAGGTGAATAATGGGATGATTTAAATTTTTTGACGCAGATCTTACCTGCTTCCAAATATTCCAAAACATATTTTACCCCTTTGGAATTGTTTTTATTATCAATCCTTTCATGAAGTATACTACTATATTTTGCCAAAGGAGAAGCAGATGCCTGAGTATTTGACACATAAGTGAAAATATCTTCCAAAACATTGATTATCATCCTACCCAATTTCGGGCACCACAATGTAAAAAATATATAAAGCTGTTAGAAAGCATCCAAAGGACAGGTATAAAGTTGGTAAAGGGCCCTAAGGGGAAGCTGTAAGAGGAGTGCCTGAGGTCATTTGGTCTGTTCAGCCTGGAAAGAGAAGACTGAGTGGGACCTCATTGCAGTTACAACTTCCCCTTGCTCAGGAGGGGAAGTGGAGGGCCAGACTGCTCTGTGGTAACCAGTGACAGGATCTAAGGCAATGGCCTGAACTAGTGTCAGGGAAGGTTTAAGTTCGATATTAAGAAAAGTTTCTTCCACTAGAGGGTGGTCAGGTGCTGGAACAGGCTCCCCAGGGAATGGTCAGCCCCAAGGCTCAGCCGGAGCTCAAGAAGTGTTTGGAACATGCTCTCAGGCACATGGTGGGATTGTTGGGGTGTCCTGTGCAGGGCCAGGAATTGGACTTTTGATGATCCTTGAGGGTCCCTTCCAACTCAGCTTATTCTATGTTTCTATGACTTCGTGAGACCATTCCTCAGGCTGCCCTGAGGTGGCTGAAACCCATGATGGTGGCTGAAGCCCATGATGGTGGCTGAAGACTTCCGTGGAGTTGGCAAAAGTAGTGTCCTGAATAACCTCTTCAAGGAGAAGGACTTGCCCAGTGGGGTCAATCTCTGTCCTTCGGTCTTGTCCCTTCAGATGTGGCTCAGAGCCCTCCTGCAGCCCCTGCTCATTGTAGGGATCCCCAGGACCACAACAGCTGGGCGTGGGTACAGCAGCCCCAAGGCTGCCAGCAGTCCAAGTGAGCTGGGACCTGAGCCCAAACACATGCCTTTGTCTGGCACATCACCGTCTGTGCCTGTGGGAGACTCTACCACAGCAGGCAAGTACTTCTGATTTGATGGGTAAATAAGTAATATCCATCTCATGTCAGCTTGTTGTTGCCAAGATTTGTTCATGTTGGGCAGATTTCCTACTAGGTCAAAGAATATATTGCATGTGGCAGTATATACATTTTTTTTTTTTTACTTTTCAAATTATTTTACTACTGCACCTGCAGGTATTTTTAGATTTCCACTGGATGCAGCTGCAATTTTTTGTTCCCATCACATATGCCTTCTTAAAGGAAAAGCTTTTGTATGTGTGCTTTCTCTCACTTTCTTCTTTCCTTTCCTTTTGCCTTCTGCAAAAAACCCAGAATTATAAACAAGCATACACTGTTGGCATTTTGCATATGGAAATTACTGTTCATATTTTTTCATAGAATAATGGAATGGCTTGGATTGGAAGGGACCCTAAAGATTATCTTGTTGCAACACTCTGCCATGGGGAGATGCCTGTCACTAGACCAAGTTGGTCCAGGGCCCATACAACCTGGCCTTGAACATCTCCAGGGATGGGGCAACCACTGGTTCTCTGGGAAACCTGTGCCAGTGCCTTACCGTACTCAAATAAAAGAGCTTTTTCCTAATATCTAATCTAAACTAAGATATAATAATAATATTCTATAATAATAGTAGATATAATAAAATATTAAAACACAATACATACATTTTATATTAATATAACAATATAATAAATATACAGTAATACAAGAAATATAACAATATATAGTATTATCTATAATATACAATAATAAGCTATACAATAATAATTTGATAAAATGATATTAATAATATATCATAGAAACTAAGATTTTGTTCTTCTTGTCTATTCTGCCTACACAGTAAGTCCATGTCAGCCAATATAAGGAGTAATGGAAATCCAAATTTGATGTGCTTACTCTATATTTATTTTCCAAAATGACTTAATACTGAAAACACAAATCCAATAATTTTCAGGAACAGGAATACTTTGGTAAATGTTTTCCTTCTCTGGACTGGTGGATTTTAATCAGCTAATCAAGCAGATAATTTTCTTTCTCACTCTGATTACATGGTGTTCTGGATTTGAGCAGAGATGGATGATGGCAGCCAATCGCTTAGGTAATGTGGTAGCTCCCCAAAATACCTGATGCCTATTGAAGTTTCCTCCTCCAGCACTATTCCTTCTGTTACTCTCATATCAAGTTTCAGTACAACTGAAAAGAAATGTGGCTCAGGTTCATGGTTCACGTTGTAAGTGAATTTGCTTGTCAGGACAGTGACCTAAAGAGGAAATTTGTAAGTAACAAGAGCTTGCCTTTACAATAAGCAATCACCAGGCAATTATCACTTTATCACAATGATGAGGAAAATGAGTAGTCAGAGGAAAGGTAATTTGCTTTAATGTTATCTACCCTTGATGTCATTGAGCTTTAAAGTAATATTCAACCTTCTGTTAGAAAAGAAAAATGTCAACTATTAAGTATGGTGAGTTTTTCCAAGTTGCTTGGTGTCTGTGAGCTGGGATGTCAAACCTTTGATTACAGTCTTGCAACAACCCTGACAATGGAATGTGGTTTTTTTCCCCTGCTTAATATAAAAACCCCAGCAGGAGGTCTTACTTTCAAAGACATTTGATAAAGGAGCCCACTCATGGAGCTGAGAGGAAATCAATAGAACTTTTTCGTTTCATGGGGCTACGATGCTTAATTCCCCTGGTATAATGCATTGCTTTTACGGGATTTTTCTGACAGTGTTTTTTCTTCTGGCTTACTCTGCTTTTCATCTCATGCTTACATTTATTTTTGGCAAGTTTGCTTGTAATTTTGGGCTGCAAAATCTAGGATATGGCATAGCACTATGTTGGCGCACTCTACTGAGATTTTAAATTTTTTTTAATATATAGAACCTATTAGTGATGGCTGAATAGCATTGTTATCACTAAATGAGCTCAAGAAGGAAATCTTCTGAGGCCCTAATACATATTCTCCCATGCCTGCCTTCAAACTTGAAAATGTGCATTAAAAAGAAAATAATCCCTACTGTCCATTTGAAATTCCTGGCCTAAGATAGGAATGACCTATCATATTTATCTTTCTCTCCTCTCCCTGGGAGCAATGCTAATATTTTAATTTGGAGGTTGCAAGGCACTGATAAGCCCATATGAGCATATAGATTCCCATTTGGCTGCTGACAGATGTTGAAGGTTTTATGGAGTGGGCTGTGTGCTGCAGAAGGTGGCTCCACAGAGCTGGTGCAGGCCCAGGCCCAGGAGCTGCTTGGTTTACTGGCATGGCATTTGAAGGCCGATTCATGTCCTGGCTGTGCGTACAGGTGTGCATCGTGTCAGCTCTCTTATGCATCTCAGCTCACACTTACGAAAGGTGGGCTCTGGATTGTATGCCTGTCTTCCCTGATCAGGGAAGTTTACTGGAGAATCATAAAAGGGCAAAGTTGGGACTTAATGAGGGTGATACGCAATTGGATACAGCTTGGAGTTGTAAGCAAAAAAATGTTAAAAACTACTGTACATTCACAGAATCACAGAATCACAGAATCACAGAATGACAGAATCACAGAATCACAGAATAAGCTAGTTTGGAAGGGACCCTCAAGAACCATTGAGTCCAACTCTTGGCCCTGCACAGGACCATCCCCAAGAGTCACACCATATGCCTGAGAGCATTGTCCAAACCCTTTCTGAACTCTGTCAGGCTTGGTGCTGTGACCACTGCCCTGGAGAGCCTGTTCCAGTGCCCAACCACCCTCTGGGTGAAGAACTTCTTCCTGACATCCAACCTAAACCTTCCCCGACACAGCTTTAGACCATTCCCTCAGGTGCTGCCAAGGGACACCACAGAGAAGAGATCGGTGTCTGCCCCTCCTCTTCCCTTCATGAGGAAGTTGTATTTAGAGTCCTTATTTGTACACACAAAGGCTGAACAGCTTTTTGCTAGAGGCTGGTCCAACATTCAAGATCAAGGCTTGCCTTGGCTTTTTGTCACATCCTCTTGGATGTCCTTGTCTCCAAATTAGGAGGTCTGTACTTTTGTCCGATCACATAAAAGTTACATTTCTTAGAGTGGATTTTCAGGAGAGAAGGTGTCCTACTGCTCTTTGCCTGTCAGCAATTCCTGCCCTCACACAGCAGCTGCTGGTGCAGTCTTTGATGTGTGGATTTTGGTCAGTCGCACAGCCTGACGTTGCAATAACCTCCTTCCTGGGCAGGGTGTCCTGCCCAGTCATCTCCAGCCAAACCCTGTGGCCTATGCTCCCCACTGGCATGAGCGCCCCTTCCCCTGTTATTTGGTGTGTTGTATGTGGTGTGGGGAAAAGAGGGGCCTTCTGATGCACAACTTAGATTTTACCTAGATTTTACACTTTTTAGTCCCTGTGTCTATCACTTTCTAATGACTCTAGCACAGGTCCTCACTTTAATTCCTGAATTGCTTTCCTAGCTGTCCCTGTTACGAATTGTTAGCCTTGGATAGACTAGAAGGAGAACAGAGAAACCTTTTGCAGAATGTGATTAATTTACTTATAGTCAAGAAAAACTGAAAAAATGGAAGAAAAGTGAAAGAACTACATTTTCTGTTTTGAATGCATTTTTGTTTAATTTCATAATGTTGAATAAGTTTAAAGTTACATTTAAAGCTGTGGGACACACAGGAAAGCCTCCAGCTTGTTTGGAAGTCTGCACTGACAGAAAAGGAACAACTGTGGAGAGATAATGATACAATCTCTAAGATCCGTAGGACCTAGGCAACTGCTAAGCTTGATTTCAGTCAAGTCTCATTCTAATTTAAAGAAGGAAAAGAAAAGAGAAAAAAAGCTGGAACATACATATAGAGAAGAATTTATAGTTAGAAGATCACCACAGTGAGAAGATACAGGAAAACAGCTGAAAAATCATAGAATCACAGTGTGAGAAGAGACCTTAAAGATCATCTAGTTCCAACTCCCTGCCATGGCCAGAGACACAAAATAACCTGCTTTTGACTTTGATTTACCACAGGAATGTTTTTGTTTGTTTAAAAGCGTGCAATAAGGTGGAGAAAGGTCAAGGAAGAGCAGCTAGAGAAAGGAATTGAAAAATCTTTGTCATCATTTTTCTGTTTATACTGTTCAGATGGCTTATGTTGCTGTACTTTTTCTCCCCTTTGATGCTATTATTTTACTTTCCTGATAGTCTGAATGGAAATTAAAAAAAAAAAAAATCCTAGGGTCAGCTTATTGATCTAGAGCTGCCAAATTCTCCTGATATGCCATTCTAACAGCTAATTGAAAGGTTTCTGTTGTGTAATCAAAAGTATGCTTTTGGGACCTGAAACACCCTGTTTTGCTTCTCAACTTTTTGAACTGAAATAACTAGGTGAGCTGTTCCAGGAAGCTGACTATGGAGATAAATGTCTCTAAATTCCTCCTTTCACTGGCCTCAACTGTGCTAGCCTTTTAAGCTCCTTTTAACTAAACATCATTAAAAGCAAAGTAATTGGCTTTGGATGCTTCTATTCCTCAAAACCTCATTAGATCTTGAAACATGCCTTCTGCTCAAAATTCCACTTTCCATCTTCAGTGAAGAAATAGACCTTGTTATTTAACTCTGTAGAAAAAAAATATTTTTAAGCCTCTGTACCTCATTCATGTTTCTCACTGTCTCTCTAGCTTGTGTGAGAAACATTGTGATTGAAAGGCTACATTAAGTTAAAAAGACATTTCTTTTCCAAACCAGGGTATCTCATTCTTCTGCCTGCAAGTACCTCGGCATTGTCATAACTTTATTTAAGTGAATTAATCTAATACACATCTAAGAAGAATGAGACCTTTAATGCTCTTGAAATAATTTCCATATTTAAAGTATATTTATATATTTTTGCCTACAAAAACACACTAAAAAGTATGGTATTATTTTAAAAGATGTTATGGTCCATCTTTAGTAGTGGGGCAGCTGCTCCATTAGTCTATTTCTAGCAGTATGAAGTCAGGCAAAGCAAGTATCTAATCTTATGATGTTTTCATTTTTATCACTATTGGGCCTTGTCACAGGTCTTGCTCCTTCTTTCCCATAACAGGCAGTTTCACATCAGTGCACTCTTATTATCATTAAATTGCTGATATTTACATTGTTGCAGTGTTTAGCTGTGCTAGTCTGAGATTTGGGTGTTTTCCAGATGTGAGTTTTCCTTGTAGAATCTAATGGGATTAACAACTTCAGAAGGGCAAATATTTCAAAACTCCCTTAGATCCTTATCCTGTGTCCACCTGTTTCCAGATGTCTCTTTGTGACTGCAGGACATGGGAACCTTGGCTTGAAAGTGTCCAGGGCAAGACTGCAATGCCAGCAGGCTGGAATTTTTCATCCTAATGTAACACAAAAATGCCTACTTACACTGACTGTTAGATGTCCTACTGTCTTCTTCAGGACTTCTGCAAGGTCAACACAGTAAATATTCTCATGCAAATTCAGAAAATTACATATCATAGAATCAAATTAATGCATAAGGGTTTCACCCGGCCAGCCCCATGCCATCACTTTCGTGCTCTGTAATGAAACTGGTTTTAAAATGAGATTTAAAAAAATAATAATTCAAATTCTCATTTTAATTTTTTTTTTTTAATTTAAGTGCTTTGATTTCCCATTTCCAACTTTCCGGAAGAGTGGTAGCAGGTGAAAATGATGCTTTTCAAAACTAAAATAAGATTCCCAAGCCCTTGTGATTTCAGATGTCAAGAGTTAAGAAACAAGCATTCTAAGATGGATGATAAAGTGGTAAAAGATGGAAGTACTGCAACTAGAAAGTTTGGCTGTGAGCATCCAATCTCAGAAAAAGATAAAAGCGTTTTCTCTCCAGAGAACATCACTTTCAAATGAAACTGGAAGAACTACATTTAAATTTAATGTTGAGATTCCTGTTTAAAATTATGATCTCTTTATAAAGACATTCTGCAAAAATCAGCAAACTCTTTTAGTGTTAGTCCTCCAAATACTAGAGTTGTCAGAATTTTCTACAAAAAGGTAGAAGATTATAATAAATACTTTAGTAAAGGATAAAAAATTACAAGAGATAAAAAGCTATTTTCTAGTAGTGCCAAGTAGATTACAAAAGATAGTTTTAGGCACAGGATCAGAAGCAACTAAAAAAGCCCATGAATGATTCAGCTATAACATTAGTTAATGTGTCATCCAAAAGCCCCTCCACATACTCTTGATTTGAAAGGTCAAGTTTTGCTAAAAAGAACATTCTCAATAAGATGGTCCCAGGAGGTCTAATCTATCATGAACAACTGAGCTGCATGAGACAAGATACACAGTGGGCAGAAAAAACAGCTGGCCCTCAGCTGTGGAAAGGCAGCAAGATCTGCTGGAGTCAGAACAAGGGCAAACACTGCCTTTCTCTTTTCATTCATTTCCCTCTCTCTTAGAAAATGTTCTGGACTTAGTGGATGACATCAGGTATGTCACAGAACACAACTGTCCCTCACTGAATGACAGTAGTGTGTCTTGACCTCAGTGAGGTGTTTTGAGGATAGATTTGTGTTCCAGTAAATTGGCTGTCTGAAATGATTTGACTATATAACTGCTAAAGGTGCTGACCTGAAGCAGTGTTTCCTCCTTTAATGTAATTTCTGGTGTGTAGAACAGACGGTCTTCTTCAGCTGGAAATTTTATTGGGAAATTTACTGTGAGAAGGGAAGAGCTCAATTTCTGCAGGTAGGATCTCACTGTGAATCCCAGTGTGTTCAAGTTTTTCTGGACATTATGTGCTCATGTTCTGTCAGACAGAGCAAGGTAAGGACAGAACACCAATGTACAAGTGGAAGAGAAACTCCACTACCCTACTTCTTGGCATTTTAAAATAAAAAATTGCCATCTCCTTGGGTGGAAAGGCTTAAGAGGGCTTAATTTGTGAAGCTGACAGATGAAGTCAACATAAAGATTCTCTTGTTTAAACACTTCACAGTGGTGTGATAAAAAGACTAGAGCAAATAGAAACTTTACAATGTCAACTGCATTTTTCTAGTTAAAAAGGTGACTAAATTATATAAATACTACTTTTAAAATGCAAGTTTATTAAAAATGACAAATATTTAATTAAAAAACACAAACATGGACAAACCAAATACTGAAAATCTAAGGAATCCTTTTTTCTAGAGGCCATTTACTTCAAGAAGTCATGGTCTTAATGGTATCTCCCAAGGAGAGCAGTGACTACAAGCTTCTGTAGTGTAACTGCCTTCACTTTTCATGATGGGAGATTGGGAACCAGCACGAGAAGAATATTCTGAATAAGATGTACCATTTTTGTACATGGAGGAACAGGAGTCTGAGGAAAGTACAAAATGTCAGCATTTCCTACAGAAAAAATTCTTATCCTTTCATTCATTTTAATTATTTGTTTTTGCTGTCATGTATCTGTTGGGCCAATATCTGTATATTAGTATGCCAAAGATAATGGGAATTATACTTGCCCTTCACATCTGAAAATCACGTGTTTTTCTCAGAATTGTTCTAAGTAAGAGAATGGATTTGTAAGTCATGGAGATCTGAAAACTTGCTCTATCTACTGCTTTATATAATCATTATGTGACACAGTCACCAACCTGCTTAGAAGACCTGCCTGATTTGAAGAACAGAAGTTTTGATTCAACATATTTATACTTACAAAATCTGGGTGGCCTAAAAGCTCCGTGTTTATACCATAATGAATTGGTTTTTCAAATACTCTTTAAGTGAATCAAATTAATGCAAATCTGTGATAGGATATTTCCTACCAAAATTAAAACTGAATTAATACTTAATCTGTTTAATTCTTAGGCTACTTGCTCCTGCAGTGCTTGGTAGGCTATTAATACTAGTCTATGCATGCTACCCACAGACTTTTTGAGTGCCATTCATGAATACTGGAAACTTGTAGGTGAATTCTGATAATAAATGTCTTACAGAAACACATTTATGCACAATGTAGTACAGACCTTTTCCCATTCTTCAAAGGTTATGAACTTTATAACACAGCAAAAGTTCCCTTGCACAGAGCCAGGATTTCATCCTGGAATGTGGGGAATAATGCTTATCTCAGAGTTTTATGGCAAGTATGTCAGTCTGTGTCTTGATGCATGACTGGATCTGTGCCAAAGATTTGAGTGTCAACAGCACCTCCTTGTGTTAAAAACTTACCTGTTTAAACATTCCTGACCCCCTTACTGACATACATTTTAAACATGGTATTTTCTGTGCAGTAAAGAATTAAATATACTCTGCTTCACAAAAGAGTCAGTTTCTGTGGATTATTAGTAAAAATATGTCCTGGTTTGACAGGAA